>OZ010790.1:256272688-256698727 GCA_963932465.1 Maratus speciosus
TGCTTCCTTATACTTCAGAGTGTAATAATTTCCCTGAACTTAAATAAATTTGTATTTAAAGCATTTTTATATTTTTAATGCAATGTTGCATTTAGCTAATACAAAATTTTGAAATTTTCAACAGTAAAATCACCTAAAAAAGTATTTCTTTGAACAATGAAAAGGAAATTTTAGGTTCAGTTTATACAGACTAACAAGAAATATATGTTTTGAAAATTTCATGAAAAAATATTCAGAAGTTTTTGAGGTATCCTGCGCGTTATGCCCAAAAAACGCCATTTAGAAAATAATGACTTTAAAGTTTCGGAAACGCCGCTTCAGCTATTGAGCGGGTATAATTCTAAAGGGCAAAACTTCTGTTCTAATGGGAATTTCAAGGAAACAATTATATCAAAATATTCAGAAAAGATAGGAGTTTAACATAAAAAAAAATTAAAATTTCTTAAATTTTGAAGCTTTAAGAGTCTTGCGACCACTTAATCCTTTCCCGCACGGAGTAATTCTATTTATAAACTTACTAGCAAACCCCGCGGCTTTGCACGCGTAATATTTGAAATATGCCAAGTGATATTTATATGTCTAATTTTTATTAAAAAGTACAATCTAAATTTTTATTTTATTAAAAGGCAATATTTTATTTTATTAAAAGGTTTTTTTATTAAAAGGTACTTTTAGGAATAATTCAAAAATTACTATTTAAAACACAGTTTGATTAAACATCCTTATTGCACTGAATTAGGCAGAAATGAGACTTAAATTAATAAAACGAAATAAAACTAAATAAATGATAATTTAGAAAATATTTTAAAACTTTTATGCTCAATTAATACGCTCATTTCAGTATTCATTTGAAGTTTTGAATATTTTAGAAACCATCTTCTCACATCCTAAAATTAATCATCGTGTCAAATTCCAAGTCCTACCACCTCTCTCAACATAAAGGGCTATGTTGAAATAAGAACTGTCGCCATTAATTTGACAACATTAATTTTGAAATCGGTTTCTAATTTCCTAATAGTCCACAGAAATGTAATTAAAAAAGCTTTTAAAAGCCTTAAAAGCCTTTTTTAGAGCGTTTGTTGTTCCTGTGAACGCCATGTGGTAGAATCATCGGCATAAAATATAGCCTGTGTAGAATCAGAGACTGTTACCATTGATTCGCAACTATTACTTTTATAATCGGTTTATATTCCCTGAAATTGTATAGAAATCGTAATTTAGGAATTTTTTAGAATGCTTTTTGCACCTCCCTGCAAGGGCATTTATATTTTATAAGTAACTACCATGCCATATTTAAAGTTTCTAGTCTCTGCAGTATCACAGAATCGCAATTTAGAAAGTTTTCTGTTCCTGCAACCCTCTGGTGGTATTGGCACAGACATAAAATATAGCTTATGTTTGAGCAGGTATCACCAACTATTTGTCATCATTTTTTTTAATCGGTTTGGTATTTGATAAGATTGTATAAAAATTGTAATTTATAACGCTTTTCGCTCACTCCATCTTTTAAATTTGGAATTTTCTTTCGACTGTTCTTAGAAAGTAGTTGCATCTTGTAAGTAAATACTATGCCATACTTCAAAGTGTTAGACCCCTCAGTAGTGCAAAAAACGCAAATTAAAACAGGTTTTGCTTTTGCAACCCTCAGATGGTAGTGACAGCAACATAAAATATAACCTATGTTATAGTAGGGACTGTCACCATAAATTTGCAACCGTTACTTTTGAAATAGCTTTGGTATTTCCTGAGATTGTGTAGAAATCGCAATTTAGAATGTTTTTAGAACGCTTTTCGCGCATTTTCAGCACCTTTTTAAATTTCCTATTTTTTTTAAACTGTTCTTAAAGATCATTTATATCTAATAAATATGTACCTTGCCTAATTTTAAGTGGTTAGCCCCTACCGATCACAAAAATCAAAATTTAGAACGCTGTTTTGCTCCTGCCCGTAAGGCATGGTGACGTCACGGCGACGTCGTTGTGAAGTCACACTGTGATTTTGTGACCGTCGATGTGACGTCGATGTGACGTCATAGTGACTAGAATGTGAGGTCGTTATGGCCGTTTTAGAGGTCGTTTGTGACGTCACATTGTGACCACTTTGTGAAGTCACGGTGTGACAAATTTGTGAAAAGTGTGTGATCTGTGACTATTTTGGCATTAACTTTGTGACGAACCTGTGACGAAAGCGACAATGCTTTGAAGTCACACTGTGACCAATTTGTGAAATATGTGTCATTTGTGACGAACTTGTCATAAACATTGTGATTTCAAATGAAAATCAAATTTCAAATTAATTGCTTAAAAGACGCAAATAGTGATAAAGATCCCATGCTGGGACTCGAAACCGGGCCATCAGTACAGCGCACTGACATTCTACCGACTAAATCACATGGAACGATACACAGGCTGAAAAATTTCTCACTATTACATGTTGGCAAGGCTACAAACGCAGCACAAGATGGAATATTTAGCGTGAGCCACCAACATGATGCAAACACGAAACTTAATTAAATCCAGCATCGATTGAAATTATATTAATACTTGGAAATTTTTCCAGAGAGAACCATTCGCCTTGCATACAATATTTCAAATGAAAATCAAACTTCAAATTAATTGCTTAAAAGGCAATTTTAATTTGAAATGTTGTATGCAAGGCGAATGTTTCTCCCTGGAAAAATTTCCAATTATTAATATAGTTTCAATCGATGCTGGATTTAATTAAGTTTCGTGTTTACCCCATGTCGGTGGCTCACGATAAATATTCCATCTTGTGCTGCGTTTGTAGCCTTGCCAACATGTAATAGTGAGAAATTTTACAGGCTGGGCGTCGTTCCATGTGGTTTAGTCGGTAGAATGTCAGTGTGCTATACTGATGGCCCGGGTTCGAGTCCCGGCATGGAATCTTTTTCACTATGTTGGCCTTTGCGCATTTTAAGCAATTAATTTGTTATTTGATTTTCATTTGAAGTATTGTATATAAGGCGAATGATTCTCTCTGGAAAAAATTCTAAGATTAATACAGCGATGAATTTTAAAATAAACTTTTGCTGTAAATATAAAATCTTATCTTTTTACCGTACATTTTAGCAAAATATCGCTATTTTGGAGTCCTATTCTTCTAAAACATTTTAAATTTTTCCACTCAAAAACAATTCTTATCAACTAACATATTTTTTTATTAAGTTCTATGCTTGATATTGAGTTCAAGCTTGATATTTAGAATATGTAAGTTTTTAAATTTGTTGTGGTTTGTCATTGCTTTATTAAATACGAACATGGAGACTAACGGATATTAATACAACTATTACTTATAGAACGGCATGATAAGCGATATTTATTTAAATTTTTTATTCCCGTGTATATTGTATTTTGTGAATATGAGCTAAATAAATTTGGTATGTTTTATAGGAAAACACTGATCTGGGAAATAGAAAAAAAACGAGTAAGAAAAATCATGCGTTAAGCATAGATTATAAAATACTTTCCAACACTTTCTGAATGCTTTAACAAGACATCGTAATTTAGGGAAATGGCGTAAATAAGATAACTAAGTAAACATTTTAGAAAACGCATAAAACATTTGAAAAACTGATTTCAGCAGTTACCGTGCATAGCCAAATATGTTTTCTAATTCTTTTGAACAGCCCTGTATTTGATCTGTAGGTTTTTTGCACTGAAGAAAATGACGTACTCAAAAATGAGTAAACCGACGTACTCATATCGAATTGAATATTTTTGGATCAAAAATGAACCTATGCTTTCTCTATTTTGAAACATCACATGTTATCAAACCCAAACAAACGAATAGTTTTGTACCCTGTAATAGTTCATTTCATTTATGGCGGCATAAATGATGTTTATTAATGTAAATATTAAATTATGCACAGTATTTTTAAAATAATTTAAAAGTGCTTGGAAATAATGCTCTTGTCACAAAAATATTCGATTTGAGTATCTTGTTAACAATTTTGCTATTTTTCTTAATAAAAAATCAATTAAACTTTTCTTGTTAAGAACTTTGAACGGGAAATAAATGTCAGTACATTTTTACTTTAAATTTTAGGGGGGGGTTTTGTTTGTTTTTTTGTTGTTTTTTTTTTTGGGGGGGGGGGTGGAGCAGTACATAACGATTCATATTTGATCACAACCATGGAATAAAAAATGAGTACATGTGTTTCTCAACTTTCAGTACATTTAGATCGGAGCTATTTTGAGTATGTAACGCATTTAAAATTGAGTACTTTTTACTCAATTTTGAGTACCCATTTTTACTTTCTTCTATCTTTACAAGAAGAAAGTATTGGATTCATGAAAATTTTCTAATTCCGGTTTTCGACGGATTTACACGTTTTAGAGGTCAGAGAACCCGAAAAACATGTTTTTACAAAATGTCTGTCTGTGAGTCTGTCTGTCTGTCTGTGTGTCTGTGTGTGACACAAATTTTGTGGGCGCTCTATCTCAAGAACTAATGTACGGAATTTAATAAAAATTCATATTCAGTTAGTCCCTGATACAAATTGATGCTGATTAGTTTTTGGTGCAAATCGCTCAACAGGTGGCGCTGCTATGCTGCATTTTTTTATGATTTCCGAAATGGCTCTATCTCAAGACCTAATGCACGGATTTTCATGAAATTCAGATTCAGTTAGTCCTTGATATGACTTGATGCTGATTAGGTGTTGGCGTAAATCGCTCAACAGGTGGCGCTGTTATGCTGCATTTTTTATGATTTCCGCAATAGCTCTATCTCAAGAACTAATGCACGGATTTTCATGAAACTTCAGAATAAGTTAGTCCTTGATATGACTTAATGCAGATTACGTGTTGGTGCAAATCGCTCAACAGGTGGCGCTGCTACGCTGCATTTTTTACGATTTCCGCAATGGCTCTATCTCAAGAACTAATGCACGGATTTTCATCAAACTTCGGATTTTGTTAGTCCTTGATATGACATGATGCGGATTACGTGTTTGTGTAAATCGCTCAACAGGTGGCGCTGCTACGCTGCATTTTTTATGATTTCGGCAATGGCTCTATCTCAAGAACTAATGCACGGATTTTCATCAAACTTCGGATTTTGTTAGTCCTTGATATGACATGATGCGGATTACGTATTTGTGTAAATCGCTCAACAGGTGGCGCTGCTGTGCTGCATTTTGCACGATTCCTGCAATAGCTCTATCTCAAAAACTAATGCACGAATTTTCATCTAACTTCAGATTTAGTTAGATGTTAACACAAGTTGTTGCTGATTAGGTTTTGGTGTTAATCGTCTAATAGGTGGCGCTGCTATGCTGCATTTTCATGATTTTCGCAATAACTCTATCTCAAAAACTAATGCACGGATTTTCCCCAAACTTCAGATTCAGTTAGACTTTGACGTAAGTGGTTGCTTGGTACTTTTGTTTAACATAGGTTTTGATGTAAAGCACCCAATAGGTGGGGCTGCTAGGCTGAATGTTGCTGCATTTACACTATTTCGTAGATAGCCATATCTCAAGAACTAATGCACGGAATTTCATATCTATGGAATCCTCATGATGTGCATAGATTGCCGTTTAATTTTGTTAGTGTGATAGCTAATTTTCAAGTATTAACATGCATGAGATAGAAGAAAGTTTTGGGATTGGTATATCCGACTAGTTTTAAGTGTATATATACTATATAATGGGAAAATTTAGTTTAGCAAGAAAACGCCTAACAGGTTGAAATTCTTTTTCAGCAATTTTTACTAATGTATGGAAACATACTTGAATACTTTTGTACAACCCTGTAGTTTACCTAGAATCTTTATTACACGCCACTATTTAGTTAAAATTTAATTCAAACTAAGACACTCTCAAAACTGCTGAAATCACATTTCCAGAAATTATAATATATAGACGGCCATGTATCCAGTTCTTTACGTGACCCTGTATATCATTTTATCTATGTTCTACAAACATTTCTTGGTAAATTAAATGCAGCTCAGCGAAAAAAAGCATAGCTCATTTAAAAACCACCTTTAAGCAACTTGCGCCCATACGCAGTAATCCTTACGAATACGTTTGTGTAGTCTTGTATAGGAATTACAGCATTTATATGCACCATATACTATGCATAAATATAGTGAATCATAAAAGCGCATATCATAATTAAAAATACATTTCCAGCAATCATCGCTAATGAACAGTACTTCGGATACAATATAGCATCTGAAATATTTTGTATGTCCCTGTAAATGCTATATACGTATTATTCGTATTATACATGAAATAATTTATAGTATGTAAACCTCAGCGACATATATCAATTTCATTATATATGAAATAGATTAACATAATTAAAGTATGCCGCAAACAATTCCCTCCACCCCTATATCATTATGTATTTGAATTCCTTTTTTAGCCCTGTAAATGAACGATAACTATTCTTTGCATCCCATAGTCAACAGAATGCATATTTTAGTGCACTTCATAAATGCATATAAATTTTATTCTGTTTGAAAGCGTGCGTAAATTCATTAAAAATCATTTGAAAGGATTTTTCCCATAGGCCGTAATGTAACGGAAAACTTTTGGCTGTCCCTCTAAATGAACAAAACATGCTACAAACTTCATTACAAGTAGATACCGTGCTCTGGTAAACGTCAATAACATCCAAAAATTTCAGGGCAATCCGAGTATAATTTCGAGAGTTAGAGTGCGGACAGACTGCTAGACGGACAGACGGAGAGACAAACCGAAGTCATAAGCACTTTTCAACTTGTGTCCTATATTATGTATCCTGTATTATATGAACTTTTAAAAAATATATACTAAAGCAGTTTAATCTATAACTTCCTATGAGGCATTAAAACACTTCATTTTAATGCTTAAATATCATATTTTACTTTTTAGTGCCAATAATTACGCGTTTCATAAACGTAGAAAATGAATTTAGAATAGAAGGAAATTTAATAACCTTGTCTATAATTAAATGTTTATTAAAATCACAAACAGAAAAAATACTTACATACAATTAAAAATATATATATATACCAATTTGAAAAACACTAAAAATAATAATTAGAATTTATAATTGTACTATTAAACAACAGCAAACTGCAATAGATAAATTAAATGCATTATTAGATTTAACAATATCTCAAAAATATTTCCATATGGTATAAGGAATTCCTATTATTTTATAATTTTGGCAAATGTTAAATCTGAAAACATTGGTTTGAAGATTTAGGATTTTAAAAGATAATTTAAAATATTATTAGCACTAAAAGAAAATTCTTTCAAATGTTTCACTACTGTAATATGTAAAAATACATTTTCCCAGTATAATGTTAATTTCTAATCTGAAACAGTTTCGTAATCTCATGAAAATCGAACATCATATTTAACCACAAAATAATAATAACTATAAGTGTTAGTAATCAAAAAATAGTAAGAAACCGATAAAATAATTCCAAATCATTGCCGTTCCATACATTTTCAATCTCAAGTAGGAGTAAATTAATGTTTATATTAATTCCAGTATGAATGTAGGCATGAATTAGTCTCTGCGCAGTTTTTTTTTTTTTTTTTTTTTTTCAAGCGATGGCAGATTAAGATATTTTCCTTTACAGTTATCGAATGGGAAAATATCGCTTCAGACAGTTAAAGATCAGTCTCTTACAAATATAACATAAAACTATTTAACTCATAATATACATCTCAGGAATAACATATTTATATTAAATAAGACTTACATATACGTTCTATTAATATCCGTGTATCCTAAAATGGACATTTCCTTATCTTAAAGTGTTGTAGTCCTGGTGATGTTCTAAAAACAGTGAACAATTTCCCGCGTCTTCTCATATTTATTTTTCTGTGGGCAGACGATTTTCAAGCAGGTGGTCTGTTACAGATTATTTGTTTTCTATACAAGAGATTTGGAACATGAATGCGCAGTAATTTTCTGAAAGTATCGTTAATTAAAATTTTGTATTTGAAGAAATATCCAATGTATTTAACATTTTATTTTTATCCGTACCAAATACTTCAAGTTAAAATGTATTATAAAGTTCCTTTTTTCTAAATAATTATAATAATAATATTCATAATTAGATTTTATTAGATAAAACATTGTTTAAATTTTTAAAAGGTGTAAAAAAAAGGTGTAAAACTAAATATGTAAAGTGTATAAATTTAATATTCCTAATTCTAAATATATTATTCAAATGCTAGATAAAATTGAAATCATGAAAAAGTATACATTCACTGTCTTAGATATCAAATTGATAAAATATAGCCTGAAAATTTAGTTTATTAATGCTTGTACCGTGAACTTTATTTATTATGCCCCCTCCCCTTTAGTGACAGAATTTACCATTTACTATCCACTAATATATTTTCATTCCTTATGCCGCTGTAACTCGTGACTAAGTAGTAAGTTCACATCTCAGTCACAATGTGACATCACTGAGTGGTGGCATTTTGGTCACAGATGTGACGTGACCACAGTGACTTACAGTGACGTCACAACGACGTCACCGTGACCATGCATGCTATGAGGGTGCGACGTCTAGGTGATAGTGATACCGACATAAAATAGCGTGTATGTTGGAGCAGAGGCTGCCATCATCAATTTCCTACAATTACTTTTGAAATCAGTTTGATTCTTCGTGAGATATTGCTGACAAATCGAACGAATAGAACGTTTTTTGAGCGCTTTTCGCGCCTTTTGCTCCTGCATCTCCTCTGGAGTAGTGGAAACAGATATAAAATATAGCCTATCTTGGGGCAAGATCTGTCACCATCATTTTGACACCATTATTTTTTAAATCGGTTTGGTATTTCCTGAGATTGTGTAGAAATCACCATGTAGAAAGTTTTTTAGAACGATTTTCGCGTATTTTCACCCCTTTTAAATTTCAAATCGTTTAAGAACTGTTCTTCGCAATCTTTTATATCTTATAAGTAGCTAATATTTCAAATTTCATATTTCTAGGCCCTTCAGTAACGCAAAAATCGCATATTTAGAAAGTCTTTTGCTCCTGAACTCCCTTTCGGGTAGTGGTACCAACATAAAACATAGCCTGTGTTGGAGCAAGGGTTGTCATCGTCATTTTGACACCATTATTTTTTAAATCGGTTTGGTATTTCCTGAGATTGTGTAGAAACCACCATTTAAAACGTTTTTTAGAAAGCTTTTCGCGCCTTTTCACCCCTTTTAAATTTCGAATTGTTTAAGAAGTGTTCTTCGACATCATTTATATCTTATAAGTAACTAATATTCCAAATTTTATATTTCTAGGCCCTTCAGTAACCTATAAATCGCATTTTTAGAACGTTTTTTGCTCCAGCACCCCCTTTGGGGTAGTGGCACCGACATAAAATATAGCGTATCTTGGAGCAAGCGTTGTCACCATCATTTTGATACCATTTTTATTTTTTTTTAATCGGTTTGGCATTTCCTGAGATTATTTAGAAACTACCATTTAGAACGTTTTGTAGAATCCTCTTCGCGCATTATCACCCCTTTTAAATTTCGAATTTTTTAAGAACTGTTCTTAGACATCATTTATATCTTATAAGTAACTAATATTCCAAATTTCATATTTCTAGGCTCTTGAGTAACGCAAAAATCGCATTTTAAAACGTGTTTTGCTCCTGAACCCCCTTTGGGATAGTGGCACCGACATAAAATATAGCCTATCTTGGAGCAAGCGTTGTCACCATCATTTTGACACCAATATTTTTTAAATCGGTTTGGTATTTCCTGAGATTATGTAGAAACTACCATTTAGAACGTTTTTTAGAACGCTTTTTGTGCATTTTCACCCCTTTTAAATTTCGAATTGTTTAAGAACTGTTCTTAGACTTCATTTATATCTTATAAGTAACTAATATTCCAAATTTCATATTTCTAGGCCCTTCAATAATAGAAAAATTGCATTTTTAGAACGTTTTTTGCTCCTCCACCCCCTTTTGGTCAGTTGCACGGACATAAGATATAGCCTATGTTCTAAGTTGAGCTAACACCATCATTTTGATACCACTACTTTTGGAATTGGTCCGGTAGTTCCAGAGCTTACTTCCTACAAATAAACAATTTTTTCCTCTTTATAATATTAGTATAGATGAAATAATGAACTGACACCAGAATTTTTAAACGAATTTATTAGAAAATGCGATCCTGCTTATTTTCACTTACATGATAAAAGGAAAATTTTAATTAAATATTCTTGGTGTAGTTTGTCTGTTTTGGAATTAAAATTAGGTGTCCATTTTTTAAGGGCAACGCCCTCGAGAGATTTAATTAGAATGAATCGCATAAATACTGTGGGATTCGCGATAGTTTGCATTGATTGTATCTCTCAATACTCCTCGAGTGACTTTAAAAGTTAATTAAACACCTATCTGGAAAAACAACTTTGAACAAAGGTTTTGTTTTTGCTACACTGCAGAAATAAAAGTTACGCTGAATTACTACGCTGAATTTAGTTTCATGAAATGCCAAATGAAGTTTAACTATGCGCTGCTTTTATTGTCAGTACCGAATTAAGTTAGACATAAACAGAGTAGGATAATATTAAAAAAAGAGTTATACGAATAGCTATATTTGATATTATTTAGGTTCCATATCTCTTTGAACTTTCATGGTATGCCCATTTACACTTCTCTGATATATACAGTTATGCCCAACCCTACGTTGTATAGTTTTTTACAAAGTCTTTGTATTCTTTTAGCAACGTTTTTTATTATAATACAATTACTTTTTTTTTTTTTTTTTTTTTTTTTTTTTAAATAATACAATTACAAATTCGTATATTTATTCTACGGATCCCTCTGTGCGCGAGTAATTCTCGCACTTGACCGTTAATTTCTGTGTGAGTTCGATTCCCTAACAAATTATTATTTCCAGACAAAATAATGACCAACTTATATCGAATCACAATAAAAAACTAGTCGTTGGGGGTCACTGTAATACTTACCCATCATGCATATAGATAATATAAAATATGAAAATAAAACATGCGATATTTGCTAAGCATTGTACCATGTTACTTTTATTCATAATTTAATTTATTTGGACTCCCTTAAATATAATTAAAGCACAGATGTCATACACGCCCCATACTGGCGCGATTTTTTTATGACTCCAATGTTATATACCCAACGGATACTTAACTGGCGCCAAAGTGTCGTTATTTTGCTTGATATGGTACCCCGGATGATATTGTTTATGCTTTTGAAGTTTTCGCCAAATTGGCAAACGCGACAATATGGAGGATATATGACATCTGTTCCATAATTAATGTAACCACTTAAGCTAATATTACTTTATTGCATTAAAATATCTCAATTTCTTGATATTCTGTAAGCAAGTATTGGTTTACAATGGAAGTCTATCGGAATTTGGCGAAATATTAGAGATACCGCCAATTTGGCGTAACATTTTTCGACTCTTTTTGGCCGCCAAATTTGGCTATATACCGCCAAGTTGGCGACAAACTTGGTGGTATTTGGCGACAGAACAGGGTCCCGCAATGGTAAACCCCCTTATATGTATGGAGAGGCATTAAATGCTTGACATTTACGATAAGCCATTATTGGCATTTAATCTTATAGTATGCCGATAGTTTTTTGGTCGGCGGGATAATCTTGTAGTACCGAATTGCGTAAAAGAAACATCCTTATAACTCGAAAAATTATAATCGTATTAACTGACAGTTTACTGAGTCGTATTAAGCGTCTCATTTTCAATTAAAATATATCTTTGAATTGAAATTTGAATGAAATACAGGATCATGAAAAATCGAAGAGTGTGAAAAATAAATTACAAATATCTCGGCAACTAATTATCCGGTCGAGTTCATTCACAATGCAAAATTTATGTTTTTTTATTGTCTTTTACATTCACTCCTTCAAATAAACATTTTCGAAAATTTTTGTATACCTTTTATCAGAGCGAATATTTCAAGAGTCCGAAAACATTTTTCCGGTTAATCGAGGTTACTGATATTTATAGGCGTCTTCCCATTATTACGCCCTAAGTACACACCGAATTTCAAGTCTCTATCTCAATTTGTTCAGGAGATAGCGCGATTACAGACACACACACATACCGACGTACGGACAAGTTTTTTTTTTTTTTTTTTTTTTTTTTTTTTTTTTTTTTCTAAAAATATATATTTCGGAATCTCCAGTGTCTGAAACGTGTAAATCCGTCATTTTTTTTTTTCGATTTTCAAAACGATTACAAGACTTACGCTATACTACGTATGATGGGTAAGTAATATATACATTATTATTTGAATTTAATACAGATATAAATAAAGACGAGATTTTCTGCATATATTTTTGTGTTTTTATTTATTCCTAGAGAAAGGGTTTTATTTATGATTTTTTTTTTCTTTTTCTAGCTTTAATGAAAAGTAAAAAAAAAAAAAAAAAAAAAAAAAAAAGGTACGCAGTTTTTAATTCTTCAAATGACAGGAATTTTCTTATTACTTGCAAGTGTTTACAGTTTTTTTTTTACATGGATATTTTGTTGTTGTTTTTTTTTAAATTAGTAATTAAAATATGTGATTTGAAATTAAAGTATTGTACTTATTTTTTTTCGGTACCTTAATATTAATAAATTTTATGAAAAAAAAAAACATACTGCTTAGATTTTGAAAACGTTTTTTTTTTTTTTTTTTTTTTTTTTTTCTTGTAATCTCGCGTGTACAGCTGGGATAATTTTAAACTATTAAGTTCACGGAAAAAAAAATTAAACTAAGCAACATACTTTGACTTTATGAACCGTATTTTAATTAATTTTGCTGAAGAATTTTAAACCGTTTAAAAAAACTGTAAACAACTGTAAATTAAAGGAAAACTTTGTTGACATAACAAATACAAACTGCGTAAGTGTTTCTTTATTAATTTTCTTTAAATCCGTAATAATGGAAAATTTCAAATTTAAACTCAATCTCTGTGTAAATAAATAAATTACCATATGCGCAAAAATGTGTATTTTAAACATTTTTTTCTGAAAATAAATTACTTATGCGTATATTTTAAGTGTGATTCGAAAATAATTCATCGTTACCACGTCAGGAGGTAACATTATGGAAGAAAACACACACAAAAAAATAATGCCTCGAGTTATGACTCCGGTGTGGTAAAAAACCTCACTACGGATTCGTTAAGAGACGAGGGTGACTAATCTGATTATGTATGAAATTGAAGGACAATGTTTGGAACTTGTTTTATTAGACCTCCTAGACTTAGCGATTGCAATTTATGACTTTCATATTAGTCCAAGAGCTGTTAAACATTTTAGGGAAGGTATTTGAGGCACCCTGAAAATTTGTGCAACATTCCTTTGTAATGGTTGAATACAAAATCGAATGTCTGGCTGAAGGATCGTGGCCCAAAAACTGTGCCAGACACGTGTCAAGTGCCATTTTTTGACTACCCCCCAAAAAAGGTATTTGAGGCACGCTGAGATTGAGACAGAATAATATTTATACTTAGAAAAAATATTTTGAAAATGACAGACACTTTAGTCGGCACAAAAACTGTGCCAAACACGTGTCAAGTGCCAAATGGCACTTGACACGTGTCTGGCACAGTTTTTGGGCCGCGATACTTCAGCCAGACATTCGATTTTGTATTCAGGCATTACAAAAGAAGTGTTGCACAAATTTTCAGGGTGCCTCAAGTACCTACTCAAAAATGTTCAACAGCTCTCCTACTATATGTTTGTCTAGAGGCTATACTCTGTCGATAAACAAAGGACACTGCATTGTCCGCTTCTGACTTCTGGACATACCCTTGTAAGTAATTTTGTGTAATTATAAAACATATGTACACAGTTTAGAGTATTTTATTGTACCGAAGTCTTACATATAGGGCAGTTTGTAAAAGAAAAACCAGTAAGGTTTTGGTAATTTTAAAATTTATTATTTATATATGATTTTTTTTAGTCCGAAATCGCAAATTTAATTAAAAAATTAAAATAATAATATATCTGGTAAAATATTCGTTAATCCCTTCATCTGTTTTATACCAAAAATAATGAGCCAGGTTTCCAAATATTTTAATTACCACCTGTATATATGGTAAATTTATATTTGCTGTTACTTTTTAATACCAAAAATTCCTAGCCTTGAGTAAATGTATACTGATTTTCTTCTATATATATCACAAAAGAATTTAATATCACTTCTGCTTCAAAAATAGGTATAAGAAAATCAAAGTATTTTACTTTTTACCAGTAATATACGAAACGCTATTACACAAAAGACTTATCTTACTTCCATTTACTCATGATTTATTCCATTTATCATGTTTCATATAATTAGTCTGTGAGTATTAACATTCTTTATCCTGTAACAGCATTTTCTATAAAAATATCTTTTTTTCTCGATATATGTTAAAATATGGGTTAACCCATTCATCTATACTACACAAATCTAAGATGCCCCCTTTTCATAATATTTTGATCACCACTATTATATGTGATGCATTGATATTTACTTTTTCTTTTTATTGCAAAAAGTTCCTGTTACTGGGTAATTGTGCTCTGATTTTCTTCCATATATTTCACAAAAGATTTTAAGTGCACTTCAGTTGCGACAATAGATATAGGAAGAGCAAAACATTTCCTATTTTCCTTTAAAATACGAAGCGCAATCACACAAAAAACTTATCCTACATCTGTTTTCGTTCTTTATATTTTCCCCAATTCCATTTTCCGCTATATTTTGTTTCATATAATAAGATACAATCTGGGGTATTTTTCCCCTTTAACTCACAGAAAAACTTTTCAAACGCAATAACAATAATAATCATGTTATCTGCATGAAGTTCTTAAAATTTTTACGTTTGTGTGTGAAATACTGAAACAACTTTAAAATTTTTCATTTTTGTGTTCCGAAATAAATGAGTAAACATTTTGAATACTCGCCTTTAAATTTTATTTTCAAACACTCATAGGGTACATTGTTTTATGGTATTAAAATACGAAAATTTCCAAATAGTGATCTTTGCTTTTTTTAATTGGACATTTCTGTCATGAAAAAAGCGATCATAATTCTTCATAAATAGTGGAAAGGAACACATTTAACTCCTCAATTATGAGAATATTTAATATTTTACACAAAGGTACGAATGCATTTTAAAATATATGGATTAATTATAAAAGCGTCTTTGAAAACAAGAAATACATTAAAAACAGTAAAATAAAATTTTTATACGAGGTTCACCTATACTTTATTGTAAAAAAAGTAAAAAGTACTGGCTGTACAGTAAACAAAACATCCTTTCAATTTCAGAAAAATTTAGCTTAGATTATAGAATTTTACATAATATTTATTTTACACCACTAAACTTTCAGACTCGCAAATTTAAAAAGTAAATATTGGTAAATATCAACATAATCGACAAAAAATACATGACATTTCATGGATTATGATGAGGTTTGTTTTCTTTTACACTGGATACTCCGGCAGAATTTGCTCGATTTTCTAAGTGTAAACTGTTTCCTAGCTGAATGTCCGACGCTAAGAAGTACAAAACATTTACCTAAAAGGTTTACCTAAATTATTCGATGGATGATGAGAATATAAAGTGATAAGTCATGGAGGTTATCTATGGCAGTATCAGAATGCTATTGAGAACTGCTTATCGATGTTGTTTAATAAATGTATGTGACCATAAAATACTTCGTTCCTTGTCTCCCGGAGAAATGACTAGTGGAAACCTCCATTGTTCTGACCATCTGCCACTCGACTGCAATAATATTAAGTGTGGAACGTATGATGATGACTACTAAGATTCGTTTACTTACTTGCATCAATCTACAATAAATAATCAAATGCTACTGTTCATCAATTGTCAAGGTGCTATTGCTGCTCTTATTTTTATCGGCATAACGATAATGTAATACGACCAGTGTAATGCATTCACACTGTATCCATTAAAATATTACCTACTACACAATTCGTCTTCACCCATATAACGTTTATCATTATATATATACATATATACATATATATATATATATATATATATATATATATATATATATGGGCAACTTGTGGGCAACTTGAGGACATATGTCTAATTATTATTAAAGTGTCAGTGAATTCCAAACTATATATATATATATATATATATATATATATATATATATATATATATATACAGAGTGGTCATAAAAAAATTCCCAGATATATGAACACCTAGCGGCCTAAGCGCTCAACCAATCGCAAAGAAATTTTAACTATATCTATTTGAAAGTATGCGCTCGAGATCGTGATCATTTAAAACAATGAAGCTCTCATAGTTACGGTTAGAGTGAAAACATTTCGAAAATTTCGAATGGCAAACCCCCCCTTTTATTTTACATGCGCAAATTCATCAGCGCATTGAAAAACCATAAATGTCGTTGGAATGATACACGCACGATGAAAATTGCCGGCATAAAACACATACAAAAAGACCATTGCGAAGAACGAAGAATTGGCTACAAGACATGTTTTTCAGAAGCCGATTTCTTTTTCACTTGTGAACTGAGTAATGTTGTAGGATTTGTCTTAAAATGCAATTTTGAGTTGTGTTTGTGTACACATAATGAAAATAAAAATTTAATCATTTGTTTTAGAGTTCTGAATATTACGTTACATAGGAACTGATTAGGATTGAATGCCATGATATTACACCGGTAATTTTAGTCATACGTGTATAGTTCCAACGCCATTTATGATTTTTCAATGCGCTGATGAATTTGCGCAGGAAAAAAAAGGATGTTGCCATTCGAAAATTTCGGTATTTTTTCACTGTAACCGTAACCGTGAGAGATCTATTGTTTTAAATCATCACAATCTCGAACGCATACCTTCAAATAACTAAATCTGAAATCTCCTTTCGACTTTTTGAGCGGTTATGTCTCTAGGGTTACATATATTGGGGAAGTTTTTTATGACCACCTTGTATATAGCCTAGTCCTAACCTGCATGCATCAGATTAAACATTCAAAATTTTAAAATATATTCTTCAAAAAAAAAAAAAAAAAAAAAAAAAAAAAAGATAAAAAATATTATGTTCATCTATGGGTCGAAAAGTTTTATTGTTGATGCATGAACATTTAAGTTTTCGGTTTATCAAATAAATTATTTTCAATGGAATAGAGTATATAAAGAGTAGTTTAATTTAAAATTAAACAATTAATTTAGAATTAAACATACTACTAAAGAAACAATGTTCGAAGTAAAAATTTATCTCGGAAGGAAATCTCTAAAACTTTTCCAAAAACTGGGTTCTTGAAGATTAAACAAATGTATCAGAAGAAAAATAAAACAATTATTTCAAGCAGTTTAGGGAAAGTTACCATTTAAGTATGTTAGTCTATAAGATTTCTTTCCGTCGTTTTTCAGAAATGCAATTTGAGCTTGTTTTTAAGCTTTCAAACTTAGTGATACACTACTAGTATGTGGGCAACTATAGGTGCATTACCTCAGTTTCAGAGACATTAATTATTTTAAAATGCATGTATTTTCGGCACTGTATCCAATTTAAAGTTCGGTACACGATTGTTGAAATGCTACAGTATGACTATGTCACTTCTATTAATGTATTATTTCCTGCCAAAATGACATATCACTCGCTTAACATGTTTCGACTCTTGCCACCCCAAATGTTTCAATAAAATTAGTAAAATGTATATATATTTTACGCATAATTAGAGAACTGCTTGGGAGGAAAATTTCAAATTCAGAATTCAAATAAAGCAGAACATAATAAATATATCCAAAAAATTTTAAGTTTCAATTCATATTTATGCGAATTTTATTTTCGTATTTCATAATTCATACTATAAATTTTTTTAAATTACAAATTCAATGCATTTACGTTTCGTTTATTTTTAGTATTATAATCATACAAAATATTATCGCATTAGGATTATAATTTCAGAAGATATTATTAATAATATGAATGTGCAATTTAACATTAAAAGCTCTAAATTTTGAATGTTTATAATTCAAAAACTTATTATCAAGTTGACTTGAAATTTCGTTTCTAGGCATAGTTTGGATAGAAGATTTAAAATATGCTGTCAAAATAGAGTGTTGGTATTGAAAAAACAACGTTTGATCTGGATTTGATTTGTGGATGGTTCCCTAAGGAAATTTTACATACATAATTTAAAAGTAGACTGTATTTCTAATCGTTTAATATCAGTAACTTTCTTCTATTATAATTAGTTGCAGAATTAGTAAGGAGTGTTTTTTTTTTTTTTTAGATGTAATTTAATCTAGATAAAATTAACTTAGAATATGTGGATATTATTGTTTTTGTATAATATTATTGGTTATAACTGAAATTAAAAGATATTATAGTTAAAGTATTTCACTTTAAAACGTTATTATTTTGAGAGATTATAAAGGCAATAAAATATGTCGTTTATATTGCATAACTGTGCATTTTTAGACGTAGTCGGTCTGATGTTAGCCCTTCTGTAGCATTATTTATATTGAAAATTTCGCAAAACATAATTTCATGATTTTCTAACGCTTAATACCTTAAACCAAATAAACTTGTATGAGTGCTTGTATCTTTGCTTATTTTTGTATAAGAAATTTTGCTTAAATGTTTACTGATCAGGAAAAAAATAAAACATTATTACGAAAATATTTATACAGACATATTTTTATTAAACATTTAACCTTTTGATATCCAATTACACCAACGTTTCGTTTAAAATATAGTGATAATGTAATTACATTACAGTAGTTGTTGATATTTATATAGTAATTATTTGAATCAACGTAAAGAGTATATTAAAGTTTTAATAGTTTTTCGAGCTTTATAACAGACTTTACAAACAAACTGCTTTGTTCTTTCTAAGGAGAAAAATAATAACTTTTTTAAAACAAAAAATGAAAATATTTAAATAATTGGTTTACTATAATCTATTTGTTACTATAATCATAAATTTCTTCTGAGAAATAACTTACAATCCAAATTTTTGAAAAGCATTAATAACACATTTTTCAAATTATATTCAGCGGAAAACTGCTATACTAAAAATAAGGTGTAATATTTCTTGGTATAAAAACAATCGTATTACATTGCAGAATGTTCCACTGAAGATATTACATTTTTCCATTCTTCTCTTCTTCAAAAGATTCAATCATTTTCAGTAAATTTTTAGAGATACGTTTCTCACTTTTAGTTCATACAGTTTTCGAATTTTACTTAGTTGGAAACAGATAAAAGCTTCAATCAAAAATGCTCTTTTCTGGTAATATTTTACTTGCCGCAATAAAATTTATTTCCTATATATGAAGCGTTGAGAATCAATGTGGATCCATTCACTATTCTCATTCAAACGAGTTTTAAATGAATTATTGCACTATAAAAAAAATTGTTTGATTAAGTTAAAAACCAAATCCAAGTTTGGAAATGAGAGCAACCGATAAGCGTTACTTTCCTACGATTCCGAATGAAATGTAAAGGAGTCCGTTAACTTTACCTCGAAATATGCGTGTGGAATATCTTGAGAAATTGATCTCAATTGATTCTGAACACTCGATATATTAGGACGATTCGAAAAGGAAAGTAAATTTGTTCAGGGATAGTAATTGTGAATTTGTAAAATTCAATTCACACGAGAATTTCTGAAAACGTTTGTTTGGAAATCAGGAATTACAATTTGAAAGATTTTATTACACTTATTAGCGAACAGCGAACAGGAGAGCAGTTCAAGGGTTAAGCAGTAGCAGTGATACTCCACTCTCTGTGTATGAGTAAGCGTAAAATGCATCCTAAAGGAGCCATGAAAAAAATAGGCTAACCGTAGCATATTAAGTACTACTATATAAGACAGAAAAAAATAAACAAGTAAAAATTAAATTTAAAAATTCCAAAATCCCGACTGCATAAAAAGCGAACTAATTAATTGTTTCTCATAAATGTGAAACTATTTTTTTATATTATTACCTATTTTTTTTATTTACTTGTATTGATTACTTTTAAGTTGTGTTTAATTGTTAGTTCTTCTCTATAAATACTGTTTTGATGAGGCCTATATAAATGTCTATGATGGTTAGAGTTGGAGTAAAGATACAGATCCTACCTACACAACTTGCAGGTTGTGCAATATTTAAACGGAGCTTCTTACTGTAAAATAGTCAATGAAACATCGTCTTAATTTTCAAAAACCTATCCAATGGTATGCCACTTAATATGGTTCTTAAATTATTTTTTCGTCTGTACCGCCATTTTGTATTTTACTGCCGCTATTTTGAAATCATAAAAACAAAAACTACACTATAACCATCGGAAGGTTAAGACAAATCGATAGAGACCTCATTCATTATAATCCATCCAGCCGTTGGGATGTTTCGAGGGTATAAAGAAATCCACATACCCAGATACGCATAACACATAACCCTCCTTGGCAGTCGGGTAAAAAGAGTAATATAAGAGAGGCTAAAAATTTATGATAGTGTAATACAAGGATTAGAGTAAAAAGAAATTAACTTAAAAATTAGATTTAAGGATAAAATAACAAAAAGGAAAGATAGTTTAAAAATAGAAGATGTTAACACTGTTCATAGAAAAACGTAAAAAGCAAAGCTAGAGAAAAATACCAATTTCCTTCATCAAATAATCTGTTTCCAGCGCCATACATTTAATATATAAAAATTACAGTTAGTTTAGCAGCTTTACCGAGGTAAAGTGATAATGAGAATATAATAAGATATATATATATATATATATATATATATATATATATATATACATATATAATTTAAAATAAGAAAGAAAAGACAAAAAGTATTAGCCGAAGAACACGACTACTATTCTATTATTTCTATTAAGTAATATTATAAATGAAAAAAAGTATCTTAAAATTCTGGTATAAATCCTAAATGAAATCAAGTGGTATAATCCGTCCGTCAATGCCTTAACCCCTTAATTCCCTCTCCCGTGATATTCACGGGCTGTGTCTTTTATTCAGAGTGTTTGGTTCCCACCAGTTTTATAAAATAGTGTAATTGGCTTTATTATGGTATCATTTTACCTGTCATTAAATAAGGTGAATACGTCTTTTTCAAAAAAAGTGGTGCCAATAAGCAATGTGATTTTTTAAACCGTAATTGAATGCGTCCGTTAAGGGGTTAAATCACTTCATGAATACTTATAAATACGATTTAATAAAGGGATCTATATTAATATATATATATGCATATACAGAAATATACTATTTTACACTTATAATAACTTATAATATTTTTCCATAACTTTTTTTAAACGCATGAAATTAAATATAATAACTGGTAAAGTCTTACAATTACATGCTAAATAACTAACCCAATTCCGAAAGTTTTAGAATTATATTTAGTTTAATTTATAAACCAAAGATATACACTGATGCCAAACAGTTACAAAAAATCCTAATTTTAATATCAAAACACGGTGTATACTCAAATAATTTTAATTAAAGGTTTCTTATCAACCAAAATTTTCACAACAGCTATGACAAAATTATGCTTTTTTTTTTTTTTTTTTTGGAATAGGAATGTTGGTTTGAGCATTGGTGTTTGTGAAATGCGTAATTTAGATGTCCATAACAATAAGCTATTTGATTAAAAAAACTAAATTAATTAAAACCATATATGCAAAAGCATCTTAAAAGTTTTATTTGTTAACCTTTTCCTAATTTTTATTTTAAAAAATAACAAGTTGCACCAAGAATATTTTAATGAAATTTTGCTTTTAAAATAAGAACGCGGAAAAGAAGTTTTTATTTTTTGAAAAATTCGTTTGTCAATGCTGGTGTCATTCAATAATTTCATCATTTTAAAAACAGATTTTGTCTGTTCCTAAAAGGTTTAATCTTGGGACCGATTATTGAGAGCAACTTTTTATCCGAATCTTCATTTGATAAATTAAACGATTGGTAATCCTTTAATTCAGATTAAGTAAGTAAAAACTTAAGTATGTTAATCCCATGAATTAAGAACGTGACAAAATACGCGCATCTATTTATTTTTTCTTACGTCTTTTCTTTATCTAATGTTAGTACAATCTATAATAGAACCTTTTTATGCCTGGTTTGTTATCTAAGAAGAGATAAGATAATTGTATATAAGATTAACAATACTGTCGAAAGCAAATAAGAAAGTGTTAAACAGTAATCTTTCCTTTTATAAAATAAATTATATTTTCTTTTTAAAATATAATATTCCTCTTAAAAAGAATGATTTGACTGAAAGAAAGATTTGAAAGAATGATTTGATTGAATGTTAGAAATCTCATTAATGTTCTTAAATATTTTTTATATTACACTCTCAATATATATTTATCCTCTTTTGACATTTCTATCAAGGTGTGTAAAAAGAAATATTATTTTTTAAAAGAAACTCTTAAAGGTTTTAAAATTTATTTTAAACATGAATCTTTTTTCCTCCTTAATTATTTGAATGAAAGAAAAAAAAAACTACATAAAGTTTTATAGAAAAAAAGACTTTTTAAGACATTTCTATTTCGCAAAAACGAAAAACGTTAATGATAAATAGTCCTAATATAATTATAGAAGTAAACAAAATGTGTAATTCTTTGTTTTAGGGGCTTTGGAATAGCCCATCCAGTATGAAGAGAGTGCAATTTCTCGTCGAAAATTCTAAACAATCGTAAATTATTAACTAATGAAAAATTGCCTCATCTTCGATGATTTATTTAACTTATGTATTTTGTATTACAGTATTATACAGGGTGTGCGGTCTCAACGGAGTCCAATGGCTAATTCCTAAACAGTTAGTCATAGACATATAGTTCCAGTTACAAAAATGTTTTAAATCAGGTAAAGAAATACTTTAAAGCGATTTGGGTCAATAAAAGCATTTTTAAAAAAATTACGAAATTCAATTTTTATACACTCCCCCGGTCCTATAAGTTATATTTAGTAAAATTTTCCTATTACGCTGACAAGTAAGAAAAAAAAGTCCCATTCATATAACTCTAAAATTGAGCAAGTTGTGAAACTTTAAAAATGGATGACTTATGCCACTTTTCTGCTCTGAAAACAAATGAGTTCGGCTTGGCTTTGAGGGATCACATACCAAGTGCTTAAAGTATTCGAAGATCTTATTTCATGTGTATCTGCGCTTTGAAAAAAATCGTAGAAGTACTACGATTAACTTTTATTAAGTTTCAGATTGGCTAAAATAATGTATGTTTTATTTTGTCAGAATTTGAGACTGTTTCTTTTATGATTTCTTTTAACAAAAATTATGTTATATTTTTATGTTACTTCAACGATCGTATGTATGTTATTCCAGTTCAAAATTTGTACTCGAACTTTAACTTACTTTTAAATATCCGATCGAGATTACATTTTACATACTGGCGCAAATCCAATAACAATCTAATATTATTATGATTTTCGGTGGTTACCATTTATACTTATTTTACAGGATAATACAAAAAAATTCGGATAGATTACCGCCAAGAGTTTAAGGAAAAGTTTTAGATTAGATAATACAAGAATGCGATTATTTTTTTTTATTATTTTTTTTTACTTTTATGTATTTTATAGCACTGAATACGAAAATTACATTAATTTTTAACCATCATGTCAGGATATTTCGCAAATCATAAATTGTCAAATGTAAAGAATAACAAAAATCGAATGCTATAAAGGAGAGGAGATGGTTATGTTTTTTAACATTTGTTAATTTATTTTAACGTACATTTTAGCACTGAATCTGAAAATGACCTTCATCTTTAACCATCACGTTAGAATTTTTTTTGAAAATCGTAAATATGTAAGTTAAAATACAGCGAAAATCTCATACTATAAAACATATGCAAACTTTTTTTTTTGTTGTTTTATTTTATTTTATTTTATTTTATTCAATAATATATTCGATATTTTTGATTATCCTGGTATTCTTACAGCTAAATAGCTGAGCTGTCCGATGAGATGAGGGAGGAGATTCAATATTAACTTTGAACTTTTTAACTTTGAAATTTGCGAAAAATCCCGATGTATTACTGATGGTTAAAAATGAAGGTCAATTTCAGATTCAGCGGTACAGAATACATAAGAATCAATTATCAAAAGCTAAAAAACATGACATAACCCAACTTTTGCAGGCTAGTGTAATCTAATAATATTTTAAAATACGTATCATTTTGTAAAGAATTGAGGCTGTTAATTTAGCATCCTTTTATTTAACAAAAATTCTGTTTTTTCTTTCTTCTTAAATGTTTATTACAAATTGTGTATTTTGAATTAATATGTCAGAATGATTAAAGATTTCAAATTTATATTGCAATGTTATTTTTACTCTCAACCATTTTTTAATATATCTGACGAAATTATATTTCGACTAAATTTGTGTATGACCCCCAATTTGCAGCAAAAAATATGCTCCAACTTTAAACATCTATTAGTCGGTCAATTTTAATCGTAGAATAACGGGACTTGTTGTGTATTACTTGTCATTCTAAAAGGAAAATTTTACTGAATATAACTTATAGGACCGGGGGACCGTATAAAAATTTAAATTTCGTATTTTTTTAAGAAATGCTTTTATTGACCCAAATCGCTTTTAAAATATTTCTTTACCTGATTTTAAAGATTTTTGTAATTATATGTCTATGACTAACGGTTTAGGAGTTAGCCATTAGACACCGTTGAGACCGGACACCCTGTATAGTCCTATTATAATATTAAAACTAATTTTAAAACAAATTGCTTACCAATGTATATATTAAGTGTCGTATATATTAAAATAAATACTTCTACATGCAATATACCGCTAATTATTGCATAAATATATAATGATTTGATGACTTTTTAAAAACGTAAATCAAAATTACAAGAAAGTCTTTTGCAAATTTCATTTCCCGCCAAATTCAAACTCACCGCTTTCTCTCGCGAGCCGTGGTCCCATTAACAATGTTTCAAGAAAATTTGCATTGAAAACTCTTTAAGTGATAATGAAATGACAAGTTTAATTATGTTTAAAGAAACATAAATGAAGATGCTATAAGGTGGTTTTTACGTTTACTTTCTATGGAATTAAATGGTTTTTTCCCATCTTTTACAAGTACCATAGCAGAATTTTTTTATTATATCAAAGTTAAATTATCTTGCTTATGATACATTCTGGAAACAACGGCGATGAAAATGTGATTTTTTTTTTTTTTTTTTTTTTTTTTAATAATTAAGAAATTTATATTTATCGTAAAAATCAATTTAGTCGTAACGTGCTTTATATAACTCAACCTCACTCACTATATCCCATTATTCCTATATATATCATAAAGTACAAGAAAAGAACTTGTAATAAAATTCATTTAACAAATTAATTTGCAGTAGTAGAATTTGGGATGAGATGAGGAATATCTTATGATATCGGGTTTTAAAATTTAGATAAAAAAGGAAGTTAAAAAAAAATATATTGTCTCATTATATATGTCCAGCTTTCTTTATACCGAAAGACGTAAAATAGGAGTATTTTAATTCTGTACAATATTTATATTTAAACGTAAGGTCAATTTACTTTTACATTTTAAATTAAAATAAAGAAATGTCTTGGTAGAATTTTAAATATTCAAAAAAAAACCATATAAATACCGAGTATAAACTTTTAAAGACGAAATCCTTTTAAAATTTACTAGGGCAAACAACCTGCCATTACCAGTTTACAAAGTATAGGGAAAAATTTTTTTTTTCAGAAAACACTGATAGCCCAATTTTTATTTAATATATTTTTCAAGATTGTCGTCTAACAACATTAAAAAGTGTTTTTAAAAGAAAAATATCTGAACTGTATTAAAAAAAAGTTTTAAAATCTATTAAAAACGACACTCTATTATTAGCCACATACCATGTTTTAACATACGAAAAAATCAACAAATAGCTACTTAGAAGAGCCTTTATGGCTCTGCTAATTTACTTGATTTATTTGAATACTTTTGTTTCGCATCTGCTAAATTTGAATTGATTTATATTATAAACACATGTATAATAATCACTTATAAACAGATAAAAAGTGATAGAAAATCTTTATTAAGATTGACATTTTCCATCATCATCATCATCAACATCAGTGTCCATGGAATTACCTAAAATTTGGAAAGAGATGCTATGTAATTTTAGTAACAATAGTAGAAATTAATCCACGCTCGCAAATAGCCAAGATACTTTTATTTTTATTTTATATTTTGCAATGCTTTTCATTATGCATGTTGTCTCGTGACATTGTTTACCATGTTATTGTTTTGAAAATTAATCCACGCTCACCAATAGCTAATCTAATCTTTTAAATTAATTTTATGTTTACAATGTTTTTCATTATACATCATGTCGCATTTCATTGTTTACTATGTTTATTGTTTTTAAATTATGTGAAAATATTTTCTATCGTTGAATGATATTGAAAATGTTGCCGTTTGTGCAACGAAATGATCGTCAATCTTAATAAAGATTTTCTATAACTTTTTATAGCATTTTTTTAAACTTTATCTGATTTATATTAATTTATTTACCTATTGATGAAGTTTTAATTTTCGCTGTCGAATAGTAATCGGAAACAAATGCTAAATTATGTGTATTGTTTTGTGTGCATATCTGTTGAACTTTGGTAATTTGACTGTTTTCACACAAATTGCCTTTAAAATGTATTTTTTCCCCTTTTTGGTAGTATCAATTTCAGTAAAAGCAAAATTTATTGTTCATGTGTTACCACCGTCAATATGACGACAGAGTAACTCATGGACTTATTTTGATTTATAATATAGATTTATCGATTATACAAATATTTGGTGAAAATTTCAAGAATTCTTAACTTAGGACATAAAGTATACAAATTCTTCCAAACATATTAAGAAACACAAATCGCTTTTGAGTTTAAAAACTCTCATGATTAATACATTATATTGTTTATCTGTATACTCTTCAAACGCTGAGAACATTAAAAAAATGTTAAATATATTAAAACCTTTTGGTCAGAAACATTTAATAAGCTGTTAAAGTAATGTGCTTTTGAAAATCATGGGTTAAAAAAAAATAATAATATTTTTCCTTTATTGTAGAAATGTTCGGGAAATTTAACATCTGCAGTTTGTAAAAGAAAAAGAAATCCCTTTTCCGTTAAATCAAATGTCTTATTTAATTTCACAATAGCTTTTTTCACAAAAGCGCTTTCAAAGCCAGGAATTATCCAGCAAAATTAATTGTTATGTTTTTTTTCTATTTTTTTTCCATCTATCGATTGTATAAAGAAGATAAATTGCCGCGTCACGTAAAATGTTTCTCTAGAAAAGACATATATGTGTATTTATATATGTGTGTGTGTGCGCGTGTGTGTGTATTAGAGTGAGTGTGTGGATTGTATAAAGAGTTATGCTTTAAACATGATACCAGACTTATTATTCTGGTTTTCATGTAAAAATATTTATTTACATCTTGTCAACCTGTTAAATGTATACCGATAAATTGTTGTTCAACATATTTCATATGAGACTAAAAAGATTTTACGTATGAATTTAAATAACGATGAGTCCATAGAATTCTGTAAGAAAATCAGCATTAAAATCATTAAAATAAGTTAAAACATGGATAAAATGATGAGAGTACATTTTAGACGGCATATAAATCCTTTTTTTCTTATCTACATGTTTCAATGTGCAAACGGCAATTTTTGGGAGATTCTCAAAAGGTGGGATCATTAAACGTTAATTATATGTAATTTTTTTAATTTTCAAATTTAAGGCCAAAATTTTTTAATAGTGTAGTATTTTGTCTATAAATATCTATAATAATAAAGAAAGAAGTTTGTGTGTGAGTGAGTGAGTGTGTCGACGGTGTTCTGAAGAGACCACTGCACGTAGAGCTACAAAATTTGGGGAAAAGGTCCGTCTATATATGAAGTTTTGCACCTCGAAGCCCGATTTTCGATTTTTTGATTAGATTTTTTATGCGATTTTTTATGCGATTTTTAGCGCTTTTTTATGTTTCGAGGCAATTTTTCCATATAAGTGAGAATAATATGGTTTCTTTCTTTTAACCCAATATAGTAAATTTTGTTGTCTTTTAAAAAAAGTTCATTCGGAATTCGTGCAGCGATTTTTTGAATTTTTAGCGAATTTTTTATGCAATTATTGAACAGTATTTAATGCATTTCCATACCTATAAGGAGGTTACCGTAGAGGGATATAATTCTGTCGCCAAATGCAGCCAAGTTTGTCGCCAACTTGGCGGTATATCGCCAAATTTGGCGACCAAAATGAGTCGCCAAAAGTGACGCCAACTTGGTGATATCTCTAATATTTCGCCAAATTCCCATAGACTTCCATTGTAAACCAATATGGATTACTTTCTTACAAAAGATCAACAAATTGAGATATTTTAATGCAACAAAAACTAATATTAACTTAAGGGATTATATTAATTCGATTTTTCCACATTAGGAAAAAGAATGCGGTTTCTTTCTTTTAACCCAATATAATAAATTTTGTTCTCTTTTCAAAAACGTTTATTCGGAATTCGTGCAGCGATTTTTGAATTTTTAGCGAATTTTTTTATGCAATTATTGAACAGCATTTAATGCATGTCCGTACGTATAAGGGGGGGTTACCGTAGGGGGGGGGGGGGATCCAGTTCTGTCGCCAAATAACGCCAAGTTTGTCGCCAACTTGGCGATATATCGCCAAATTTGACGACCGAAATTACTCGCCAAAAGTGACGCCAACTTGGCGCTATCTCTAGTATTTCGCCAAATTCCGATGGACTTCCACTGTAAAACAATAGGGTTTACTTGCTTACAGAAAATCAACAAATTGAGATATTTTAATGCAACAAAAACTAATATTAACTTAAGGGATTATATTAATTATATTTAAGGGAGTCCAAGTAAATTAATTACGAATAAAAGTAACATGATCTAATGCTTAGCATGATTTCCAAAACATAAATTTTAAGAGAGCCCACAGGTCAAAGGAATTAGATTTGAAACTTTTATCCAGTTATTGTAAATTTTGACTTTCGTGATTTTTGAACTTTTTGTGATTTTTAATGCGATTTTTACGTTTCTTCGCGATCTGCTGCAATTTTTTGACATTCCATTTTTGACCTAAAGTAAATTCTGCCCTCATTTCAATAAAGTTTATTCGGATTTCGTATAGCAATTTTCGAAATTTTCGGGAATTTTGTATGTGATTTTTAGTGTATTTTAGCGATTTGCTACTATTTTTCCACATTAGTGAAAGGAATCAACTTGCAATCTTCGAACATAACATAAATATTTTTTTCTCTTTTCAGAATTTGAGAAGCGATTTAAAATTTTTTCGCGATATCTTATTGTGATTTTCAGTGTTTTTTCGTAATTCCTGCTGTTTTTTGACGTACCCGGGCAACGCCGGGCAAGTTCGCTAGTAATATATAAATATTTTAATAGTATGTCTACAAACTTATACACAAACATTAAAAAACAGCAACTATTCTGGAAAATTAATGATTAAAGCATTTAATTAGCAGTTGTGTACGTTACAAATTTTGGACATTTGCAGATTTTGGGCGTTGCTCTTAGTATTCAAAAAATTCTTAAGACTAAGAATGTAGTAAATGTGTCTGTATACATATATATATGTATAATTAACTTTTTGTTATACAGTAATAATAATAATAAAATTAAATTTTTTGTTACGTACGTTACTTTTGGACATAACAAAATACAGAAAAATGCTCTATAGAAAAGTCCTTCTATCTTCAAAAAAGCAATAAATCAGCCTGCCATCTCTTAACGAAATTATCAAAAAATCACCCGTTTCCTTTATGCATTCGTTGTTTACCATTAGAACCACCTGGAAAAAGTTAACTCTTTTTCTTGGTGGTACATTGGAGCAGTTAACGTTATGAATGTCCGAAATTGGCCTCTTTAGCATAAAATAATAAAATTTTAAGATATTTATACAAAGCTTTTACAATAAATTATGTCATTTTCTATCTCTGAATAGAATTAAAAACTCAGTGTAAAAAAAAATAAATTCAGTGATAGTTAAAGTTATGTTTGAAAGGCTTAAAGTTATGACTTGTGTCCAGTGCTCACCTTTTGAGAATCGCCTTTTCAAGGACTATATTGACAATTTTTTTTATGAATCTAGGAAAGAAATATTACGAGATCACATGTATGATGTAAGCAAGTGCTCTAATAAAAATAAACATCTGTGAACGTAATTATTTTATCCTATTGCTTTTTATCTTGAAAGCATCTTTTCCCAAATTTTAGATAACTCCAAGGAATGTTGTACTGTAAACTCCAAGGAAGTTAAATCGTTGCATATATTCTCGCTGCGCAAAAATATTTCTATTGATTTTTGATATGGATGTGGAATAAAATGTTGTTGGTAAAATTAGACTACTATTTTTTCAATCAATCTGCAGGGTCTCTTTATAACAAACTCAGATTAATTTATAGCGAACTTAATAAACATTTTTCGTTTATAAAATATAAATTTTGTTTTTTGAGATATGTGCGACTGTGACTTTTACAGTAATATTACATTTGGTAATAAGACTTTCTACTGCAGCATTTGGTGTGGATACTTTATATTTAATTTGTTTTATGCAAAAGTAGTATTTTTTCCTGGCTACTTGGGATTTTGGCATTTTAGTTCTTATGCACTGAGATGAACTACGTCTCTGGTACTATAATAGGTATTTTCTGGCTATATTGAACATTTGATGATATCCTTACACTGTACTTATGAACTAACAACAGACAACTTCACTTTACCATTGCTTTATTAACATATCATAGTCATATAGTTAAAAATGTAATTGACTTTATACACTGTTCTTTTATGCTTTTGTTTTCATTTTATCATAGTCATATGTCAAAATTGTAAATGACTTTAATATTTGTAAACCTTTACTTGTTTTTATTGTCATTTTTCAGACACCTGTCACTAGTGTAAATGACTTTAGGCTTTGTTTTATTTTAACCACTTTTCTGACACCAGGGCACTCTTTGTGAGTTTTACTTTTATTATTTGTCTAACCCTATTTCTGGAGCTAATACACTTCTGTGGTTTTGCTGGTCGCGGAAGGTACTTTTCTGTCAGGGGTTCATGCCTATGCCATTTTTGATTGGCTCCCTGGCAGAGTTATCCTGGTCCTGGTCCTGTAGGATCTCTTTGTTGTATAGCCTGGCTAAAGCTGTAGTTCTCTTGCTATATTTGATATCTGAGCTTTCAATCTCGAAATTCAATTAATAAGTGTCATCATAGAAAATTCCCGCTATAATTTTGAAAATTTTCTATTTTTTTAGAAATTTTGAGAATGAATAACATGGTTGCTTTACACTTGTTGGTGTCATGATAACAAACGTGCAATACACACGTTCATAAAATGTGATTTCAACGAAAGAAACAACATTGGAAATATTGCTTCAAACACATCTAGACTAATCTATCACAACCTAGTTAAAGAATGAAGTTCTTTCTGTTTTGCCATATAAGGATACAAAGCAGAATTTTAGCTATTGTATAATATGATGTACTTAAATATTATTATTTAGGCAATAAAAATGAAAAATCAGTTTAGGGGAAAATTTTTTAATGACAACCACAAAACAAGACAGATGTAAATTCACAACGTAGAATTTCAAAACCTATTGTTTTAAAATAAGCAGTAGGCATTATTTGTAACCAAATTAACTATTTTTTTAACAGAAAATAAAATCGGAACTATTATTTTCCACGAAAAGATATAATTTATCAGTTGAAATAATTTTAGTATTTTATTTTTTACATTTCATTTGAGCTTGCAGAATGCATAAATTGACCTTAGACTCAATAAAATGGTTACCTGATCCTAGATGTTCATATATGACAGCATATGCGTTTGCCACATATTGACACAATTGGGTTAAAATTCAAAGTAACTATGTACATCAGAAATTTTGCTTAAAACAAAAATAGATTAATCTATCACAACTGTACTTTAAAACATGAAGTACCTTCGTCTATGTCATTCACAAATCTTACAAAGAAATATTAATTTTTATAGCGTTGTATTGAAATCTTTTTGGAAAAAAAGGAATTGAAAAATAGATTTAGAAAAGACAAAACTCAACCATGAAAACTATAAAAAAAAGACATGTATATTACACTTGCTTAATATGAAAATCTATTGTTACCAGTATCGGTACCAGTGTAAAAACTAGTACCGTTAACTTACTTTTAAGAGAAAAAAATTAGTATCGGTATATAGCTTTTATCTGTTGTAGCAATTTCAGTATTTTAGATTTTAAATTATTGGAAAGACATTAAGCAAATTTTCCTTCTTCTAACCATATTTAAATGTTCCTGGCTCTTTTTTTTTTTTTTTACATGTTTTCTTTTAACTTACATTTCTGTTTTTATTCTGCCAATTGTTTTTTATTTCTACCAAATTTTCTTACTGACTTTTCACCCACTTCCTGTTGGCATAGATCTTTGAAATTTGAAAAAAAAAAATCATCATATCTCATAAAGCAATGGAAATAAAACATTGAAACTTAACAAGACCATTGTATAACTAAACTTAGTAATTTTTCAAAATTGGACCCCTAAGTTTAGAAAAAAGGGTCCTTCCACCAAGCGTCGTGCGTTTTCGAAAGACATTGCAAAAACACTATTTAACGTTAAACTAACACCACTACGATCACAATTGCTTAAACTTGATGGTTACTCAATTATAGTTTCGTTTCCTATGAAAAAATCCTTATAAGCTTCAAAAATGAGTACTTGTTGAAAAGTACTAATGGCAGGGTTACCGCAATAGCATCAAATTTTGTCCAACCTGACGAAGTATTGCCATATTTAGCCGCAAAAATAATTTTTCCTATATGAAGCCATCTTGGCAATAGTTGGTTAATTTGGTGAAATTCCCATTTAAATCAATTAATCCATATTTCTACATTTTTGCGAATTTTAATGAAAGCCTGTTTTTTTTATTATTATTAATAATACTCCCTTTCAGCATGCTTAGCGTAAGTAAAGTACTATAAATATGATTCATGTGTGTGTGTGTGTGCGACTGGAAAAGCTTGAACTCCCAAATGGTACATCCGATCGAAATTTCATTTTGCGAATATGTTACGGGCGACTGTCGATAGAAACATATAGAATGAATTACATTTTGGGCGACGGATTAGGAATTCCCTCCATTTTCAAAACATTTTGCGACAGATTCTATATATGGAGAATCCTGCGAAAAAATCTGATTGAGTATAAGTGATAAATGTTACGATGGTGTAATCAAGTGTTGCTGTCGCTGAGGGGCTGTCTCCAATTTAAAAAAGTGATGTCATGTATTAATCTAGCAGATGCAGAAGCAATCAACTCTTCAAAAATAGAGACACTAACCTTTTTATATTTTATTTTAACCCGAGAGTACTCGAGTCTTTTTAGGTTTGTTCGTAATTATATAAATACGTAGCACCTATAGTCGTCGTTCGGTCCGTCTGTCTGTCTGTCCGTCCGCATATAACAGAGCAAAAACTACCCTACCGAATGGTCTGAAATTTTAAATATATAATTGTTGCAAAATTTTGTCAAGACATTTCAAATTTTATGAAAATCGCATGTATAGTTTAATTACAGGGACAGTCAAAAGTTTTCCGTTACATTACGGCCAATGGGAAAAAATATTTAAAATGCATTTTAATGATATTACACCCTTTCGAACAGAATGAAATTGATAAGCACCTATGAAGTGCACTAATATATTGCTAACGCACCTCATTTGCCAAGTTTGACGTACCATTGCCAACTTGTTTCAGAGCGTTATTATTCGCGTTCGGTCTGTTTGTCGCCGCTCCCTAGCATACAGAAAATGTAAAATAAGGAACATTTTTTTACTTAGAATTGAAGTATTACTTTTCAATGATGTTATAAATTTGCAATTTACTTAAATTATACATTATATTTATGAGATTTGGAATAATCGTAATCGGAAATAATAAAAATGAAATAACATTAGTGATCGTTGCGCAGAGTTTTCCCCCAATTTCAACTTTGCTTATAAAAATGTACCTGAAGAAAAAAAAAACAGAGATGCCTTTTCATTTCACTATGGTGGTGGAAAAACATTTAAAGTCAGCTACATGGTAGTTCTTCATTGTATTTATAAGGGGATATGAGTATGTCAAATTTAATTTGTATGGGCAGTAAAAAAGGCGGCACGGGACTACTGCCTGGTTAAACTCATGGCATACGAAACTAATTGAAAGAATCTAATAGAAAAACGTGCGTATGCGTACATTTAAAAATGTATTTAATTCCAGTATATAAAAAGAATTATTCAAATATATAATTTAAATCGCAGATACTTAATAAAAAAAAACTTTTGGCTATATTTAAAAATCATTAAATAGAATAATATAAAAAGAAGGCTTTATCATGAAAAAATTCTTTTCTTTCTTTTTTGCGACTTAAATGAGAGGGAAAGTATTTTTCTTTTATTAAAGCTTCTAAATCCCTTTAACTCGTTCCGGCTTTTCAAACATTTATGTAAAAAATCAAACAATTAATTTAAGTGCTGTTCTTCTTAATGTGACTTGTTGGTGGTCAACCATTTATATTCTTTTGAGATTTGTGTCTATAAAAAAAAAAAATAAGTAGAACTGTTTAAGGTAAAGAATTATCTGTTTACTTTTGCTTTATTCTTCATTGTGAAGAATTAATAAGCAAAATTTTAAAAAGAAATAATGAGAGAACAATCAAGACACTATAACAATTAATAAAAATATTTTATTACACACTGTAAAAAAAAAAAAAAAATCCGACCAGTTTTCCTGTAAGAATCGGAAAAATAGTTGCCCTTATCGTATCGAAAAATTTTCCGACCGAGCTCGAAATAAAATCCGTAAAAAAAAAGAAATATTCAATAAAACGGTATTTTACGGATTTTATTCCGTGCCCGGTCGGAAATATTTCCGGTACGATAAGGGCAATTATTTTTCCGATTCCTACAGGAAAACTGGTCGGTTTTTTATTTTATTTTATTTTATTTTATTTTTTTACTGTGCACGGATTATTCTTCTATAAACATATAAAGCGATATCATTTAACATTTATTCTAAAGCAACTAAAATTTAAAGATGTATAATTGAAATGTAACGTAGTATAACACAGCAATACACTCAGATAATTAAAGACAAAAAAATATTATTTTTTTCTTATAATAGTGTGTTTGCAGTGCCGGACAAATCCTGTCTGAGATCTTTCATACACTGTAAAAAAAAATATTGCCAGTTTTCCGGTAGGATTCGGAAAAATAGTTGCCCTTATCGTATCGGAATAATTTCCAACCCAGCTCGGAATAAAATCCGTAAAAATAAGGAAATAGTCAGTAAAACGGTATTTTACGGATTTTATTCTGATTTTATGGATTTTATTCTGAGCTGGGTTGGAAATTATTCCGGTACGATAAGGGCAACTATTTTTCCGATTCCTACCCGGAAAACTGGCATTTTTTTTTTTTTTTTTTTTTTTTTTTTATTATTATTATTATTATTTTTTAAAGTGTAGTCCTGGCAAATGATAGTTACTGGGTTTGTAATATTTTTTCTTTAATATCGTGATACGTTATTATTATTTTTTTTAATTCAGTTCTTTGCAAAAATACGCATCCAATTTCTAAAAGTAATACTCTTTATTTATAAATTTATTTTATAGTTACTTTCGCAAGAAATTTACTCAGTAACAGCTCCTAAAGAGCTCAAAAGATGGCAGCAAAAAGACATCGTGTAAAAGAGTAAAGGAATTTACTCATTTTAAACGTTGAAATATGTTGCATGTTTCGTATGTGTAGATTGTTATTTTTTTTAACAAATGACCAAAAAATCATGAATTAGAAGATCGCACCGTCATTTCAGCTGACAAGATGAAAAAATGGTATGTATTAGGCTAGTTCCATGGGTTTTTCTAGAGTTACTTACGTTGTTGATAATTGCTTTGCTTGTTGCCCACCGTTATTTTTGAAAAGTTTGCTTAGCCTTATTCAATTAATCAGGTATCTTCCATAAAATAAATGACATTTTCCGTTCTAAAATACTGTTAGCTAAAAATCGTAGCATGTGACTTACACTACAAGTATTCGTGGAAATAGCCATTAAAAATTGTAAACTTTCATGGAGTTGCACATAAAATTAATTTCGCAAATCTTTATTTAGCAGCATCATTCAGTTCCATTTAATATTTTGTGCCTGATTTTGTGGACATCGAGTTTGCTAATATATTATATGCGTGTTGCAAATATAATTTTAATCAAATATGTTTTAACCATCTTGGAAAATACTGGTATAATTTAAGAAAAGTTTAAATCAATATAAAAGACTATTGACTTTCGGAGCATTTAATTATGCGCTGTATAAACTAGGGAAATAAAGTATTTCATTTGAACTAGATACGCACCCGAAATAAACAACGAAAACTACAAAAAACTGGAATAACAATAAGAGAGAACACCAACTAGAAACTGTGCGCGGATTGAATGATTTTCGGTGTTTTTAATATTGCATTTTTTAAACGGTGCTGCTATTTCGTATTTTTCTACATGAGGGAGGATTGTCCTAGTTCAAACCAAACACATTATTTTGCTAGATTATTTTTAATTTGTGTGTTTCACTGCAGCATTTTAGCCTACTAACATGAAATGCAGCTTAAAGTAAAAACAAATGTCGATTCTGTTATGTATAAGAAATTGTTTTGTAGGTAGTGACTTCTTTGTTGTGAATACAAAAAGGTAATTTCTTCGGTTTCACAAAATGAGCTTTCATGATGTGTTCGGAATAAACTTTACATCGTAATTACTTTCTTTCTGACCATATTGTAAATTTTAGTAACTCTGGTAAAAATATATACTTGACATCATCAACATATGAAAATTAAATATGTGTCATGGAAAAGTCAGTCAGGGAAAACATAGGTAGAAAAGTAAATTCTTCTAAATATTTTCATCCATGCTAGATTTTATGCCATAATAAAAATTTAAGTTCATTCGGTAGATATTATTGAAAGATGTGTTTAAATTTTTTTCATTGTTTTTTATCATAAAAAAAATACAAGTCGTACATAAGATATATTTTCCGAAGCTGTTTTGGATACAGTGTTCTTTAAGTGCTTGATTTAACAATTATAGATGTCAACATTCAAGTCAAAATCTTTGGAATATATTGGTCATCTAATGTACAGGTTTAGCTAGGTCATTATAAAAATGACTCTCTGTGGAAGTAGATTAATGTTGGGTATTGTGGAATGGTCGGATAATATGGAATAATTTTCAATATCTGGCTCATACTGTGTTGCAGAATCGCAAATATGCCATAAGACACTTTTGTACTCACATGTGGCACTGAGCTCAGTTCTGATTGGATACCTATTGTTGGAACTACACGGTGAAATAAAGTCTTATGTTCAATTTTTGCAGTATTTTGAAGGTATTTTTTAAAAATTCGTATTGGTTATAAAATCTAATTCTCAGTGATGTTAACAAAGTCCGGTATAAAGTTGAACGGTTGTATTTATTACAAATAAATAATGATACATTGTATGAATCCCATAAAACCAAAGAACACACAGGACGCGTTTCGGACTGGAAATTTTAACAGCCTGTCATCAGCGATTTAAGCATATGCCCGCAAGGTGACATGGTCACAAATTCGCAGAAATGGTAGAGGGGAGAATTTACAAAGAATACGACAAGTGGCGCTAGCTGAAAGGTAAACACCAGTCACAGAGAGGATGCAGAAGAGGAAAGTGTTGCCATAACGATCGAAAAAATTAACAAAAAAGAAAAGGAAATAAAAATAAATAAAACAATTAGAATAAAAATTGAATAAATAATTAAAATAAAATAAGTAAATTAGAAAATAAAACAAAACAGAAAACGCAAGAAAAACATTAAAAAAAAAAAAAAAGATTCTTAAAAAATACATAATGAAATATAAATTAAGCATATAAAAATTTAATAGAATTAATAAAATTCTTTTATTATTTTTATAATAACTTTCACTTTTAATAATATTCTTTATTCAACACGAGTCTAAAAATTAATTTTTTTTTTCAAAGAATCTGATGATGTATCGATGATGTACTAAGGTTTGTTCATTTAATAATTTTGGTTATTCTTTTAAATCGTGGTACCTCTTGCAATTTTAATATTCCTTTTGGCCCTATTTCACCTTACTTGATTGTTTAACATTATCAAGAAAGTGTAACTTTTGAAAAAAAAAATAAGCTAAATATTTATAAGTGTTTTTTCTTCCATTTTAAACTTATTAGAAATGTGTTAAGAAAGATCAAAGTTTGATCTTTAATAACTTTTAATGTAACTCATTTTATTTATTTTTATTGACCCACAAATAAAAATGTAAATGTCATTATACCAGATCTTACCCTGTATCATGGGAATAAATCTTTGCTTAAATATCTGTAATATTCATATATTTTAGAAATGCAATTTTTATTGTACTTTACCATTTAATGAAAATATATCCTTTAACAAGTAACACCAGCATTTTTATAGAACGTTTTAGAAAATACAATTTAATTTCCTGCTTTAAATTAGTTGTTACATAAAGGACAATGTGTAATCTAGAAGCAGCAGGACGTGCGTCGTTCTGCTTAAACTCCAAATTTAAAGATCACTTTGTCAAAATTTTCTCAAATTTTGAGGAATATGCTAAGGGACATTTTCATATTCGTTGATAAATATATTCTGGATATAAGATCTAGACAGAATTATGGTGAATCAGTTAAAGATCAAGACGAGGTCAGAGCTACTTGACTAGAGGTTTTTTCTTTGCTTAGGGAGCCAAATTGTGTACACTTGTTAAACTCAGCCATTTTTGGCTTCTTTTGCTCTGTAGCGTTTAAGAAAACTTCTCATGCTATAATTACTAATTCTAACTTTAAAAAAGAACTTTTTACTGCAGAAAAAAAGTTGTTAAACGTCATCTAATAGAGAAGAGTTCTTCTATCCCTCTAAACAATAAATATAAAATCTTTACACTGAAATTAATCTTAGCGAAAATGCTACAATGCATCAGTACCCTACTAACAAAAAAACTGACCAAAACCTTAGTAACTCAAAGTTGGACCCCCAGTCTCCTAAATTTGACTAAATAATATCAGGTAGTTTTAATGACTAGGGAATATAACAAATTTTATTAAAAGTAAAGTTTGCGATTAATGAAACAATGAAACAAAATAACTGCAATGAAATATAATGAAATCAAATATCTGAAAACAAGAGTAATTGTTTTAGACCAAAATGTATTCAAAATATAAATCAAAGTTATCAGTAATTAAGAACAGAAATTATGGAACTAACTTGTCAGTTACTTGAATACCATGTAAGGAGTGATGCAAAGCTTATACATGGATTTTGTTTTTTTGTTTTTTGTTGTTGTTTTCCAGCGCACACAACATGGAACCATATATGGCAAACTGGACACTGAATCATTTCTGCTATTTCATTTTTCTTACAAATTAGGCAAAACCAATCATCACTGTCTAGATTTTTCTTTTTAGATTCTGAATTATTAGACTTTTTTTTTTGGCAACAGAAGTTTTCTTTACATTATGTTTGTAGTTCTTCTCTTCCATCATTTTCTTCCTGATTGCATTAAGCCTAATTTTTAAAACTCGATGTTCCAATTGCTTTTGTGCTGTGAAAGCTTCCTTTTTGTATTTTTTTTTTTTTTCATTTCGAGATTTAGTTTTTATGGCGTTGATGTTAACACAACTGTTTTTTGGTTTCCTCTGTACTTTGATTTAACTGAATTTAGCAAGCAAAATAACATTTCCAATGATTTTTTTTTTCTTTTGGGGAGGATTTGTAGCTGCAGCCTTGTTGCATGTCGATTTCTTCACAACTTACTGTAGCTTTTTGTTTCCTATATTTTTAACAGCTTTTGCTGTCACGGGTGTTTTTCTTCCAGACCGTTTGTCTATATCTTTTTCAAAATTTTCATCAAGTTTTGAGATTTTATGCGTTTTATTGGCAAAACATTATAATTCCACCCTCCAAAACTGTAAAAAGTCTTCCATCACCAATATCCTGCAGGAGGAAAACATTTGAATTCAACTCTGTAAATCAAATATGCCGTAGGAATAAAGAATTCAAAGAAAATAAATACAATTACATAGAAGATAAAATACATTGCAAACAAAATTTATTGAATAGACACGTAAAAATATTTTTATGCTTATATAAGCCTAAACTGTATAAAAAAATTAATCCAGACATACAAAAAAAAAATTTGCATGGAGATAGTAATCCATTATAAAATATTAAAAAAAATAGTGTACAAAGCGTACCGTCCTCGAAATTCATTACTTACTTTTCAAATTTATGATCGAATATCTGGTCCAGTTTAAGCAACTAAAATTGGCCCAATTGTGGCAACTGCGCCATTTTTTAAAACAGTTAATTTCAAGACTAAGAACAAAAACGAAATCAAACAAATCCGCATGAAAAATATGCGCAATAAACAGATGAATTCATATATGTATATGAAAACATAACAACTTACAAAAGTTTTAAGATATTCATTTACGTTTAGTAGGAAAAAATTAGATCAAAACTGCTAACTTTAGGTTTTTTAAATTGTCTGAAAACAGCACGTGGTAGGCGGCTGCTTCTTCTAACCACGAGTGACGTCATTCTGATGAGTAGGATTTCAGCGGTTGACGGAGTATCTTCCTGTAATAAACGGCAGAATTTCAACGGTCCAATTAAAGCGGCGGTCCAAATATGGCTACTCTCCTCTATACATTTAATTCCAATAAAAATTGTCTTTTAAAATCATATACATTTTAAAGACTTTAAATGTTGAAAATGTTTTTTTTTTTTTTTCAATTTTACGAGTCCTGAGACCCCTTAATCCCTTCGGGACGAGCGTCTTTTACAGAATTTTTAATCTTTTAGCACCGGTTTTTCAAATGAGAAATTGTTGCCTAATTGAATCGGTAAAATGCTCGGATTAAATGAGGCAAAATTCACAAAGAAAATTTACTGGAGGGAATAATCACGGATTCTGAGCACCTTACGTGGCACGTATACTGGTCGCTCGTCCTCAAGTGGTTAAATTAGTCTATTTTTTTTAAATTTGACGTTTATTGCTTTTATACTGCTACTGGACACTACATTAAACATATATATCATTAAAAGTTGTTAACTAAGCATAGAGTATGCCGCCCCTGACATTATGTATGTCCAAATTGTCTGTATGTTTAAAGGTTAGTATCTCGGCTAATTACTGACGATTTTTTTTTCGAAAATCATTATCAACAATGCTTTTATACTTCTGCTACGATAGGTACCTCCAGCACTGCTCAACACTTTAGCTTAATGCCCGTATATCGAAATTTGTGTGTAACAGAAAAATGCGATTTTCCCCAAAACTATGTGACCTAGCGTACTCGCTATAATTGTTCTTCAAGGTTTAATTTAACATCTACTACCTCTAATTGTTTGATAATTTTAGTTTCAGTAGATTCGGAATTAGATGGGGAGGATATCTTTTTGCGCTACTTTTTCGACAATATCTTTGAAAATATAATACGCAAAATTAAAAGGAATGTATTTCTGAGTTCAGCGTTACGAGAGCTTTCACACGATATACAAAGAGAAGAGTTTTTTTTTTTTTTATGTACCACAATTAGCCTTTCTACATTTTTGCTAAATATATTTTGAAAGTTTAATAATCTGAATATATGCGGGTCAATAGTCTTTATTACTTCCCACAATTTGAAGTTCCCACATTCCACAGTTTACGAGTAAAATGATTATGACAGACGGACAGACAGACACAGGAGTGATCTTATAATGGTCCCGTTTTTACTTTTTAAGTACGAAACCCTAAAAAGAACAGAGATTAACTCTGAAAAACCTAAAATTTCTTTTAATGGCAAAGGCCTTGTTGTACAATGTCAAAATGTCGATGATTTTAGAAAACTCAACGATGGTTAGACAAAGACACTAAAAAATGTACTACTCTCGACCAAAGAGAATTAAGGCACCCAAAAATTTGTATATAAGGTCTTCCATGCTATTCTGATACCAAAATTATTGTTGATATCTTAAGTGGGTATTCATTCACAGTCACTATTGCTGCCATGCTCTTAAACCGAAAAACTGGAAGCCCAATACCACTCTATATGGTAAACATTTTCCCGCTTAAAAACTCCGAAGAAATCTATCCAGTCAATATTATAAGGTACCTTTCTGTTAAAATTGAGAGTTTTAACAACAAACAACAAACAAAACAATGCTATCGCTGCCAGGGGTTCGGAAATTTATAAGAGGTATGCGGCTTCGACGCTAAATGTGTTAAATGTGGTTAGTTACATTTTAGTACAGCTTGTCATGATAAGGCCCGTATAACTCCCAAATGTACTAACTGCGGGTTACGTCATCCTACCACATACCGTGGCTGCTGTAAAAATCCATATAGACTTGAAAATAAATCCAACCGCAACTCCAATAAAATTGCGATAACCAGGTTACCAAAGATACCCAACTCTTTGCTGAATTTCTCAATAACATCAACTATACTAAAAAGACCAAGAATAACGAATCCTCTACTGATCCACAAATTTTAAACTCCGAAGTTTCTGTTAACGAAACCACGAATACCCCTTCCTTCCCTACTTCTGAAAATACCAACAATGCTCAAAACCTCAAAACCCTTCTAATTCCACAAAAATTCCTCCAAGTGACACTAATGACATTCAAGAAATCTTCAATACATTTAATGATATCAAGGAAATTCTTCGAATAACCAAATTTTTAAGTTGCATTAAAAACATTTCTACACAAACCAATAAACTAGACATCCCTATGCAAAAAATGTTTGTCATTTTAAAAGATAACCTTGCTAACCTATTCAACATCAGCGAAGATTAACTCATCTTTGCCGTTAAACTTTTTCCCTTTTTCTGTTCTATCCTTGTTTTTATATTTTTAAAAATTTTGAAAAAAAAAACACGTTTTAAACTTGGATTACTTTATTCTTATATTTTTTATACTTCTTCCACACTTTCCGTATGTTTTTTTAATTGTTTGCAACATTTATCTCAAAGCTACCAGACTATGCTCTCGCTGCACTCTTTTTCTCATAAAATATCTTTTGTATAATGTTTTTAACTGTATAGTTAGTTTGAAAGCTCCTCTTTTATATTTTTTACTACCTCTTTTTGTTAATTTTTCATGTTCATAAAATTTTCAACCTGAAAATATGTAAATATTTTAAATTTTTCCTCTTTTTTCCTCTGTTTTTGAGTATTTCTATATTTAGTTAAACTCTTATGTATGGTTTCTGTAAAGAGTATTTTTTTTATTCTAGGGCATCCCTTCGGTAGCTTTTTTGCCTGTTTATGAACTGTTTCAGGTTTGGTTGGGTCTAATGGACATTTTTTCTTATATATATATATATATAGTCTGTTAAACTAACATAACTTATGTTTATTACTTTTTTAATTTTATTATATTTTTTTACTTTTTCCTAAACTTTCTACTTTTGTGGCCACCAACCGCGTCTAAACATTCTTTTATGGCTCCCAATGCAGTCTAAAACTCTAAAACATGTTTCTTGCGGCCATTTAAAATGTTTATTAAAATTTAAAATGAGGTACAAAAAATTAGAAATTGGTAAAAGATTTGTTTCTTATGTGTTTGACTTTGATACAGGGATTCCGGAGGAACACCGCGAGTTAAGACTGTAGTTGAAACCTAAGTATGATGACAAAAATTTTTTAAATGAGGCAATTACATTTAACGCATGTCAATATATCTTACTTTTATTATTTAAATTGCTATTAAATATTTTAAAATTTAATACTGTATTACATATAAATAATAAATCGTTTCACATTTATACTTTTAAACATTTAGATTAAGTAAAAAACAACTAATGAATCAACAGTACAATATTCATTTTTTCAAAACCATATTTATTACTCATTGTTTTACACAATAATTTCTAAACAGAATTTTGGTATCACGCAAAATTTTGGACATTGTAGTTTTCTCTGGAATTTCTCAATCACTTTAATGCGATAACGTATATAATGTTATGCAGTTCATAAAATATTTTAACATGCCCTCAGGCCACTTCCAAATTTTGGAACTTCTCATTACCATTATGAATTCCAGTTACTTTTGAATTTAACTAGAAACAAAACCTGAAAAATTTTCATCTTCAAACTCATCGATTATCATCGCTCTATCATCAAAATTTTCATTAAGATCTTCAAATAGAATTTCATTACATAAACCAGAGTGAATGCACCCAAATAAAAATCTTTCTCGTTTGAGGGGGTCCGGGAAACATTTTAAAATAATTTTTACTTATTGAGTTAACATTCTAAATTTTTTTTGTGATGGTTAACGTTAACATTTGTAAACAAACTCACATGATAAAACTTCTCACAATTAAAAAAAAATAATTTAAAATTTATTAAAAAAGTGGGGTAAGTTAAATTCGTTATAACTCGAAATATTATTTATAGAATTTCAATTTTTTTCATCTAAATAAACAAAAATATATTAGTTTTAATTTTGATTCAGTATTTTTAAAAATATTAATTTATAAAAAAATTAAAAATATTTAACGAAAAAAAATAGAAAAAATGTGGTGCAACTTAAAAAATAAAAATCATATTTTCAAAAGTAAATATTTTTTCAAATATGCTGAATCAAATCTAAAGTGAAGCAATTAGAAAATATATGTTCCAAGTTTGAACCCTTTATCTTTAACGGTTCGCGAATTATAAGAATTTAAATACGAGAAATGGTGAAAAAACCTATCATAAAGAAAAAAGCATTTTTACAAGAGCCATTTCCATGACAGCCATTGCTTGAAAGTTAGATTTTGAAAACAAACCAAAACAAAAAAAAATAATATTTTTTTTTGTTCTAATTCAGATAGAAACACGATTTAAATGTCATTTTAAGCACGGGGAAAAAAAAAGAGAGAAATTTTTAATGAAATATTTTTTTTTTTTTTTGAAAAATTTGAAGATTTTCGTGTTCCGGACCCATTTAAAATAAAGTGACAGTCTGAAAAGAAAAAAAAAATATCACCAATAAAACTTATTTCTGCTTCTTATTTTTTACTTTTCAGTTTCGAATGCTTTCCTTTTTAGTTACCGATAGTATTTTCTGGTCCTTCAAAGTCCCTTCAGTGTCTTGTTTTTGTTTCAGTGTATAGGTACAGTCGTGAAAAAAAAAAAAAAAAAAAAGTAATCACCCTGTACTAACTGTGCAAACAAATATCGTAGAAGAAAGTTACTGGTACCACACGATTGGTAATAAAGTCTACATTTAAATGATGTATATAAAATTTTCTTAGGGGGGCATCCACTTATTAAAACGAACCATAACTTTGTTTTTTTCAATAGCAGTACAAAATTCTGACAGTATAAATGAACTCTACACCCTGCAATTATCCTAAAATCAAATTTTTATGGAATTCGTAAGATACGTTTCCGAGATATTAATATTTTAAAACGAGCATATTTTAGTGGTTGTATCCAAATGGAAGTTCGGTACTCGATTGTTGACAGAGAGAACCCCGGCTTGATCAAAGCGTCTTAATTGCCACTCAGGCAGTCATTGAAGACTACTAGATTACAGGACAGCATAAAAAAAATTCAAAATATCTGGTCACTTCTATCATAGATAGCCCCTTTAAACCATCATTTTGCTGTTTTTTAAGCATACTTTGAAAACTACTTGAAAGAAAAATGTGAAATTTTGGATTTCCATAAAGCAGGACTTAATAAATCTAAATCCATCGAAAAAAATTGTAGGTTACAATACATAATTTTTTCGAATATTAATTTCATAATTCATTATTCATATCCTAAAATTATAAAAATGGCAAATTCAATTTATTTATGTTTGGGTATTTAAGTATTATTGCTGCACATTAGAAATATAATTTCAGGAGATATTAATGAAAATATGAAAATATAATTTAACATTAGAGCCACTAAATTTTGAGTGTTTACAATTCAAAGATTCATCATTCAAATTACTTGAAATTTCATGTCTAGGAATAGTTTGAACCAAAGATTTGAAATATCTCGTTAAAAATGGGTATTGCCATTGAAAAAAATGAAGTTTGGTGTAGTTTTGATATGTAGATGGCTCTTTAAGCAAATTTTATATACATCATATAAAAGGAGACTTTATTTCCAATCGTTCGGTACCAGTAACTTTCTTCTACGATAATTTGTTGAGGAGTTAGCAGGGGATGTTTATTTTCTTTTTCACGACTGTACCTGCGCTGATATTAATTCCATAAAGTTAGATTATTCACAAGTTTTATTTTTAAACACCAATTTACTCAAATATTTCAAATTTTCACATTATTTTACTGTAATATTTCGTGTTTGTTTACATATGGCAGTAATGACGCTCATCAACTTTACTAAGATATAAAATATAACTTAGGACATGCCTCTCTGCATTTGAAGGATCCGATTTGTAGCATAGATATCTATCAAAATATCAGATATCAACACTGGAAAAATATATATAAAAAAAACCTCGAATTTAAAATGGGTAATCTTTCGCCGCTTTATTTATAGGCAGAATAGCAGACGTTTAATTCTGTCGAGTGAGTGTGTTTATTTGACAAAGATAAAAGAAAAAGAAAAAGAAAAAATCAACGAGATATTGAATTCGTAATTTTCCCCGCATTCAGGAAGGGTTTTTAATGTGCGATAATTAGCGATGTGTAGTGCAATGGGAAATTATATTAGAAGGTGAGCTGACGTGTTTTGCGTCCTGTTTCTAAATTGCTGCTGGCTGGCTGGCTGACTATGTCACTTTAAGGACTAGCCGCACTTGGTGACCAGTTTGGTCTCCCTTAAAATTTTTGTTTGGAAAAGCATGCTAAGCATTGTGTCATGTTACTTTTATTCAAAATTTAATTTACTTGGACTCCCTTAAATATAATTAATATAATCCGTTAAGCTAATATTCATTTTTGTTGCATTAAAATATCTCAATTTGTTGATTTTCTGTAAGCAAGTAAACCCTATTGGTTTACAATGGAAGTCTATGGGATGTTGGCGAAATGTTAGAGATATCGCCAAGTTGGCGACAAACTTGGCGGCATTTGGTGACAGAACAGGGTCACTCCCTATGGTAACTCCCTTATAGGTATGGAGAATGGAGATGCATTGAATGCTATTCAATAACCAATGAGATGTGTTTGTTCGGCCGTTGCCATTAAACAATAACAAATAATCGCGATTTCTGTGCCACGTACGATAGCATAATATATACACTGGCTTCCAAAAGTTAAGGTACAGGGACTGGATGCTTTCGATTGCACATGTTTTGTCGAATATCTACCAGCATTATGGGCGAATTGTTCTTGAACGTCTAGGATCTAAAGAACATGTTAGATTTTATATTTCTCGGTGAGAGATTTTCCGGTGTGTGCAATTAAGGGGCTAATAATAAATTTAATAATAAAATAATATTTGCAATCAGCTATGTAACAGAAAAGGCTGGAAATGGTTTCTTACTGCGGTAAACGATTATTTGGGTCCTGTTCAACGTTTGTATGCATTTGTGTAAGCATAGCACTCATGTTCGTGCAGATGTTAACGTTTTTGTGAAAAATTCAAAAGTTTTTTGTTTATAGCATACAGAGTTTTCAACCAAATTTAACACAACTTTCCAAAAACCTGAAAAAGAACAGTAACAACAGTACACTGCAATTAAAACATGAATATATAGAATTATAGAATATAGCATTTGTATGAAATAATTTTTAACTGCGTATGCGTGGAAGATCCTAAAATTTGTATTACATAATTTGGTAGTCAGCTATTTAGGGCAACTTATATAAAAAGTCCAGTCAAATATCGCGAAAATTCACAAAGATAGGGTCGATATAGTAAGTTGCTTCCTAAAAATAGCTTTATTATAAGGGATTTTCCACAACTTTTCAATCAGCTCACTATATCTTTCTAAGTTTTCAACACATTTGACTGGACTTTTTATAGAAGTTGCCCCAAAATACTGATTACCAAATTATGAAATAAACATTTTGAAATCTTCCGCGCATGCGCAGTTAAAAATTATCTCATAAAAATGCCCATATCTCATCAGATATTCAATATATTCATGTTTTAATTGCAGTATACTGTTGCTACTATTCTTTGACAAGTTTTCGGAAAGTTGTGTTAAATTTGGTTGAAAACTCTGTAGGCTATAAACAAAAAACTTTTGAATTTTTCATAAAAAACGTTAACATCTTTACGAATATGAGCGCTATGCTTACACAAATGCATACAAACGTTGAACAGGACCCAAATAGTCATTTACCACAGTGACGGACAATTTTCAGCCTTTTCTGTTACATAGGCGATCGCAAGTATTATTTTATTATTAAATTTATTATTAGCCCCCTAATTGTACCCCCAGATAAATCTTCACCGATAAATATAAAATCAAACATGTTCTTTACATCCTAGAATTCAAGAACAATTCGCCAATAATGTTGGTAGATATTCGACAAAACGTGTGCAATCGAAAGCATCCAGTCCCTGTACTTTAACTTTTGGAGGCCATTTTATATAGATTCCTGTGATCAGAATTTAGGTACAAGCACTTTGCCGCATTTATAGGTCATAAAATTTTGGCACATTTACATTTTGTACAAGTATAAATAAACCTTATTTTATCGCAGGCTGCATGTGAATTATCGGTTAACTCTTATAGGGCCTATGCATATTTTACTGCTAGCATATTACAAATCTTATTAAAGACAGCTATGACGAGGATAGATGTGCTGAAAAATCAAAGTAAACTAATCGACTATAATATTTTTTTCTTCGGTATATTCAATTCCCTGTACTACATCTACATTTCCAGAAGGAATAGGGTGAATTCCTTAGGTCAACTGAATTTACTCCAGATGTTACATCAACCCTGAAGATCGATAGAGGCTTTGTGAGCGAACCTTAAGGCATTTACTTAATCCCGAAAAGTAAGATAGAAAGTAAAAAGATAAATTGGTAGAGAGGATTTTTCTTCTTCTTTCATTTCGTTTTCGTCTTATAAATTTATTTGGATTTTATTCTGGTATATACAAGTTAAAATCAAAATAGACTAAATTCACGTAAATATAGTAAAGTAACGTTGAGTAATTTAAATTAGAAGGAAATTCTGATCATATCTATGATACCCTTCTATTTAAAGAGTTCGTAGTTTACAATCCGTTTTATTGGTGTTTAACCTATTGAGGGGCGGTGGTATTTTTATGAAACCACTTAATTTTAATTCCCAAATGACCTAATGGTACCATAGTTTTGGTTTAAAAAAATTTGGTTTATTATATATGCGAAATATAGCTTTTTATTATTTACAAATATTTTTTTTCACATTCCGGTGTCATTTATTAAACACTTTAGCAATGGAATTACTTTTCACCTGAAAGAGTTAACCCATTCAGAACCACGGGTGCATTCATATACATCTTCAAAAAGTGTGTTCGGGATATATATATATTTTTTTTTTTTTTTTGGCACCAGTAAAAAATAAAAGTAATACTTTATTTTTGTGTATTTTCGTGATTATTTAAGTAAAGGTAACCTTTATTTAAAAAGTGGTACAAACCGAATAAAATGTGTGTAAAAGCCTCTGTTCCCGAAAGGGGTTAGAAAATATTACTGATAAATCAGCACTAGTGATTGTAACGTTCAAGAAAGCTGGTACGATTTTAAATGTGGGTATTGTAAGATATTGGAATTAGTATAAGATGAAAATAACCAATAAAGCTGTTACAGTTAAGGTGACAAGGATATTTTGGAATAAATTGTTAGGATGGATTTTTCTTCCTTTTTATTTCCCCTTTGCTTTATAAACTAATTTGGATTTTATTCTAGAGTATATAAAATAACATCAAAATAGACAGAATTCTCGTAAATATACTAAAGCCCAGATGGGTAATTGTCTGAGCGAAGTTAAGGCTAGTATACAGTACAACATTATTTTCCGGACAAATACAGCTTCGATGATATTAAAACCTTTCGTCAAGCATAACAAAAAATATTTGTCGGATTTAGTTTCTGATTGTACAGGAAGGTACCTATGAAGGTAACTTACTGAATGCACCTATTATGAACAATAAGTTCCAAAAAGTTCAAAAATTATATTAAAAAACTGATAAAAAACCACAATTCATCCACATGCGTCAAGGAAATTTAGTATACGTCATTTTCACCATCTGGATGTTTCCGTAGAAAACCGGAATACAGCTCATGGAGAAAAGAAAACATGCACGCTCTAATACTAAAGTGAAATAAATCCTATTTAAACAGAATAATATATGGATTAATAAAATAAATCTGGATTTTTTCACCTTAAGAAACAAGACAAAATAACTTATTATTTGATATTTTTCGATAATCTGTGTAACGTTACTTTTTTATTGCCAATAGCATCATTTATATTTCGCGTGCGCAAATTAGAAACAATTCTTGGTACTTGTTAGTTATCCCGTCGACCAATTTACTGTCGCCAAATTGTAAGATAAAATGTCAATAATGGTTGATCGTAAATGTCACATTCACTTGACAATACGTGTTTACGTCATCAAATAATTTTTATTTCGATGTTTTATTTGTATTTTTATTAATGTTATACTAATTTATTTGTTTTTTTCGTTACTAAAATAAAAATCGTATCAATTTGTATAATTTGGCGAGTGGTTTGGCGATTTATATTATTTGGCGACATTGGTGGACGGGATAACTAACAAGTACCTAATTCTTTGATGATTAAATAAAGCTTTTTGATGTATGGCATTATTTATTCTTCTTCTTTTTTTTCGAATTTGTATTTTAAAGGAAATTGGTACTTTTCCAGTATCGGAGCCTTGGCGAGGTAGAGATAATGAATTTGGAGAGAGAAGTAAACTTTCCATGCATATTTTCTGGTAACCTATCCATTGTTTGATATACGCAAGCATTTCTTTGAACATTTATGCAAATTATTAATCATAAGCAAGTCATTTACCTATTTTCCCGCACAAAAAGATGTAACTTGTATTAAAAAAATAATAATATTATATAAGTACAATGTTTATATTTATCTGTACAAATAAGTATAACGTTCATCAAGATTATTTACGTGTTTGTTTATATCATTTATAATACCAAACTGCACCGATTAAAAAAAAAAAAACAAAAAACAAAAAACAAAAACAAAAAAACAAAAAAAAAAAAAAACGCCAAAAGTATTATTGGAAAAATAGCATGAAATTAGTTAAAATCGTGTGTTTGAAATCAAGCGAATGGAAGGCTTATATTTTAAATGAAATGAATGCAATATGAATATGGTATGGGAAATTTTTTTGGTAATTTAGCACCTGCACTTAGCTAACATAAAAGTGTCAACATAGCAATTGGTACATGGTATGCCAAATGAAACGAATATGTTTATAGCCACTCTTCATACAAGAAAAATGGCCAATAATCCGCATTCCGATACAGAAGAAAGATTTTCGTTAAACAAGAATAATGTTAACAACAGCATTGTTATAAGTGTATGAGAATTATAATAGTGAGATAAAATTGGCTTTGAGCAAATAACCACACAAGGAGTATTTTACATATGATTCGAGTGTAGCTCGATCTCCAAGGTATTAATTAATTATAAAAGCAACAGATATATAGACAAAAGTTTAAATTCAAATGTAAATATTTGCAAACTCCCCCTCACGTTCTCCCCCCCACCCCCCACCCCTAAAAAAATGTTAGGCAATGAAATTAACTTGGCATTAAGCGGACGCTTTTTAAAATATGACATTGGTTGCAAACTACATTACGAAACATTCTTATAATATTTGAAGTGATCACGTTACTTTATTTTTATACTGATTAAAATTCAAACAGGAGCATTTTTTTAGCCAAAAGCAGTTTTGTTATCGCATGTGTAATTTAGAAACAATTTTTTGATGTTGAAAGAAAATGTTTTGACTTATGCTATTATCTCTTCTTATTTTTTTTTTTTATTTATTTGTATTTTAAATAAAATGAGTCAAAGTCGTGTTTTTAAAATGTATTTAATTTGAGATGTTTTTTGCCAAATAATATAAACAACATGAAAACAAAATTGAAGATGCATTATACGGGTTTATGTATGTATTTTAAAAAATACATCTTATAACAAATATTAGATAAATTATTTATGTTTTTTTATGTAATAAAAGGTAAAGGGATCCTGTTTCTACATGCATGCTAATATTGGAAAACTATAACGTTTATGCGTTTATGGGGTGTAATCTCTGAAACTACAAAGCCGATTTAATATCTGATGGTTTGAACCATGTTTAAGTGACCATTCCCAGTGCTGTAGTCGTAAAAAAAGCAGTGAGTCTATGCTGTAGGCAGAGGGTATACGATAGAGTCATGAACGTTCATGGCCGGGCAGGGCATAAGCTAGCTTTATTTGGGAAACAGAGGGCACATAGGGACCTTTTTATAAAATCCAGAAGGTATACTCCATATGCGCTCCACTACACCCCTGACCATCTCTGCTCCAAGAAAGACTACATTTCATGTCGGTACAACAACCTCCATAGGTGCAGGGGCAGAAATGTTCTAAAATTGCGAATTATGTGATATTGTTTGGCTAGAAATTTGAAATTTTGTGTGGTGGTTACATTTAAGGTGTAAATAATCGTTATAGAGGCTTTCTAAAAGGTTCGAAATTTTAAAGTAAGAAACAAACGTAGAATGTCCTAGAAAGTTTCTAAATCACGATTTATTTGGAATTGTAATAGAAAGAAATTTTGAAATTTCAGATGGCTCTTACTTTCAAGACGTAAATAATGATCAGTAAAAAAAAAAAAAAAAAAAAAAAAAACGAAATTTAAAAGGTTGCACTATTAAAAAAAGTCTAATCTGCAATTTCTGAGATAATGTTGGGTCTAGAAACTTAAAATCTGCCATGGTAGTAACTTATAAGATACAAATGCTCGTTATAGAACTAATTCAAACTGCAATTTCTGTTGTACTATTGAGACTAGAAAATTAAAATTTGGCATGGTATTAACTTATAAGATATATTTGCTCGCATTAGAACGGATTCTAAAAAATTCTAAAATAAGAAGATTAAATAAAGAAGGCAAAGTTCTAAAGATGATTTAAATAACGAAGTACATGGTATTATTATGAATATTAGGATGAAAATTGACGCAAGAATGTTGCTTTTAAGTCTTCCCTATTGAACAATTTCTAAAAGTTTCGCTGTGTAAAGTGATGCAGGAACAAAAAACTTTCGACTTCTTTTATTTCTGTGTTTCTGCTGACCTATAAACTTTTTATGCGGCTGAAATTTTTTGTCGAGATACTTTTAAGATGTAAATGATCTTTAAAAAGGGCTTGTAAAAAATACAAAATTTAATAAGATGCAACGAGCAGAAAATGTTCTAAATTAATTTGCATTGTTAGGTATAGAAATTTAAATATTTAATAATACTACATCCCCTCCCCACCAAAGAAAAAAAACAAACATGTAATTTAAATGCAACAAAACGGATAGCTACTCATCTAGCATTCAATAAATTGTGTAAATACTGTCAGTCGGTATGAAACAGCGAATATCTTGCCCGAAAATACTTGTCGAAATGTTCCTTCTCCAGCCTTTTCTCTCTATCGTCAAGGCCTCTAACAGAGAAAAGTGTCCTTTTAAATCTGATATGCAATTTTTTTCAGCTTCAAAATTCTAGAGATTTTATGATAAGATCATTTTCTCAAATGTCATTAGACGATTTTTATATAGATACTTATTCGGTTAAAAATTTTTAATCGGGTTCATATTGGAACATTTTAGTTTGCACGATTATTAGAAAAAAGATGTGCGGATTTGTAAATTACTGGAAATGGCATTTTCATAGATCAAAGGTTATGTAGACGAGATATTCAGATCTCGTGTCATAACTTACGCTGCAGTAAATGCCGATTTGTTTCATTTAATGCATGCTAACGCGTAATACAGCTCTCTTTGTCAAGAATATGTTTGAAAACAAACAATACAGAGCAGGTTAGGGTAATCATGCACTCCTCAATTAAATCCGATCGAGCATATCTGGAACACACGCAAATGACACATTGTATGCCTCTCTTGACGTGTTCGGGACTTTGATATATCACTTTTTTAAGAGACAATTCCCTAAACTCTTATCGACAACCTCATTGCATACATGGAAAATAGATATTCAAGAGTATTAACTATTCGTGTAGGCTAAATACCATATAAAAGTCCTTCATACTCTACAAAAATCATTTTTGTCATTCAGAGTTTTCAAATTGGTGCGGTGCGTCTGTTTATGATTTTGACATCATTTCAAGGAGTAAAAATTCCGATATACGATATTTTAGTGTTTTATTTTCTCTAATAATTGTAATGTATTGCACACTTCCAATTTAATACCCATGCACGGCTCTTTCGCAGGTTTGCTTTGCCATTTTTTAAAGAATGTATATCATAAAGATTATTTTATAATTCTACCATTCAATAGGCTCGTTTTCATCATTTGAATTTGTGCAGTATACGAAATTTGCATGATAAGTATCAGACTTTTACTTTTTCTACGCGAAATAGTGTTTCTAAGGCGGCACCACTGTGCTCATTCGAATAAGACAGCTTAACCGCATGCCTTAATTTTATCCACGGTTTCCAGTGAGCCAGTCATTACCGGCTGGCCACCGCTTGAGCTACTGTGATACTTTGCATCGGATTTTAATTTCTCTGAAGATGAATGAATGGGTTAATGAAAGGTATTGCATCAAATTTTGTCATATCTTAGTGATTCTCAAGGCGATACGATTCGTAAGAAAAACCAGGTGTCGTAAGAATTCTCCACCTCATTCATCGCATATGATTCAGACTTTCTTGGTAAAATATGGAATTCCAGTCGTTGGCCAAATTCCATACTCTTCACACATGGCTCTTTCCGACTTCTGGTTGCTTCCGGAATTAAGGGCGCCATTGAAAGGATCCCGTTTTGAGAATAGAGATGAGGTATGAAGAATGCGACGACGCAGTTGAACACCATTCCAAAAAAAGCTTTCCAGAAATATTTTCTGCAGCGCAAAGAACGGTGGGCTAAGTGTGTGGAGGTTCAAGGGCTTGAAGGGGATTAGGGTACCAATCCCGTCAGCTAACTTATAGATTTTTTTTCGGGCAAATGTAGAATACTTTACAGACAGGCTACGTAGTGTCAATTAAAGATAGTATCTCACTTTCTTTACTTGTCACGAGTTATTATTAAGTCTATAATCTCAGTGATATCGCTCTGAGAGAAGTTCTAGTTAAAATTAGATTAAAATTAAGATGCTTTGTATAAAGAGATTGTATTTCTATTTAAATAGTTACGAAATTTATACAAGGTAATAAAAAAAAAGCTTTGATGATAAATCAGCCACTAGTGACTGGAACATTCAAGAAAGCAAAGTATGATTTTGGATTTATGTATTGTAAAGTATTCGCACATGAATAAAACGAAAAATAATAATGGAGCTTTCACTGTGACGGTGGCAATAAGAATATTTTGAAATAGAACTGCTTTCTTTGTCTGCATTAAAATTTGAAATGTGAAACAAATAATGTTTCTAAAATTTTAAACATTATCCTTTTTCAATGAATATATTTTGCTATTGTCTTTTTATATCAATTTTAAGAAAAGTTTTTCAAAATATATTTTTCAAATAAAAATTCTACAATTATTGCTTATAACTATGAAACATTTCTTCTAGCAATGCATAAAGTAAAATCGAAACAAATTTTAGGAACATAAAAAACAATCTATTTTTTTTTTTTTTCTAGAAAATCATAGATGATCATTTCGCAGAGATCACAGTTGAGGTCTGGTCACAGATGTTTTATTATCTTTTGATGGCTTTCACTAAATTTCTTCATAATTTAAAATTTTGCTAAGGATTGAAACTTTTTGTTATGTGTTTGGTTAAAACATTTTATGTGGAATTATGGTGGTACGTTCGGATTTTTTTATGTTTCTTCAACACAGTGAAGTTTGATAAAATTTAATGTGACTTATTGCTCTATTTTATTGATCAGTGTTTCAGATAATGAAACAACAAACAAATCGATGATGTTTTTTTCAGGACTTCTCATTTTTATTTTAAGGAAAAGTTTTCCCAGATGTTTTCTTTAACTTAATACCAATTAAAAAAATATATATAATACTTTTTTTTCTTTTTGCAGCAGAAAAAAAAGAAGAAGAAGAAGAATTTTAAACTATTTATACAAATTCCAAAATATTTATTGTTTTTCATACAATTTGATAGATGATTATCTATAAAATTTTGCAGTTGATGCGAGATCACGGATATTTTACTATCTTTATATAATTTTCTTGCAGTTAGTTTCTTTAAAAGTTAAGATTTTGATTTAAAAACAAAGTATTTTTATAGTGTTTCGCTAGAAATTTTTTCTTCTGTATTATGCTAAATTTGCTTGTTCTTTGATTCTGCTCTGTAAATGTCAATGTTTATTGATACTCAATGCATTTTTCATAATTTATTGTTTAATATTTTATCTAATGTAAGAAGCAAAATATTTTTTTTTGGTCTCCTTACTTATCATTGCCATTTTAAATTTAATATAGTTTAAATTTCAAAGTTTTTGGAAATATTTTCTTTCATGTAAAATCCATACAACCTTATTTATACATAAAAAATACTTCTTCTTGCACTAAATAAAATTATTTTTGAAAACCATATGAGTTCAAAATGTTTTGATTTATTTTCTAATAAATTATATGAAAAAAAAAAAAAGTTTTAAAGTCAAGATTTTATTATAGTGAACTAAAGAGGAAAAAAAATGTTAAAGAACAAATGATCGAAACAAAAAACTTTTTTACAGAAATGAATTAAATTTCAGGTGTTTTTTTTTATCATTTCAACATAATTTGAAATGCAGCTTTCTAGTAAGACTATCACCGCCCTCCTGAAGATAGAAACAACATCCATTCAAACCATGTGCGAATCTGAAAGATAAGCGTTAACTAACCATAACAATGCTCAATCTAAGAATACCTATTTCTGAAGCAACCCGTTAATGGACAAATGTTTTTCCCCTGGAAAAATTCTGTCCATGCCGGAGACAAATTTCGAATATATACATATTTTTTTACAGACTATTGTACTATCAAATAAGATAAATTACGCTGTCAAAAATTATCTCATTTGTAGCAGAATCAGTGTGCTAAAATAAGATTGCAACCTTAGAGTCTAACGAAAAGACAATCCAAGTTAAATAAAACTTGTAAAATAGACTGATTCAAAAACTTCAAAGATGGGAATAGGTTACACATGTTTTGTTAACGTTAGATGATACAAAAGGATCCAACTCGGACTTTCAGGTTTACAGATCATACTACTCGATGTACAGTCGTGGAAAAAGAAAAGTAAACACCCCTACTAACTCCTCAAAAAATTATCGTAGAAGAAAGTTATTGGTACGAACGTCTGTAAATAAAGTCTACTTTTGAATGATGTATGTAAAATTTCCTTAGGAGGCCATCTACCATATAAAACTAACCTAAACTTCATTTTTTGCAATGGCAATACCCAATTTTAACAAGATATTTCAAATCTTCGGTTCAAACTATGCATAGACACCAAATTTCAAGTCATTTGAGTGACAAGTTTTTAAATCATAAACATTCAAAATTTAGTGCTACTAATGTTAAATAACATTTTCATATTTTTATTAATGTGTCCTGAAATTATACTCCTAATGTGCTAATTTTTTGTGTAGCAATAATATTGAAATATAATACTCAAACATAAATACTTTGAATTTGTAATTTTTATAACTGTACGATATGAATTATGAAATTGATATTCGAAAAAATATGAATCGAAATCTACAATTTTTTTGGTGGTTTTAGATTTATTAAGTCCTGCTTTATGGAAATCCAAAATTTCACATTTTTCTTCAAAGTAGTTCTCAAATTATGCTTAAAAAACGGCAAAATGATGGTATAAGGGGCCGTCTATGATAAAAGTTACTAGATATTTTGAAATTTCTTATGCTATCCTGTAATCTAGCAGTCTTCAATGACTGCTTGAGTGACGCTTAAGTTACCTTGATCAAGAAGAGGCTATCTCGATCAACAAACGAATACAGAACTTCAATTTGGATACAGCCCCTAAAATACGTTCGTTTTAAAATAATTAATTTATCGGAAACTTATCTTACGAATTGTTTAAGAATTGGTTTTAAGCTAATTGAAGGGTGTGGAATTCAGTTATGCTGTCAGAATTGTGCAGTGCTATTGAAAAAAAAAAGTTATAGTTCGTTTTCTAATGTTGATGGCCCCCTCAGCAAATTTTATATACATCATTTAAAAGTAGACTTTATTACCAATCGTATGGTACCAGTAACTTTCTTCAACGATAATTTTTTGCAGAGTTATTATGGGGTGGTTACTTTTTTTTCCACGAGTGTACAAAAAGTAGGTAAAAACATTTCCTCGTTGAAAGCTCTAATATATGCATGTAATATATTTTTTAGATTCCCCACGGAAAAGATATTTTAATATGGAAAATATATTTTTTCTATTAGGATAAAATTATGCAATGTTTTAAAAGCGGTACTCTAGTTTTAACGAATGATAAGGGTTAATAGCATAAAAAATCGCCAAAGATTTTGTTGAGTACAGAAGCCTTTTTATCATTATTATTCCAGTGTGCAAGCACGTAGTTCGATTGCACATCAGTTATTATATATATATATATATATTTACTTATTTATTTATTCATTTATTTACTCAATGAAGAAGTTCTAATTTCATTATGGAATGTTAGACGCAAATAAATGCTGACCTATTTATATTGCTTTAAAAAAAAAACGGGTTAATCTTTCGTTATTTAGCTGCACACAATAGAAATATTTGTTTACAAAAATCACGGTAGAAAGTTATTTTTGACCATAAAAAATTCGTAAACTGAGATACAGATTTAAAAAAAAAATTACATTTGAAGATAACATTTTCAACCTATTCGATGTAGTAAAAGTAAAAAAGTAAATTAATTAATTAATGTAAAAAAGTAATGAAATTGGCAAAAAAAGATAAAAGGTTTGCTGGCGGTGCTAACGTCTATATGACATCTGTGTTACGCATATTTTGCTTTATAGTACAAATTCTCTAATTTAGTTTTTTAACAATTTTTTGGTACAAAATATTTTACCACGTTTTTATTTAAGTATCGTTAATGCAGCGTCATGTAACATTTACATTTTTATGTTGCTTCTGTGCTGGCGCTGGCATTGTTAAATTGTTCTAAAAATTACAATGCACTTCTTTAACTTCTTGTTTGATTTTTAGTTAAAGTAAGATTAAAATACAAATGATTTATCTCTATTGCTTTTCTTTTTTCTGTTGTCATTTGAAATAAAAGTTTTTTAAATTACTTTCCTTTGACTAAAACTTACATTTTTTTATAACTATGAAATATTTCGCCTTGCGGTATATAGAATTAAATTCCACTAATCTGTGCGAGCTCCAAGAAAGCTTTTATTTTTGTAGAAGATGATCGATGATTGTTTCTAAAAGTTCACAGCTGAGGTCAGGTCACAGATGTTTTATCATCGTTAAATGATTTTCTCTAATTTAGTTTCTCTATAAATTATGATTTTGCTATAAAAGGAAATCTTTTGCAAGGTATCCAGTGAATAGTTGTTTCTGTAGCATTATGAAACATTTTGAATTCTTTATTTGCTTCTGCGTTCTAGATGAAAATGTTTATTAAAATTCAAAGTGCTTATTTTTGAGTTGGTTATTTAGGGTCGTCTTCAATGTTTGAACAAAATTCAATGGATTTAAATTTATTTAACTCGTTATTATCGTTTTAATAAGTTGCAAAATATATTTCATACATTTAAACTCACATAAACTATTAATGCTTCACATAAAAATAAAAGATATTTCTTCTTGATATAAAATAAATTTTCAAATATCTGTACAAGTACCAAAAACCTTTTTATTTTTGTAGAAAATTACAGATGATAGTTTCTAAACGTTCACTGTTAATATATAGTCATTGTTAAAGGATATTTAATGATTTAGTATCTGTACAAATTACGATTTTGCTACAAAAAAGAATCTACTTGCGTTGCGTTTGGTTAAGAATTGTTTATGCAACATTACGCTTAATTTGTGTTTGTTATAACGCTTCTGCGATGTAGATGTAGAAGTATATTAAAAAAACTAGCAGGTTATATCCGCTGCGCTGGTCAATATTTCCAAATGAACCTTGGATTATACTAAATGGTGAATTTAAATTTCTACTTTAAACAATATGGACCATCATCTGGACCTTGCTCATTGCTGAAAACGATGCGAACGCCATTGCAATATAATATTATGTTAAGCGTTGGACAAAATTTTGCAATTAAGAAGAAATTCTTTTAGTTCATTATTAACAGTGCACTTTTGGTAGGGTAATGAGACCGTTATGACAACAGGAATTAATAGCTGCATACTTGCCAACCTCCCGCTTAAAAAAAAAAAAAAAAAAAAAAAAAAAAAAAAAAAAAAAAAAAACATACTTTAAACCAGAAATTTTATTTAATAATTGAAAGCATGTAGGTTTTGAATAACTACCACATCGAAGCAAGAAACATTTAATTTAATAAACTTTCTGGTTGAAAGTAAGTTTCTTCGTATAAAAAAAGCGGGAGGTTGGCAAGTATGTAGCTCTATAACTAATCAACATATAATGAAATGTTATATACTAACACCATTCCTGAAAAGTCATGTAACAGTAGCACTTGTATCAAAATATATTCTGTACATTTTGTTAAAAAAAGGCTAAACTTTCATAATCAGGTTCACTTATTTTTTTAACTTTTTCTGTTACTCTATAACTAAGTAACGTTGGAGAATATGTATACACTAAAACATTTCAAAATTATTACCTAACTAATTGTGGTATATCCTATCAAAGTATTATAAACAATCGGAATGAAATGCGAATTTCCGTTTTAAATATATAGTAGATGATGATGATGAGATTTTGTGTAATAGAATTCATCGTGCAATTTTCCCTTCAAACGTAAACGGTGCTTTCAACATTATAAGCATACATACACCAATATGTGAAGCATTCGATTGCGGAGGGTTAACTTGAATTCTCATTCATATAACATTAATAGAAATGCAAATAAAACGTCGAAATGTAAATCACTTGATGACGTAAACACGAGTAACTTGCTTAAAGTCAAGTGAATTTGACATTTATAATCAACCGTTATTGGCATTTAATCTTATAGTTTGGCGATAGATTTTTGGTCGACGGAATACTACCTTTTCGTTTTATAATGCTAATTACTCAGTATTTTTTTTCCTTTCATTTTACATAAAATCACTATTTTTTTTTTTTTTTTAATTAAGATGGTCATATTTTTTTTTCAAACTCATAGACCCGTTTTTATTATTTAGCCAAAAGATTTAATTTGAATTTTTTTCCGTTCCTAGAGTAGCGGATGTAATGTTAGATATTTTGAGGTTCAAATGCCAAAGACATCGCCGAATTAGAAAAATATGAAATATGTCATGAACTGTTGAACTTATAAGAATTTATTTGGTATCATTCGATTCAGCATACAAAAATACATTAAAATATGCTGTCATTTGATGCATAATTATAATATCTGATTTTTAAGGAATTTTTTCGTTCCCCTTCCAAAAACCCCGTTACGTGTGATACTTTAGAAAATCCTTACTTAGCGGAAGTCTATGGCATAAGAAGTATTTTTACCACGATTTTAAGTTCAGTAGTTTGCGCTATGCGTTAATTAGTCCCCTAATAGAGACTTTATTTTATATACTATATAAATATGCCATTTGTCGGTGACTCGATGATCGAAAATTAGTCCAATATCATTTGAAATATTGCATAACAAAGGAGAAAATATGAAGAAAGATGAAGAAAGATGAAGAAGAAATAACGAATTACAAAGGACTTGTAATTTTTTTTTTTATGTTGACTTTTTCGATAGTAATAACACATGATTTCATACATTTCCTTCAAAATTATCTTCATTTCCTAGATTTGGAAGCTGTGAATTTTCCTATAAATGAAATTGGCGATATGACTTAAGAAAAAATGAAATAAACAATAGTTAATATTTGCTTAAAAATTGGATAATATTCGTTGATCTGAGTTCGAGTATATATATATCACATGCTTTCGGAATTACGGTGAAAAACATTTTAAAAAGTATGAATTTATTTTACAATATGAGGGCGTGAGTTTCAAAACTCGCCATATCCAAAAAATCAAATTTTGGGAAATCGCGAAAAACCTGTAACTGCGACCGCGTGCATCGAATACCTCCCATTTTTTGTATACTTATAGCTAGTTGCTCTGTGATATCATTGTGTTAAGTTGGAAAATCTACTTTAATTCATTTAATTAATTAATTGAAAAAAGTTTTGGATAAGAAGAGTTTTGTTGACAACCTATAGATAAGAAGAGTTTTGTTGCCAATCTCTGTCATACTTGATGAAAGAAATTAATTATTTTTGGTCATCGGATGATAATATTTTGGATTAAAAAATAAACCTTACGGGAGCAATACATATGATTAAAATTTAGTAATACGTTTTATTATACAAAAGCAAACTTATCAATAATCAAATAAAACTTATCATAAATAGCTTATAATTAAAATAACTTTTTTATAAAAAGAATTTAATATAATATAATCTATATAACATATAATATTATATACATACACATTTCCTTCTGTTCTGGTTCCTTAGAAATAATAGTTTTATAGAAAGTAAGCATTTCCATTTCTGAACAGTTTTCATCAAAATGTTTTTTTTAACAATATGTGGACATCCTTAAGTTTCTCTTGCTTCACAGGGACTCCTTCTCCCTTCTTTTTAAGAAGAAAGTTTAGTTTTAGATGCCTCTAGCAAAACTTTTACACTCTGAATTTTGATATTCCAAGAATCTTCCGAAATACACTTCCACAAATTTGAAGATGGCCAAGGTTCTTAGTCTTTATATAGTACCTAATCGTAATACCTTTGAAAGGCCCGGAAATGCCTTAAGTTTATGCCTGAGAATAAAAATTAAATCTTTTAACATCTTCTGACAGTAAAAAATATAGAAAGCGATTCCCCGTTTTTAACTTACATTTTAATCTTCTTTTGCGTGTATTCTTTACTAGCCCATGTGTTCGTATTTCTTTTTCTATTCTTCACCCTTCCACTACAAAATGCAAGAGTTTATTCACTGCCCATTACACGTAAGACATGCTGTAAAACTTATTTAATTAGTTTGTATGAATAGAATAAAATCTTTAAACGAAAATAGCAACAGGTCACAGAGAAATGAAGGAAAATTACCGTAATTGTAGCTGATAAGCTAGCCGTTCGTTGGTCTTACGCATGCCCAAGGATAAAGCTAGTTTTGTTGCCAGCTCCCTAGTGGATAAGGCGAGTTTTGAAACCAAATCAATATTTTAAGAGCGCAAAAATGAAGGATAAAAATATTTTTTTTTTTACAGATTATAGTGTTTTTTCTGTGCAGGTTTACCAATAGAATAGATTGGTAGAGAAAACTCGATTTTTTAAATTTTGGATAAGGCGAGTTTTGAAATTCACGTCCTCATATGTATGTGTGGCAGAAATTCACACTAAAAATTGGGTATTTTATTCCATTTTTAAAATAGTAACTGATATCTATATAAGTTACAATTGAATATGAAAATATACTCAAAAAATGATCTCGTTCACTTAAAAAAACACAATTTGTGAGAAAATCCTCAAGCTTATGTCATGCTTATGCATTTTTGGATTAAAACCACATTGTTTGGCGACAAAAGTAAAATAAAAAATCGTAAAGAAAGGAATAATAATTAAACATGTCACTCACAATTTCACCTGCTTGTTTCTTCTATAAGTCACGTGATGGGGCAATCAGATTTAAAAAAAAAAAGAAAAATAAATGTCATTAAAATTTCATCTAATCAAATTTTTAGATTCATTTCTATAATCTAACGCAAGCGATAAAGAGTCAAATATTGTGTATCAATTGTAATCTTTTTCATTAAATTAATTTTTAAGCATTACAAATATTTCTTTCAGGTTTAAATTAAATTACAGATACTTCTTTCCGGTTTAATTTAAATATTTTCGTTTTTTAACATTATCCCTCATTTAAATGAATTTTTATTTTTAGAGTTAAATATCAATAATTATTTTCTTCATTTATTTTCAAGGTGTTTGTATTATTTTCTAACGGATACAGTGATTTCAATTCATTTGTCGCCAAAAAATAACCTCTGCAACCTTTTCATTCAAAATAACAGTAAAATGCGAAATTTATTACCAAAAATCATAGTTATCCCTGTATATTTTACTCATAAACCACTCCGGGAATATTTCCTATGCAATGATACAATCTGCAAAAAAATCCACCGGATAGTTTTTGAAAACACTCGAGCGAAACTTTTAGAGCTTACTGCTTTATAATATACACTGCATAAAAAAAGTAGAAAGACACTAGACTTTTTTCTAAAAAAAGCACAACTAATTATGTTAGTGCAAAATTCTTTATTTGCGTAACATTTTACAATAAAACAAATATAAAATCATAGTAATCAAAAATAAATTACGAAGAGAATTGGATTTTCATAACATAGTTTCTGTTGCCTACATGAAACTCTGTAAAAAAAGTAGAAGGACACATAAATATTTTATATGAAAATTAAAGTTTTAGTAAGAAGTTTTCTTTCCATTTGCCTTTATGAGTTGAAAGACTCTGTTTGGCATTTAATCATTGAGTGCTTACATTTAATTTTGATAAAATTTGTCCCAAACATCGTTAAGTGCATTCCGAAGCTCAACAACAGATTCATACTGTTTTCTTTTATTGTATGTGCGACGAAATAATGTCGCCCATATGTTTTCAAATATGTTGAAGACAGGGCTTTTAGCTGACCATGCCAACACACAGACCTTATTTCAATGGAACCAATTTTTATCACCAATAGCTGTGTGAATTGCTGCTCTATCTTGTCGAAATATCCAATCTGCACCACCTAATTCTGTACCATAACGAAGAAGAAGAGATTCCAACAATCATATGTAATCTTTGTGGTTTTATCTACCATTCAAAAAGACCAGACTCGTTCTTCCATCATACCCGACTGCTAGCCAGACCATCAAACTTCATACTCCCATATGTCAAGTGGAATAAAATTCTTCCTCATTCCTGATTCAAAGCCAACAGAACTGGTATTCATCAGGACAATATAAATTGAACCTTTTCTCATCTGAGTAAATGACAGAAGTCCATTCCGTGGTGCAAGCCATGTAATCATGCCCAAAGTGTGATGCCCAAGGTAAGCGGTTAGCTATGTGCATTTTTGTCCACTTGGATGGTGTTGTCTCTTCTTGAAAATGAAGTCTTTGGACTTTATTATATAGTTATGCACAGTTTGACGTGACACATTTATTAGTCCTGCTTGTATTCGAACCTTTGTAATTACAGAATCTTTCTTTTTCTACTCTCGAATAATGTTTCTTTCATTACGAGGCGTCAGTGTTTTAATTCTTCCTGTCTTTATTTTTAGTACCATGATTCTCTGGACTTCTAAGATAGTTTGATATTGCAGTTTTACTAACATTAAGCAATTTAGAAATCTTTCTGATGCTTTTTACTCTCTTTTCTAAATGCTATGGCTTGGTCTTTTTGAAAATTATTTAAAGGTATTCCTTTTGGCATTCTAAAAAAAAATCAATCTAAAAGTAACGATATATATATATTTTTGACAAAAGCAATAAAATAGTAATACTTATTTACCTTATCTACAGCAATCTATACCTTATCTATCCAATAAATTTAATTTTCCAGAACTGTCCTTCTATTTTTTTTACAGTGCGATAGTTAACTAAGTTCATTTTTCTATAAATTAATTGCTGCAGCAATTTATTTTTTATGTCACAACAAAAGAATGTGTATAAAACGATACCCTTTAGAAAAAATCAGACCATAAATTTGTGGGCCCGGCCTGGATATGAACTGAATTACCGGACTCAACAAGTTCTTTTTTACGATTTGAAATTTGAAATCAATCCCCTGGACATTTGGACATCCTACAACCTGGGCGGAATCTGAATCTACAACTACTCGGATCCAAAGGATTTGGTGTAAGCTGCGGAGTTGCTTCGAAAGAATCAGGAAAAGAACAACCTGTGTGCAACGAATGCTCGAAAGAATGAGGAAAAGAACAACCTGTGTGCAACGAATGCTCCAAATATTTACTTAATTTCACGGGCCGAAGGATCCCCGAGTGTGAACGACTCACAGTGTTTTTTTTGTGTGAGTCTGTGTTTTTTTTTCTCGCGAGTGATGTGATAGTTACTGGCTCACGGTGTGTTTTTTTTAGTGAGCTTTTCTGTGACTAAATCATTTTTAAGCAGCCTAGTGATTTATTTTTAGTAGGCTGTTGTTTTTTATGTGTTTTTAGTGCGATATACTCAGCCTAGTGATTTATTTTTTGTAGGCTGTTTTGGCTAATTTTTGGCTCACTGTGTTTTTTTTGTCGTGAGCTTTGATTCGTCTTTTTTTCCCTTACGCATGTGAAAAAATATATTCATTTTACACACAGCGAATGTACCGGTGGTGGTACAAGCTCGCACAAACCATTTTTTATTTTATTATTGTGTTTTATATTTTCAAGAAAGGATTTTCCCTTTAAAAGTAAGTGAGTTCCTTTTTATATGTTTGTGTTGCAATAAAAAAATTGATATCAAACTGAAAATAAAAATAATGGCGCATTTAGTACGTGCCAAGAAGGTAGACCTATTAGGGGTAGTGCGGGAATTGGGGCTAGAAGCTCCAGAAAGCTCTACTAAGCCACAACTCTCGGACATGATCATTAAATCGAGCGATTATAATGAAGATGTTATAAAAAATCTTCTAGTCGGAATTGTTGCTGAAAGGGAAGAAGCCGACAAAAAAATACTATTAGAAGAAGAGAGCAAACGCGAATTCGAACTCAAAAGACTTGAACTCGAAATAGCCGCGAAAAATAAAATCGAAATACCAACATTGAGTTGCGGGATTAAAAGCCCCGATGTTTTGAAATTAATTACAAAGTACAACCACCAAGAAGAAATTAGTATTTACCTTACATTGTTTGAGCGCCAAATCAAGCGTTTGGGCGTAGAAAAGGAAAATTGGGTAACTTATTTGTTAGGTCTGTTACTGTTGGAAATAGTCAACATAACAGGTCGCGAAAAGGAGGAACTCTCCAATGATTACGATTACGTGAAACAGTTATTACTGAAAAGATTCAAACTGAGTCCAGAACAATTTAGACAAAAATTCTTTTCGCATAGAAAGGAAAATTCGGCCTCGTGGCGAGATTTTTCATTTGAAATTACTAATTTTTTGGAACAGTGGCTTACGGGTCTTAACATTTCGTCTTTTGATGATTTAAAAAACATTTTGGTTATTGACCAAATAAGGAAGAGATTACCGCTTGAGATAAGGGAATATTTTATTGATGACTTGCCTAAGTTTACGAAAGTCTCAGATTTTATAAGTAATCTTGATGATTATGAGGCGGCTCGCAATATTATCAGGAAAAACTCCGAACCGAGAAGTTCGAATAACGATGTTAAAAAGCGTTTTACTCAAAATGTTGAAAACAAAAGTTTTAACAGAAATAACATTCCACAGAGTAGCAAATATGAAAAAAATTATCTTAACACGAGGAATAAAGCTAACCCTTTCAAAATTAGATGATTTTATTGTAATGAATACGCCTCCCATAAATCAAATCAATGTCCCAGAAGAAAAGAAGGGCCAACTTATTTTAGAGGCAAAGAAACCGAACATAGGGCTGAGCAAAGTAACTTCCATAATAATAATTCAGTAAACACTGCGAATAAAAATTCCTGCCCATCGGATAAAATCCTCAAAATTATTGAAATTATGGGGAAAATGGTCAGCTGTGTGGTAGATTCCGGATCTGACGTAACAATGGTTAATGATAACATCTATAAGAGTTTAGGATGCCCTAAATTAAATGAAAACGATGTGAAACTGACAGGAATTATCGGAAAAGGAGTGAGTCCGAAGGGTTTTTTCAATACCGACATTTCAATTGATAATATTAGTATCTATTGTGATATTTACGTTTTAAATGATTTACAATATGATATGATCCTCGGAAATAATTGTTTAAGTAAATTCAATTTTGAAATATCTGGTAATGGCCTTAAAGTTATGAGTAAGCGAAATAAGGAGAAAAATTATACTGTTAATATGATAACTGCGGTTTCCTTAAAAATTCCGAAGTTAGACACTCCTTCAGATGTTGTAAACATTCCCATGGCCAAGTCAGTCTCGCAGTCGGATGTTGTAAACATTCCCATGACCATCCCAGGCTTGCGGTAAATTCCATAGACACTCCCATGATTGAAGAATGCTTAACTGACACTCCTAAGTATGAATCTGTTTACTTAGCAGAAATGGTAAATTCGGTTAATATAAACGAAATTGATCTTACTCACATAATTGACTGCGGTTTAAAAAAGGAATTAATTAACTTAGTTGAGAATTACAAGCCTGAGAAAATAAAAAGTGCTAACTTGAAAGTTAAAATAATATTGAGCGATGAAATACCGATTACGCACTGACCTAGGCGATTAGCATTTGCAGAACAAGCGTTTGTTGATAAACAAGTCCAGGAATGGCTTGATAAAGGCATTATACAAGAAAGTTGTTCGAGTTACGCCGCGCCTATTGTTTTAGCCAAAAAGAAAAATGGCGATTACAGATTATGCGGTGATTACAGAGAGCTTAACCGAAAGATAATTAAGGATAATTACCCCCTTCCGGTAATAGATGATATTTTAGACGAGATCGGGCAAAATAAAGTTTTTAGCACATTGGACTTAAAGAATGGTTTTTTTCCACGTAGAAGTCGATGAGGACAGTAAACAATTTACTTCGTTTGTTACAAATAATTCCCAGTTCGAGTATAATGTAATGCCTTTTGGTTTAAGCTCCGCCCCGCAGTTTTTCCAACGCTACATATATGCATGCCTCAGAGAGTTAATAAGAGATAAAACGATTTCCGTGTACTTAGACGATATAATCGTCCCTGCGAAGACTGAAGAAGAGGCGCTTGCTAAACTGAAACGCGTGTTTCAGGTAGCATCAAAGTATGGTCTCGAATTCAATTTTTCTAAATGCCAGTTTTTGAAAAGAAGGATCGAATTTTTAGGATACATAGTGGAAAACGGAACAATTCGCCCTTCAGAAACACAAACATTAGCCGTTGAGAAATTCCCTGAGCCACAAAATAAGAAACAACTCCAGAGTTTCCTAGGGTTAACTGGATATTTTAGAAAATATATAGCGAATTATGCTAGAATCGCTAAACCCTTAAGTGATCTCCTGAAAACGGAGAACGAATTTAATTTTGGAGCGAGTCAAAAGGAAGCTTTCCAAACATTGAAAAATAAATTATCGGATAAACCGGTGTTGCACATATTTAGACAAGGGGCCGAGACAGAGTTACACACGGATGCTAGCAGCTTAGGTTTTGGAGCAGTCTTGTTACAAAAAGACGATTATGGAAACTTACACCCCGTTCATTTCATGAGTAAGAAAACAACACCCGCCCAAGCCAAATATAGTAGTTACGAGCTTTAAGCGCTGGCTGTTATTGAAGCATTAAAGAAATTCCGGACATACCTGTTAGGGAATAAATTTAAAATAGTAACTGACTGTTCCGCTTTTCAAAAAACATTAGAGAAGAAAGATCTTACGCCAAAAGTAGCAAGGTGGGCATTATTCCTACAAGAATTCGATTATCAAATTGTCCACAGGCCCGGAAGTGAAATGAAACACGTTGATGCGTTGAGTCGTAACACCGTATTAGTCACAACACGTTCGCATGATGAAATTACAACAAAATTAACCAAAGCACAAAACGAAGACGATTACATTAAAACTATCAAAACACTAGTTGAGAAAAATGAAAGTAAAGATTATTTTGTTAGGAAAAATATGGTGTACAAATATGAAGGTGGTAGAGAACTAATTATGGTACCGGAAATTATGCAGAAAGAAATTATTCGCGAAATTCATAATAAAGGACATTACGCTGTAGCGAAGACAGAAGCGATAATAAATCAGGATTATTATATCCCTAATCTTCGAAAACAAATCGAAAGTGTTATAGGAAATTGTGTAGAATGCATCCTGTACAACCGAAAGCGAGGGAAAGGTGAAGGATTGCTAAATCCCATTCCTAAACATGATTTCCCTCTCCAAACTTATCACGTCGACCACTTAGGCCCAATACCCTCGACCAACAAAAACTACAATTTTATATTCTCTGTAGTGGACGCTTTTACCAAATCCGTGTGGTTCTATCCAGCCAAGACTACATCTGCAAAGGAAGCAATTTCTAAATTAAAAATTCAACAAGCTACATTCGGGAACCCAGAGCGAATAATCAGCGACCGAGGTGCCGCCTTCACTTCTAGTGAGTTTAAAAAGTATCTCGAAGACGAAAATATTGAGCATGTTCTAATTACAACGGGAATACCCAGAGGAAACGGACAGGTAGAACGACAACAGGAAACACTCATATCAATCCTTGCTAAATTAAGTATCGACGATCCGTCAAAGTGGTACAAATAGGTTCAACGAATAATGAATAGTACGATTTCCCGAAGCACTCAATACACACCCTTTGAGCTTTTAACGGGAGTAAAAATCAGAAATAGGGAAGATTTAAGAATAAAACAAATTCTTGATGAGGAACATGAAAACGCATTTGTCGAGGAAAGACTGAATAGCAGAAATATCGCGAAAAACATATATTAAAAATTCAGGAGGAAAATCGCAAATCTTTCAACCGTAAACGCAAAAAAGCGAAATGTTATAAAATCGGTGATTTAGTTGCAATCCAACGAACCCAATTTGGGGTCGGTATGAAGCTACGACCGAAATTCCTTGGTCCATACAAAGTGATCAAAGTGAAGCGCAATGATCGATACGATGTCGAAAAAGTGGGCTTTCAAGAGGGTCCAAGAGTGACCTCTACTGCAGCCGATCACATGAAGCCGTGGGCTTCTTCAACCTAAAAAATATAGTGCTAATCCAAGCTGATATTTTTATGTGTTTTTTTTTTTTTTTTTTGCATCGTCTCATCTTTTCTTTTTTTTTACTGTGTTTGTCAAAAGTGACTGTGCTGTCATCTGAACATATTTTTTTTTGACTGTTTTATACAAGAAAAAAAAAACTCTCTGTTTAAAAACTGTTCATAGGACTGCATCCACGTGATGAACTCACCTGCGCATTGTGTTTTTTTTTTGGACTATATCTAGCAAAAAAAGAACTGAAACTGTGTTTTTTCTTTTTTTTTTCTTTTTTTTTTTTTTTTTTTTTTTTTTTTTTGATGGAAAGACTGTGTTTGTCTGTATACGTAGTTTGATATTGCATATTTGTCATGTTGTTTGTTTTTGTGTGTGTTTTTCTAGTATTTTTCAGGTTCCAGGAAAGTCGGACGGTACCGGTCCAGTCTATATGGTGGATGATCTGTGAGGACACAGAATGGTCAGGATGGACGAATGTAGTGGCGAACAATAGCTCAGACCAGATGTCGGAAGAAGGCGAAGTCCATTTCTCACGAGAAGTTGATGAGCTAACGAAAACGGAAGGCCGAACGCTGGAGTTTTTGGGAGAGATGGTTTTCTGCGTTGGAGGAGAGCAGTGCTCTCTCCTAGCTGATTTAAAATTGGGCGCTGCCCGCTTTTACTTTTTTTTTAGACGGGATCGCTGTAGACCCGTGCTAGAGATATCATTCAATTAAACGTTAAATGTCGTGCTGTTTTTTGTATGTCAGATAAATGTTAGTAGTTTAGTATCATGTAATCTAGAAGTTTAAAAGTTTCAATTAAACATTTTAACGAGTTAAACAGTTGTAGTTCCTGTTGTAACCTGTGTGAATTTTCCTCCCACATAAATGTAAATCACAATTAAGTAAATTAAAAAAATCGAGTGTCCTTCTACATTTTTTAGGCATCATAAATTAAATGAACTTTAATTATTTACTTCTGATTAACATTTTAAAGAACATGTATTTTTTTTCTCCTAAAGTTCGTATAATCCTTGTTCATAAGTAAGATATATTTGCCCTTATAGTAAATAACATTATTTTCCAACTATTTGTACGAGTTCAAAAAAAAAAAATCTGAGTTTTGTAGGAAATGATAGATAATTGTTTGTAAAAGTCACAGGTGTTCTATCATCGTTCAATTACTTAATTTTATTTAAATTTTAGGTGTGGTTGTAATTACATAAATAGAAACGACCTATAGTCGTCGTATGGTCCGTGCGTCTGTCTGTCTGTCGGTCCACATATAACAGCGCGAAACAGCGCCCAACCAAATAGTTTAAAATTTAATATATATAATCGTTGCAGAATTTCGTCAATCTTTTCAAATTTTATGAGACTTGAATAGAAACTTAAAAAGAGATTAATAAAAGTTCTCTTCATTCTGTTAAATCCTATCATACATAATTAATTTAATGATATCCCATGACAGATAATGATTCTAGGTTGCCATGGTGATTGCGTTATATTTAAAATGGATTCATATTATTATCGTATTGCTAAATTCAATGTATATAATTGTGATGAATTTTGTATTCATGAATTTTTGCATTAGGGTGCTACAACTATTGCACCAAGATTTGCAAATTTATAAAACTAGTTATAGTACGAACGCACCTCATATGCCACGTTTAACGTACAATTTCCAAATTGTTCTATAAACTATGATCTTGCTACTAAACGAATCTTTTTGTCGCATATTTGTTTAAGATTTGCTTCGGCAGCATTATGTTAAATTTTCGTTTATTACAATTTTTCTGCCCGGAGAATTTCACAGTTTTTCGGAAAGTAAAATGCTTTTTCAATTGTATGTTTTTGATCTTTTAGCTCACGTGATCACAGAAAATACAAGATTTTTTTACTCTTTTAGTTGGCAATGAATCATTGTTGTTACACCATAAGAACTTTTCAGCATATTTTTCTATATCTAAAAATCGTATACACGTTGTAAATAAGTGAAAATAGTACTTTTTCTGGTAGTTGAAAATTAAATTCCATTAATTTTTTACGAAGCTATTTTTTTTTTTTCTGTGAAAAATGATAGATGATTCTTTCTTATAATTTACAGCTAAGGACAGGATGTATTATGATCATTTAATGATTTTCTCTAGTCTAAATCTTTATAAATTATGATTTGGACACAAAAAATAAAGCTATTTATTACATATTTGGTTAAGAATTGTCTCTGATGTAAATAAAAAAATAGAAATGCTTAATTCATCTTTGAAAAGTTAAACTTACACTATATGCAAAACTACTTAAAAGATGAGACAATATTAAAAAGATGTTAAACTATTTTTATACCTTAGTACTTTCAACTATAAAAAACATAGTGTTCGTCAGAAAAATATAAGAAATACAATTGTTATTGACGTCTAGTTTTCAAAATTCACGTTGATGGTGACGAAAGGAGTGAAAGTGGAAGTTAATTTTTAGATCCGGAAAACATTGGGAAAATAAAACATGGATATTGGGAAGTGGAATATTACTCGTTTTATGATTATTTAAACAAACTGAGCCAAATTCTGGGTATGTTGTAGGATAAAACGTCATTGCAAGCAGTGTTTTCTTTAGTAATAATTTCTAATCAATAGAAATTATTACTAAAGAAAATACTGTTTGCAAAGACGTTTTATCCTACGACATACCCAGAATTTGGCTCAGTTTGCTCGGTCAAAATTAGCTTTGTGTTTATTTCGACATACTATTCCCACTGAATCATTCTTGCTGTTGTAGATGCAATTAGCTTCACCCTGAGACATAGTGACCCAAAAACCCCCACTAATCGAATTTTTTCGAACACGAGACCTAACACAATGCTATTCTCGAGCATGAAAACAGTGGAATACAAAATTTAGTGAAAATCGTTAGTCGTTTTCTAGATAAAATAAGCTTGACCTACGTTAATTCAAAAACCCACTAACCGAGATTTATCGAATATGTGAGCTATTTCAATGGTCTCTTTGTACTGTGAAACAGTATAACAAAAAAAAAAAAAAAAAAAAAAAAAAAAAAAACCTGTCAAAATTCTTTGAACCTTTTTGAGATTCCTTTAGCTTGACCCCGACCCATTATCACCAAAAGGACTCACTAATAGATTTTTCTTGAGCATGCGACCCAGCCCAATGGTTTTATCTTGTCCATAAACGGTGTAATACAAAGTTTTGTCAAAATATTTTGAGTCGTTTTGTAGATACAGTTAGCTTGATCCTGATTCATTAGGACCCAAAATGATCCATTGATTGAATTTTCTTGAACATGCGACCCTGCCGGTCTTATCATGCCCGGAAACGGTATCATACAAAACTTTGTCAAAATGATTTAAAACGCTTTTTAAATGTCAGGGTTGACCCATTGTGACCCAAAATGACCCACCAATCGAATTTTCTTGAACATGCGACCTAGCCCAATGGTCTTCTCGAACCCAAAAACGATAGAATACAAAATTTAGTCAAAATCGTTTAAACCGATTTTTAGTTACAATTAGCTGGACCCTGACCCATTGTGACACAAAATGACCCACTAATCGAGTTTTTTCGAACATGTGACTTAGCCCAATTCTCTTCTCATGCCCAGAAACGGTATAATATAAAATTTGGTCAAAATGTTTTGAGCATGTTTTGAGATTCAGTTAGCTTGACCTTGGCCCATTGTGACCGAAAATGACCCACTAATAGAATTTTCTCGAACATGTGACTTAGCCCTATGGTCATCTCATGACCAGAAGCGGCCGTATATTAATAAATTTTGTAAAAATGTCTTGAGCCGTTTTTTACATGTAATTAGCTTGGCCCTCACCCATAATGACACATAATTACCCACTAATCAAATTTTCTCGAACACGTGATCCATTCCAATGGTCTTTTCGTGCCCGAAAACGTAGATTACAGAATTTCGTCAAAATCGTAAAGCCGTTATATAGAAAAACTTAGCTGGATCCACGGTGACCCAAAATTGACCCACTAAGCGAATTTTCTTGAACACATTACCCATCCCAATGGTCCTTTCGTGGCCGAAAATGGTTAGATACAACATTTAGTCAAAACCGATTTAGCCGTTCTCTAGATATAATTAGCTTGACCCTGACCCATTATGATTCAAAATGACGCCCTAATCGAATTTTTTCGAACACAAGACCCATCCCAATGGTCTTTTCGTGCCCGAAAGCAGTAGAGTGCAAAATTTCGTCAAAATCGTTAGAGCCCTTATCTAGATAAACTTATCTTGACCCACGGTGACACAAAAATGACCCACTAATCGAATTTTCTCGAACATGTGACTTAGCCCAATGGTCTTCTCGTAATCCAAAACTGTAGAATATAGAGTTTAGTGAAAATCGCTAGAGCCATTTTTTAGATAAAAATAGCTTGACCCATAGTGACCCAAAAATGACCCACTAATCGAATTTTCTCGAACACGTCACCCATTCCAATAGTCTTTTCGTGCCCGAAAATGGTCAGGTACTAAATTTAGTCAAAATTGATGTAGCCGTTCTTTAGATATAATTTGCTCGACCCTAACCCATTATGACCCAAAATGAACCACTAATCGAATTTTCTCGAACACGAGACCCATTCCAATGGTCTTTTCGTGTCCAAAAACGGTAGGGTGCAAAATTTAATCAAAATTGTTAGAGCCGTTTTCAAGATAAAATTTGCATACACACAAATACACACACACAATTTTTGCTCATATTATATTATAAGATTAGACGTCAATAATAATTGTATTTCTTATATTTCTCTGACGAAGACTATGTTTTTTATAGTTGAAAGTACTAAAGTATTAAAATAATTTAACATCTTTTTAATATTTTCTCATCTTTTAATTAGTTTTGCACATAGTGTAACTCTAAGTTTAATTGTCTCTGCTGTTTTATGTTACAATTACATTTATTATGATTCTTCTGCGAAGTGAATCTCAAAGCGTTTTTAGGTGCGCTTGTAATTATATAAATACGTAGCACCAATAGTTGTCGTCTGGTTCGACCATCTGTCCTCACACAACAGCGCAAAAACTACCCTATCGAATAGTTTGAAATTTTAAATATGTAATTATTGCAGACGTTAGCGAGTCACTTCAAATTTTATGAAAATCAGATGTATAGTTCAATTACAGGAACAGTCAAAAGTATCCAGTTACATTACGGCCAAACGGAAAAATTGTTTCAAGAGCATTTTAATGACTTTGCACACTTTCGAACATATTGAAATTGATTTTCATTTATGAAATGCTCTAAAATATACATTCTGTAAAATATGCGGCGCAAAGAATATTTATTATTAATTTACAAGGCCACACAAAAGAATTCTGTTACATAATGGCATAGGGGGAAACATTGTTTGCGGCGTATTTTATTAATGTTAAACAATTTTACATATAATTAAATTGATATACATTGCTAAGGTTTTCTACAAGTTACTTCATGTGTAAAAGAAGTGCATAGTATTTACAGGGACACTCAAAAGATTTCGGATACTATACTGTATCCAAAATACTGTATATCAGCGATGATTGCTGGAAGTGCATTTTTAGTTTATGTATGAGTTTTTAAGCTTAACTAAATCTTTACATATTACGTTGTGTGTATAACTGCTGTAGATAATATACAGAGCTACACAAAATAATTCGTAAGGTTTACTGAGTATGAACGAAAATAGCCTAAAGGTGGATTTTGAATAAGTTATAGATTTTTACGCTGATTTACATTTAGTATTCTAGGATATGTTTGTTGAATATACTAGCCGTTTGTTGAATTAAACTAGCCGCCCTTGGCGACCAGTTTGGTCGCTTTTAAATTTATGCTGAGCATTGCATCGTGTTACTTTTATTCATAATTTAATTTACTTGCTCAATCCTTCGCCAAATATTCTGAATATTCTGATACAGAAATCATGAACTCGATATTTTTATGTTAGCCGAGTGCAGGTGATAAATCGCCAAACATTTTACCCATCGTAATTTTTTCTTATTTCATTAATTTCATTTAAAATATAATTCTTTCACTCATTTTATTTAAAATACATAACTTTAATTTAAACGGAAATACTTAAAATTTATGATTCTCAATTTTCTCTTATTTCTTATAATAATAATAATAATAATAATAATAATAAATAAAAAAATAAAAAAAGTAATAAATAATACCATAAACTATGACATTTAATTTCAACATCAAAGTTTTGTTGTAATTTACCTCTCGAAAAATTGTTTAAGACAGTTGCATGAGTTGGACTATTAAAATACTGATGATATGATGGCGATGGAACAATATTTGGCTATTTATCATCTGCGCCCGGCTAACATTAAATTACCAAATTGGCTGTTTGGCATATAAAAAGTGAAGCGGTCAATCCGGAACTATTGATGACAGTCACATGACTTAGGCTATTATTATAGAGATGATGTAAAGCGCCGCGCAAAGAATTTGATAAATGGCCGTCTACGGGTGATAATCCCTGGAAGTGTGATTTCACTAGTTTTAAGCGTGTCTTAGTATTAATTAAATTTTAGATAAAGAGTACTCTGTAAAAAAAGATAGTAGGCAAAATACAGGGTTGTACAAAAATATTCAAGTATCCTTCCGTCTATTGGTATAGATTTCTCACAGTCAAATTTCAACCTATTATGCGTTTTAAACACTTTCCAACATATTTGAAAATTTTTATGAATTCGGCTTGTCTGTTCGTCTGTCAGTCTGTTGTCCGAACTCTAACTTGCGTTAATATAGTTGGATTGTTTTGTAATTAATATATGTTACTGAGATTTACTCTACCATGTTAGATATTGAAATTAAAGTATGTAGCGTTCATAGTTTATTTAAAGAGGCATTCAAAAATAATCCATTAAATTATGGTCATAGGGAAATGTCGTATCTATATTATAAAGGACAAACATATCTGTGCGTAACGCATACGTCATTCTGCGAATGGCAACGCTTTGAAATTTGAAATAAAATTTCGGTTTTGCAATTTTCTCTACTGCAAATTTTTAAACTTCTAAACATCGCACATTTAAAATTTTTACACCGCCGTATAACGAAAAAAAAATTGCTCTTTTAAATGCAATTTGTTTGAAAGCTGTATCTCAATTTAATTTTGAGATATTAATTTTTTTATAGTTTTTCGTACCAATTTTGTAATTGTGACAACTCCAATTCTATTAAAAGTAAAGGGAAAATAATCATGGTTTATTTATTTTTATTGATTATATCCTTATTGATGCCATTTTCATATTGCAAATAAAAGTAACTTTTTTCTAATTTTTGAACAGAAAATGACGTCAGCCATTCAAAAAAAAAAAAAAAAAACACGCATTCTTCTTCATAAATCAAAAGATTGAAGAAGATATTTCAATATTTTTACATTACGCTGATACGGAATTTTAGACGCTAGGCAAAATGATTCAGTGAGTAAAAATGATGTCATATTTAAAACAAAACGATCATTTTCTTTGAAAAAACTAAATATTTGACCAATACTAAATGGCCAATACTATGGAATCTAAAGGCAAATATCTGAATGGTAAATTTTCGCGGGTACTGAGATTAGAACTTAAATTTTATGCGAATGTTCACATGAAAAGTTGTATCGGACAAACGCGACTTTAAGTTTGGAAATACATTCATAAATAAAGTATTGCGCGTTAAAATACTTTTAAATTGTGAATTGGACTGGTGCGTATGCAAATGTTGAGAATTTGAAAATAACGTACAGTTTAGCTTTTATGGGGGAAAATTTTATGATGTGACAAAGCAACGTCCTTTTTACTGATTTTTCATCCCGTAAAATTAAACCTAAGAGCCTCAATCGATAACTTCAACATAATTACTTATATTGATTACGTATCTAATACAGTTTATTTTTCCAATAATTTAAGTAATTGAAGTTTTTGGAAATAATATTTTGGTAATTTTAGGTTAAAAACATTATTTGTTTTAAGAGTTAGATAACCAATGCAAGATGAATTTTTTATTGTGATTATTTTTATAGGTTTATTATAAATTCGATTTAACAGTTACATTCTAAACATTTTAATTCGTCGAATTTCGACGGGTTCCAACTCGTTTATATAAATACGTAGTACCTATAACCGTTGTCTAGTTCTTCCGTCTGTCTGTTCGCCTGTCCGCATATAACAGAGCCAAAACTACTCAACCGAGTAGTTTTAAATTTAATATATGTAATCGTTGGAGAATTTTGCTGAGTCATTTCAAATTTTATAAAAAACGAATAAAAAATTAACAAGATTTTAATAAAAGTTTTCTTTTTTCTATTACATCCTATTGTACATAATTAATTCAACGATATCGCAGGATAGGTAGTGATTCTATGTTGCCATGTTGATTACGTCCTATGTAAGATGAAGTCTTATTATTTTCATATTACTGAATTGAATAGATATAAACGTAATGAATCTTGTATTCATGCATTTTTGCATAAGAGTACAACAGTTATTGCACCAAGATCTGAATATTTATGAAGTAGTTATAGTACGAACGCACCTAATTTGCTAAGTTTGTCGTCAAACTTCCGACTTTTTTTTACTATTAAAGCACATGTTTTTCAGTTTCTTGTTTAATATTTTACCTAATAGGTAAACAAAAAAATCAAAAGTTTTCTTTTTCTTTACTTGACTTTCTTTTTTTATAAATAAATTTTTCAAAATATTTTTCTTCGACTAAACCTCGTATACATTTTGTTTAAAAAGAAAAAAAATATTTCTTCCTGTTGTATAGAATTAAATTCTATTATTTTGGACGATTTTTTTTGTTTTTTTTTTAGATAATGAGAAATGATTTGAGAAGTTCAGATATTAGGTCAGGTCAAATATGTTTATTTTTAATGGTATATATAAATATTATACAGACATACATACAATAAATACAATAAACCCAACTGGAGTGAAAAGTTAGCCAGAGCCAGGAATCGAACCCGGGATCACAGTATACAATACTGCTGCTCTAACCACCGAGCTACTCCTGCCGATACCTGGTTCTGCAATTTCTCACTAATAAACCATGTTTGGGAAGTCATCAGTCACCTATACGAAACCTTTGATGGCCGGACAAGGATGAATAGATTTTAGTATTACATCCATCTACAATAAATATAACAAAACACACATACTACAATACATAATAAAACACACATACACACATAAATAACGCCTGCATTCAACACTTAAAGGTATATAAAAATATTATACAGGCATACATACAATAAATACAATAAGCCCAACTGGAGTGAAAAATTAGCCAGAGCCAGGAATCGAACCCAGGACCACAGTATACAAGACTACTGCTCTAACCACTGGGCTACTCCGGCCGATACCTGGGTCTGCAATTTCTCACTAATAAACCATGTTGGGAAGTCACCAGCCATCTACAGCTCAGTGGTTAGAGCAGCAGTCTTGTATACTGTGGTCCCAGGTTCGATTCCTGGCTCTGGCTAATTTTTCACTCCAGTTGGGTTTATTGTATTTATTGTATGTATGTCTGTAAAATATTTATATTATTTATATTTATATTAAAATATAATACCTTTAACGGTTGAATGCAGGCGTTATTTATGTGTGTAAGTGTGTTTTAATATATATTGTAGTATGTGTGTTTTATTATGTTTATTTTTCATTGTTCAATGTTCTTCACCATTTTAGTTTCTGTACAATTTAGTTTCTAGATTTCGCTACAAAAGGTCTTTATTATGTGTCATGTGTTTGATTAGGAGATTTTTTCTGTATCATTATGATATAATTTCTATTTGTATGTTGCTTCTTTGCTGTGACAGTTTTTAAAAAATTCAGTGCTTATATTTCAGTTTACTTCTGAATCGTTTCAGCTGATGTGAATACAAAAATCCATACTTGTATTATTATATCTTTAACTATCATTTTTCATTTTCAAAAAGCGTTTTGATAAAAATATGCCTGTATCTAAAGCTCGCATACGTCTTGTTTATAAATAAGAAACATTTCTTTTTGAAGCAAGTAAAATTAATTTACAACTATTTTTTACCAGTTCGAAAAAAATCTTTTATTTTTGAAGAAAAGATAGATGATTGTTTCTATAATTTCACAGCTGAGATCAGGTCACAGATGATTTATCACCGTTAGATTTTCACTCATTTAGATTTTCTATAAATAAAGAAGTTGCAACAAAGGAAGAATGTGTTTCAGAAGTTTGATTAAAAATTGTTTCCTGAACCCATTAGTGCCTGAATTTTTATTCAACACAATATTGTGCTTAACTATAGTAAATGGTGTAAAAATAACGTAAATATATATATATATATATATATATATATATATCTTTGAAAAAATATTTATTTAACTTATAAAATCTAAACATCCCAATTTTGGGACACTAGGCACGAAAGGGCAGGTGTTTTCTCCGTTACTGTCTATACATTAAATCTATGTTTTATGCCATTTATTTTGTTACAAAAAGGTTATATATTTAATTATAGACTATAAAAATTTCTTTATAGTTACTGTAAGGTAGAGTGGGGGGGGGGGACTCGGCTCCAGAACAAGACGCCCTTCCTCCACACCCTTAAACATTGGCATAGTAAAAATTTATAACATACCGTTACGTTTTGTACTAATTTAGTATTTGACATGCTGAGGATACTAATATATTTACTAATATATATATATATATATATATACTATATAAGTAATTCATGATTACTGATATGTAAATACTTTTTTATTATAAATTCAATATAATTGTTTTTGTCGTATTTTCTACATTACTGTCTATGCATTAAGTTTTATGCGATTTATTTTGTTACAAAATGACTATTTATTATTCGGGTTATTATTTGGCTATAAAAATTTCTTTGTTGTTACTATGGGGGCTGGGCTCGGCTCAAGAACACTCGACACAAGAACCCCTCCCCACCCATAATCATTGGCATAGTAAAAATTTATAGTAATCAATAATTACTGATAGAGTACGTATAACGTATATACTCGCATATAAGTCGACCCCCTAACTTTCAAATGCGATTTCCGTAAGTGACCCCCTAACTTTTTACTTAATTTTGCACAAAATCAAACCAAAGATTTCACCTTCTAATGCGAAAAAGTAGTATGAAAGCAAAAACAAATGTTTGACATTTTTTTAATAAAAAACTATTATTATTTGTATATTTTACATGTTATTTTATTATTGATACACATAAAAAAGTCCGAATTTTGCAGTATTCGAAGGCTTTTTTTTTGTTGTTGTTTAAGCTGATCCCCCGTTTTACTTCCAAAAAATTGTCAGAAATTCCTCGACATATGTGAGTATATGTGGTATATGTGTTACGGTCAATTTGATAAATTCGATTATTATTAATGATAACCGGTTATTAGTAATAATTAGCGCGACTTTTGGCAAATTTGATAAATATTGAATATTAATCATATTTACTGGTTATTATCAATAATTACCGCTGAAGTTCGGTCAGTATGATTATTAAAGTGCAGTAACGAATATGTCATTTATTGGAATATATTCTATCATTACTGTATGAAGCTAATATAAAAATAATTGTTAGATAACAATATTACTTAATTAAACGTCAAATCCTATCCATAGGACACCAGGTCCAAAGAGGCTAAAGATAATTATATTTATAATTACTGAATAAATTAGGTGAAAATTGTAAACGCTGAAACAATGAACGAATAAATAAAACAGCTTTAAAATGCACAATTTTGCCAAAGAATATAAAAAAAAATGTAGCACAAAGAAGAAACTTTTTAATTTTGGCTTCTAATAAATTAATTTTAAAATATAGATAATATATTAAGAGAAGTTATTGACAGTTCTTATATAAATCTAATAGAATAAAAAACAAGAACGAAAAATCATGCGTCAAGCATATATTATGAAACATATTGCGCCACTTCCAAAATACTTTTATAACATTTCCTTGTTTAATAATGTAAGTAAGATACCCAAGGAAACATTTTAGAAAACATATAACAGATTTCAAAACTAGATTTCAGAAATTACCGCCGATAGCAGGTTAAGTACTCCAGTTCTTTTGTGCAGCTCTGTATGTGATCTATAGGTTTCTATATATTCTTCACAGTGTGCTAAAATTTAACATTGTAAGAAACGTATCAGACATTTGAAAACTCACATTTAGCTATTTAAACGGATAGATGGGAACGTACTTGAATTCGTCTTACAGCCCTGTATATTACCTACAGCTTTTTTATACTCATAACATATTAAGTTGAACTATAATTCAGATAAAACACTCTTAAAAGTAATGAAATTATACTTCCAAAAATTATAATTCATAGGCACGAATGTATCCAATTCTTTGCACTGCCCTCTATATGATTTTATTTATACAAGCACCTCTCAGAATACTAAACTTAGTTGAGCATGAAAATGCACATCTCAAAATAAAAAAACATCTTTATGCAATCCAGCTCATTCTCAGATTTGCATACGACTATTTTTGTCTAGCCCAGTATATAGGCTGTAAAATTTATACACATCACGTATCATGTAAACATTTAGCTAAACTTATAAATGCATATCATAACTGAAAACGCATTTAAGCAATCTACTCTAAAAGACAATGTTTCGGATTCAGAATTGTATCGGAAATTTTTATGTGTCCCTGTAAATGGCGATCAATGTGATACGTATTATATTCTGCTGTAAGCATCCTGTAGTCAACAAATCCATTGTATATCAATTTCACTATATTTGAGATATGTAACACACTCAAATGTTTATTGATTTCTTTGAATACCAGGCCTTGTATAAAAAAAAAAAAAAAAAAAAAAAAAAAAAAAAAAAATGTTATGTGACCCTGTAAATGAATGACAAATGCTTTGTACTCCATATTCTATAAAAAAGAATGTTTCATTGCACTTCAGCAATTCATATCGATTTCATCATTTTCTTACCGAGTAACGTCATTAAAATATGCCGCAAGCAGTTTTTTCATTTATAATAATATAACGGAATAATATTGAGTTCCCCTGTATATGTACTCTAAGTGCAAGAAATAACAAATTCTATAGTAATCATCCTATAGTCAGCTCAATAATGTATATAAATTACATTATGTTTAACAAGTGTAAGATTATTAAAATACACCTCAAATGATTTTCCCCATATAGGACATAATGTAACGGAATACTTTTGAGTGCTCCTGCACATGAAGTATAAATGCTGTACGGTTTTTTTCAATACCGCACATGCCAGGGTAAGCTTCAATAACTTATACCAATTACATAGCAATCAGAGTATATTTATGCGAGTTAGAGCTGTGACTGACAAACCCAATTCATGAAGATTTTTCAAATGTTCGAAAGTGTCAAAGAGAAAAAGAGTTAAGTCATTTGTTATTCCCCGCCCAGAAGTGCCTAATTAGCAGTCCATCGGAGAGCTAATATAAATGTACGCATGTGTAACTGAAATCTAAAGCTAAACGAGTTCAAGTTTATTAAGTTGACCGAACTTTGTTGGTAATTACTAATAATTACCGGTTAATTTGATAAATTCTCATAAATTAATCATATTAACCGGGTTGTTTCGATATTATTTGGTAATTATTAATAATAACCGGTTATTATTAATAATCTCCGATTAATCAAATTGACCGTAACATATATAATAGTGAACATATTATCATCCTCAGGATGTCAAATACTAAACTAGTACAAAACATACTGGTATGATATAAATTTTTACTAAGCAAATAGCTAAGGGTGGGGATGGGTGTATGCCTTGTTCTTTAGCCGACCCCCCCCCCCATTATAGTAATAACATAGACATTTTATAGCCAAATAATACTCAGAATGATATGTAACAATTTTGAAACAAAATAAATGGCATAAAACATAGATTTAATGCATAGACTGCAAAGGAGAAACCCCTATCCTTCCGTGCCTAGTATACCAAAAATAGGTCGGTATATAACAGCTCAAATTCGAAAAAAAATGTAGAAATCTGAAAAAAGGCAAAAATGCATATTTTAAAATAATGTTTCGCCTTATAAAGAATACCACATAAACTAATTGATTAAAAAATAAAAGAAGTATCTTTTCTTACGCGCCATTTTAATTCAAGAAAATCCAACCTTGTGCTACACAAACACTTACTTCACCTTTTTATTCTTAAAAATGCGCTGCCATTTAGGAATAAATATTGAAAACGAATACTAAGGATATATTTTACAAAGTTTTGAAAGATATCATAATTCAATTTTTAATGGGATTTTTTTCAAAGAAAACGTCCCAAAATTAGGACGACAGGTACAAATGTAGTTTGACCTCTATCCCGTGAAATTTTAAAAACAAAATTTTATTTATTTTTTATGTAATAGGATTTTTTTTTCTAAATCTGCAGTAAACAGTCCAGTCATTCAATCTTTATAACAAATAACGGTTACTTGACATTATTATGAACAGTTGTCATTGCCCAGAATAGAGCTAAATTGCGGTAATGTAACCGCTATTTATAAAAACTGTTGAATAACTGGACAGTTTGTTGCACATTTTTAATAGTGAATTGATCGATGTTTCTACTATTGTGAAAAAATGTAATTAAAAAAATAGAACACTTATACAATATTTATAGCATAGAATATAAGTATGTTTCGAATAAATCTCGAGACAATTCTCCAAGATTAGAAAACTAATATTGTTTTTTAGGCAGAAACATTTTCTGAATTGTTAAAAAATAATATTTGTATTATGGAAAAAACATACAGAAACATTTCTTACTAAAAATCCTTTCTTTTCGCAAAATACAAAATAAAATATTAACATTTTTTTTTCTTAGTAGCAGTAGGTTTTCTATCGAAAAAGTTATACTTCTTTTTCCCTACAGACCTTTCTGTCGCGCTCTCTCAATAAATAGTAGTTAACATTTTTGGGGACTTACAGAAACCAATAGCTATTCCTAGAAAGTTATAACGAAGTTGTCAACAACTGTCGCTATGGCTTTTTTTTTCAAATATCATTTCAAAAAGTTTCACAATTTCAATTTTTATATAATCTACACCTACAGGCGGCTGACTGTCTTTGCGAATAAATTTTGTTTGAAAACTAGTACAGCAATTGAGTGGTTACTCCTATATGTATTTTTAAATAATTTTCAACCATGTTTTTCATTTAAAATCTATCTTAACTAGGAATTTTTTTGCGACAGCAATATAATTAAACGTTTGCAAGTGTCGCGGTCAATACTGGTCATCACGCGATGCGTTACCACACATCACGATCACTGCGATAGAATTCAACACAATGCATGGAGAGTTGACGGAATAGATCTGGTTCTGCATCTAGGCCTATGCATTATAGACCCTCATAGTGTAACCTCATAAGAGAGAACCACCGATGCAGAATTGTGGTGGCCCCTCACCATAGAACTACAGTTTCCGCAAGCCGGAATTTAAGACACCCTATTAAATGCTACCTCTTCAATTCAATATATATAAAAAACGACACAAAAACATAAAATATTAGGAAAATAATGATAAAGTTCCAAGTCAGGTTGAGTCGCGACCACGGGATGGGCATACGCTCAACAACAACGTAAAGCATAAAAATTACTACAAGTCAAAGTGCTACACTTGACTATTTATTGGCTGAAGCAAATGACTCTTTTTCCATATTAACGTTTCGTATGTTTATCCACTTCCAAGAGTTATCATAAAGACTACAATATCTTTAAAGTGAATGTAATATATGTGTGCTATTCTAAAATCGGAAAATAAAAAGACAGATTTTAATTTTGTTTTTAAATATTAAAACAAAAGGGGGATTTAAATCATAAAGCTTTAATATATTATACCTTAAAAATAATCTTTCAAAGGATACTTTTATAAACAGAAAGTACACATTTTTGTGTGAATAATTCAGTTTCTTAGTGTTTCTCAAAATTCTCAGCTGAGGTTAGATCACACATAATTTATCATCAGTAAATGTTCTATCATCTAATGTCTTCCCAAATGGATATTTTTCTTAAAAAAAAGGAAATATATTTCGTCACGTTTTCTATTATTTTTGGAAACTGATTCTTATTTTTGCACACATTTTGCCACAGTTGTACTTTAATCGATTGAATTTCAAAATGTATGAAAAATAAAAGTATGTTTATCCCATTTTGTTTTAAGTTAGTGAGCAGTACTTTGCTGTAGAACATTTTAAATATTATATTAGAAAAGTATATAATTTAGTTGGTGATAAATCGTCAAATTCACTAACGTAAATAAAACATTGCTACGTATTTTATGCAGTGAGTTATCCAAGATTTGCTGAGGAGATACATTTAAAGTACGCCTGAATTACATACATCTTTTAATATAAATAAATGTGTGGAAATTGTGTTGTGTTATAAGCAGTAAAACATTTTCTTCTATATTGAAATTTTTGGCTGCGAAGAAATAACATTTTTAACGATTTAAACAATTTATTAAGGATGTTAAAAATTGTTTTGCATATAATTTTTTTATTTTTATTTGTTTACTTGTCATTTTAAAGAAGCGTTTCCCAAAGTATTAAATGTTTAAAAAAATAACAGAAAGCGTAAACATGTAAAAGTTCAAAAAAATGCAGATAACTTTACATTGCAGTTTTACAGAAATAAGGAAAAAATAATTTTATTTTTTTAATGACGAAAATATTAGTAAACACTAATTTTGCGAAGTGCGGCTATTAAAAAGGAGACTAGCGCTGTATTTTTGTAATTAATACATATTTAGTTATTATCCACTTCAATATACACTCTTCCTTTATCCTTACAAAGCTCCTTGCGAATTTTCCACTGTTTGAAACAGTGCTGTAAGTGTTCATGTCTGAGCTCTTTCATAATGCGTGCCGCTTTTTCTTTCACAGATTCAACAGTCTGAAATCTCAATTCTTTAAATGCAGATTTCACCTTGGGGAACAGATAAAAGATACATGGTGTCAGGACAGGCGAATAAGGCGGATGGTTAAACACTGGGATGTTATACTTGGCTAGAAACGTCTTTATAGACAATGCAGTGAGAACCGATGCGTTGTCCTGATGAAGCAACCCTTGGCTTGTTCTTCCAGAATTTGGATCTTTTTTTTTTTTTCCAATTTTTTGACGGAGGTGAGCAATGACCTCAAAGTAGTAATATTTATTAATAGATTAACATTCAGGAACGCAATAAAGTTAAACAATACGATGAATATAGAAAATTTACTCCGTTGTTGACGTGGAAGGGTGATGCGGCCAAACATCACCTTCAATATCTTCTCGGCCATCTTGGAAAAGCTTAAATCATCCATTACCCGCGTGCGTTATGAACATTCATTCAATTATACTTCTATTCACAAATGATTAGTTTCAATAGCGGGTCTTTCAAGTTTAAGATGAAATTTCACATTAATTTGTTGGCCTTTTAAAACACTCAACTTTTTTTCCGGCAAAACACTACAACAGGGTCCAAACCAAATAAAGATCATGGCTAGACTAATTGGAATATAGCCAATTTAGAGGCGTTAATCAATACAAGAGGCTTTGCACTACACAACTATTGATCATACGAATTTGGCGCATGCACAGTTCTTCTGTCGAAGCATTAGTCTCGTTATTAAATAACCACACCTCGTATACCATGAGAAGAAAAAGTGCTCAGCTCTATTTGTAACATGTACGGCGCAACAGCCCAGTTTGCGAAGCTGACAGGATTACAAATGTTTAATATAACTGCTGCGAAATTCAGTGTGGCATCTGAGAAATTTCAGCTGTAATATCTGTCACATGACTTAATTGGTTGGTTGTTGGTTGGTTGTATTTATGCCGGCCAATTATCATCACGTGGGATATAGGACCTAAGGGGGGGGGGATTGCCTTCCGTGGAGGTCTTTCTAAGGGAACCTAATCCGTATTAACGCTTGGAGAACCAAGGTTCGAAGAAAACCACGAAAACTCCGAACGATTAGGCCGACGGGCGCGATTGGGATCGAACCCAGCACCTCCCGTCTACCAGCTTCGAGAGCAGAACCTCTCGGCCTCTGGTGGGGTCATGACTTAATTGGATATACGCAGAAACACTATGGTACCGTTACATCTGTATCTATCGAAGGTAAAAGTATCAAGTCCTGGTGTGCCAGCGAAGTTACTATACCGCGAAAACTATTTCCAAACAATAATATTTGTGAGCGATTTTTTACCAGGTTATATGGGAACCCAGTAAATCTGTAATAAAAAATTTTGGATTTTAGAATACCTCATACATTTCTGTGCATTTCTGAGAAAACCGCATCAAGTTGCGCTAAATACTTTTCGAATTACCGAATCTAAGACAAAGCGTAAATTTAGCTTCGAAAACATACATTTTTCGTTGTAAAAAATGTACACAACGCACAAGAGAATTTGAAAGAAAAACAGGATTAGGAAAATTATGAAATATGGCAGATCGTAATTTTGTTTATAACTATTATTGTAAATATTCTCGTTATATTCTATATTCATATTCAAACTGTCATATACAGGGTATAGCAAATGTAAATTTCCAACTAGGCGAAAAATGTTCGGACCAGGATTCGAACCAGGGATCTCTTGTCTGAAGCCTCCAATGCTTTACCATCCGAGCTATCCGGACGAATCTGGTGGAACTTTTTCACCCAGCTAACCTTGTTGATTATACCATCTGGTATGAAATCTGGTTGAGCTCAACAGAATAAATCACAAGTAATAACTTTAGAAATCACTGGATACGTAATTACACCAGATTGATTTTAACACAGTTAATTTTGCTCCACTTAACCACTTCCGATGATTTCACTTTAAGTGTTAAAAAAAAAAACAGTAAAAAGTAGTTATTCGGTACTCCAAAGTCTAGAGCGCCGTCTACCGGCATTTTTATAACTTTCTCTTTAAAACTTTTTTTATGAAAATACTAATTTAAAGAATGATTTTAGCGAAAACCGCAAATAAATTGACTCATTTTTTCCTTTTTTATCATCATTTGCAATTCCTCCTTATTATTAATCCCTCCTTATCTCCTCCTTAATTCCTCCTTAATATTTCCTGCTTATTCTCCTTATATGTAATATAATTCATTTCACTAACAGTAGCTTCCGCATTTTGGTGCAAAAAATGGATTCTGATGGGCCTAAAAAATCAAGGAAATCAGGATCTCGAATTTTTCCAGATAATGATTTCTGAATTATTCGCAACACTTAAGTTCTAGTGGCACTAGAGAACTGAAAAAAGGTATTTGAACATAATTTCTACCATCATCAACGCTAAATTTTTGTTTAAAAGTACTTTGACCAGATGTACTATCACATCCCCACTTGAAAATCAAATTCCGATTGCTAATGTTCTTGGAAGTCAGATTCTTAATAATTTCCTTTTGCATTAATAAAATACCTTCAGCAGTGTGATATAGCAAAGATTGCAATAGACAAGATAATTCTTCTAATTACGATAGAATACACAAAATTATTAGCTATAAAGATAAGAAAATGTAATTATATTGTATCGATGATAGAAAATTCTTTTCATTTTTTTGTTACCAATCTTACTTATCAAATCTCTTTATGCTAATGATTATAATACTTATTTGTAATATAATACATAATAATCTATCACAAAACTGAATAATATAAAAATTTCAAACATGTTTGCCAGCCAAATTACCGTGAAAAGTAATAAATGTCATAGCTTTTGAAGCGACTAAAAAAGCGATATTTTTACTTGTGGTTGCAAAAACCAGAATGAAATGCAGAATGGCAGTTTTTGGCAGCTGGTTTTTCATGATTCATTAGATTATAAATCAGGCTATTGTTTCCATTATCTTTCGTTGCGGAACACCGGGGAACTTTTAAACTTTTTGATGTTTAAAAACAAAAAAATAATATATTTTTTAAAAATATATATCAAAAATAATCATGCAATTATTTATTTTTATGTACTTAATATATTTTTTGTAACATGCGCAAAAAAAGTACACACTATCATCGTGTGAATCCATTTTAAAACATTAAAATCGGATAATATGAAAAAATGTAGCACGTGTTTAGAAGAACTATTGCTTTCCTCTTTTTCTTTGCCTCAGGTGATAATCCTCAAACCGTCACTTTTGAAATGATACAGTTTGCCCAAGCAAAACAAAAACTTTTTTATAAATATAGATTCTGACCCTCTAAACATTATTCTAGCAATCTGTATAGGTAACATTTCCTAAATAGTAACTTTATTTTTCGACTTTTGGCCAGCGTTTTGGGATTTTGCCCCACTGTGCATCGCCCGGACAGAACGACTCGTGTGGTGCGGTATATGGGGAGCCTAAATTGTTGAACCCATCTTCTATGATGGGTGGAACCTTAATGGGCGATCGTTACCTGCATCTGCTAAAAAGCACGGTACGTGAATGGTACGTAACTGAAGAGTTGCTCTCCGATATGCATGCCGGGTGTGGTTTCAACATGATGGAGCAACACTCAGCATAAAACATCAAACGCCCGGGTGTATCTGGCCATCGAATTCTGTCAACAGATCCTTGGATAGGGTGGTCCGGTAGAGTGGCCCCGCGTTCACCGGACTTGGCTTCCATGGAACTCTACCCCTGGGATTACATCAAGGCATAAGCCTATGTGACTCAGACTACTTCTATGGTTTATCTGAAGCAGCGCATCATTCTTGATTGTCGCACAGTTTGCACACCTGCTATGCTCTAACGTGTCCAGGACTCAGTATTCTCACGCAATCCATTGTGCATTGATTGCCATCAATACAGAACACTTTGGGCAGTATCTCCAATAGTTTCCTGCGTTTTATGCATTCATTTTTTATAGTAGACCGTTTTCGATATTATAATACATTGATATTTATTTTTCTGTTTAATTTCAATATTTCATTCTTCGCTTTGTATACGACCCCTAAAAGTCAGCTCAAATTTTTAGATGAAATAACCCTCTTCTGTAATACCACGATTTGGCGATACCATCTAAATGTAGTTTCGCCGTAAAAAGCACATAGCACCCGGATTTTAATCTCGAATTCCTTTAATTCATCTTTTAACTGATCCCTCAATAAAATACAAAATAATGTGCAAAAATCTCAAAATTTGAAATTTAATAACTCTGTCAATTTTTGTAGTACAGATGTCAAACTCTTTGTGTTATATCTCTTATGATATGTGTAAACTTTTACTAAATATAACTATAGGGACTGGGGGACCGTATAAAAAGTTAGATTTCGTAATTTTTATAAAATTGATTTTTTACTTTAAATAATGACACAGCATGAATATTTACTTTATTTGAAACGTTTTAGTAATTTGAACTATATGTCTACGACCAACGGTTGAAAAATTAAAGGTCTGCGATAGATAACATATTGCACCCTGTATATATATATGTATATATATATATATATTACTTGTTGCTGCAGTTCTTTATCACTAAAAAATATTTATGTATATATATAGAAAAATTCATATTGAAAAAATAATTTTCATATATTTAAGCGTATACAAAAATAAAAGCCAGATGAAGAATGCTGCACTTATAGATTTCAGTGTCTCAGAAGTCGTTCCCATAGCAACAAAAATGAATTGACAATGCTCAATTGGAATTAATTTTGAACTTGAAACAATTTTAATTAATTTAAAATTTGAATTTCGTTTCAAATCGCAATTTTTGATAGTTAAATTTCAATATCAATACATATAAATATCGATATGACAAAATTATAGTTAAAACAAACTAAAACTGACAAAACTAAAGTTATTTAAATTAAATTTATTTAAACAAGTTCAATATGCAACATTTTTCCCAAAAGCGTATTTGACATAAAAAAGTGACTTTTGAATTTGTATTCCATCGCCAACCAATAAAAAATCGCCAAATAACTAAATTTTCACTATTTTTTTATGTATGCTCTATCGAGGTTCCGCAGATTTTTTTTTTTTTTTAATCTATAAATAAAGCCTGGATTTTGCATTAATCAACGCGCAGCCCAAACTACTGAACCTAAAATCTTGAAAATTAGGGTAAAAATACATCTTATGACATAGAGCGCCGCTAAGAAAGGATTTCCTAAAATTTCTCCCCTAAGGGGGTAAAAAAGAGAACAAACTTTTAAAAAAATTCCTTAAAAATTTGATTTTATAGTTATTTTTCACCTGATAACATATTTTAGAGTAATTTCGTATGCTGAATCGAATGGTACTAACCAAAATTCTTGTAAGTTCAACAGTTCGCGAGATATTTCATATTTTTATGACTTCATAACCTCAAATTTTCGAATGACAATTTCTGAAAGTACATCCGTTACTATAGCAAGTGAAGAAATTCAAATTGTGTAATTTTGTTAATCAATTCCGTTGTTTAAAAAATTAAAACATCTATATCAGTTGGAAAAAAAATCACAAACACCTCAAAAACTAAATTTAAAAAAAATATTTTTCGGTACTTTTTCGTTTTTCCAGAACCATACCAAAATATATGCTATTGCTCCATTTATTTCAACCCCTAACCGAGCAAAGGATCTTTAATGCAATCCATGCCAAACACACAGATTTGCTATTTATTAAAAGGGGATTTTCTTAATCTATTTTTTTTAATATAAAATATTGTTGGATTATCGCCTACATTTATTACTCACACTAACATGGATTTTACCATTTTGGCAGTTACTCGATGATGAAGAATCGCAATAACATTGTTTCAAAACTTAGGAATTATACAGATAAAAACGTTTTGTTAAAAAAACCATGAACTTCTTCATTCAAAAAATGAAATGTTTACAGCAATGTGACGCATTACGTATGTGACGTACGTATTACGAACGCCATGCTACAATAGGAAGTGGCATTTACAATTTCAGCCCTGCAGTTTAAACTGACTTTATTTTATTATTTTACTAGCAAAACTCGTGGCTTTGCTCTCGTAACAGCTGAAATATGCCAAGTGACATTTGTATGTCTAATTTTTATTAGAAGAAATTATAGTTTTAGGAACAATTCATAAATTAATAATTAAGCCGCAGTTTGAATAAACTTCATTATTTCACTGCAATAGGCAGAAATGGGACTTTAATTAATAAGAAGAATTAAAACTAATTCGAAATAAATGTTAATTTAGAAAATATTTTGAAGCTTTTATGCTCATTTCCTATGGTCATTTCAGTATTCATTTGAAGTGTTGAACTTTTCAGAAACCCTCTTAGTGTACCAGTGATGTAGTCGTAAAAAACGGGGGTATATGCTCTAAGCAGAGCTTACACCTTAGAGTGTAAGCTGTAAAATAAAAAGGACTAAAATACGAAAATACTACTGGCAATCGAGTTGCCAGTATTATTTCAGTATTTTAACGGAAGATTTCCCCGTAAATGCCAAAAAAAACGGAAATTTTTCTGTAATTTACAAGGGAAAAGTTCCGTTAAAATCGTTAAAATACGGAAATAGTATGGGCGTCTCGATTGCCTGTAGTATTTCCGTATATTAGTCCATTTTGTTACAGTGTATATATAATAGCTTTTCTGAGAAACAGAGGGTATACGGTGTTCCTAAAAAAAAAGTCCAGAAGGTATACGGCGTATACCTCCAGTACATGCTTGCTTAGTACGCATTTACGTCATAAAATTAATCATCATCTCAAATTCCGAGCTTCATGTCGGAAATCTACCACTTCTCTGGTGATAGTGGCACTAACATAAAAAGCTTATGTTGAAACAGAGACTGTCACCATTAATTTGTCAACATTAATTTTGAAATATTTTTTATATTTCTCAATATTCCATAGAAAACGTAATTTGAAAAAGTTTAAGGGCTTTTTTAGAACATTTGTTGTTCCCGCCAACTTCAGGTGTTAGTGGCATAAAATATAGCCTGTGTAGGATCAGAGAGTGTCACCACTGATTCGCAACCATTAATTTTCTAATCGGTTTATTATTTCCTGAGATTGCATAGAAGCGTAATTTAGGACTTTTTAGATCGCTTTTTGTTCCTTCCCTTTATTCCTTTTAAATTTGAATTTATTTTAGACTCTTCATAGAGGGCATTTGTATTTTATAAGTAACTACCATGCCATATTCAAACATCCTAGCCTCTTCAATATAACAGAAATCGCAATTTAGATTATTTTTTTTGCTCCTGCAACCTTCTTGTTGTAGTGGCACCGACATAAAAAAAATAGCTCATGTTTGAGCAGGTTCTATTACCACCAATTTTCAACCATAATTTTTGTAATCGGTTTGGTATTTCATACGATTGCATAAAAATCTATATTCGGAACGTTTTTAGAAGGCGTTTCCCTCACTTCATCAAGTTTGGAATTTTCTTTTGCTGGTTCATAGAAAGCATTTGCATCTTTTAAATAATTACCATGCGAAATTTCAAAATGTTAGACCCCTCAGCATCACAAAAACGCATTTTAGAAATTTTGCTCATGCAACCCACAGGTGGTAGCGACAACATAAAACAATATAGCATATGTTGGAGCAGGGGTTGTCACCATCATTTTGATACCATTACTTTTGAAATCGGTTCAGTAATTCCAGAGATTACATTCGAGAAACAAACAAAACTTAACTTCACTTCTTTATAATATTAGTATATATTGTAAAATATTTATTTGTTCTTTTAATTTAATTATTTATTTTTATTGATTTGAAAATTAGTTGGCGGAAAGTCTGTAATATTTAAAAGGTACATTTTTTAAATTCTCATTTTTGTATCAACAACAAGAAAAAGAATAATGAGAAATAAGTATTGTAAAATGAAAATATTTAATTTAAATATGAAAGCAGTTTTTGTATTGCTTAAGAAATGCTTTCATTTTCAAAGGTTTAAATCGAAACAATGTTTCGCGTTTTTTCATTTGCTCCAGGTTAAGAACACAAAAATGGTACTTTTATGTTAGACATACGCAAATATCACCCACAGCATTTTTGAAATCGCAAATACAGCACTTACATTTTTACACATCATCATCTATTACACTATATGGCCAAAGGTAACCGGTCACTTGTGATTTTAGCCGCTTTGTTAAATATCTAGAAAAACACATAAGGACACATACCTGAAACTGCAGGTATGTAAACAGTATAGTATAGGTGATATATTTCCGCGAAGATTTTTTCCCGAAACCTTATAAGGGACCTTCAACAAATTGAAAAAAACGAATATTTCTTGGATAACCCTGTAAAAATTATTGTAGCAAAAGCGTTCAAACTCGAGATTATTAATAAGTGGCTTATTGTAATATACTGTGTTCATTTGTATGAGGATAGTATGTATATTCGTAGAGAAATTAAGGTTTTATAAAAGCAGTCCCAAATTTTGCTAAGTTTTTTGCTTATAATTTGCAGAGTTCTTAATATAAAAAAAGTTCTTTTTAGAAAATATGACACTGTACGCAATTCACTGCAATCAGAATTAAACAATAATAAAAATTGGATGAAAAATGAGCAGGTTGACTAAAAAATGTTTCACTGCACATGCGCGAATGCAATCAAAATATAATGTGCATGATGTATTAGCTAAGTATATAGAGCAACATTTGTGAATGTCTCAAAATCATAGCTTGAAAATTCTGAAAATTATCGTCGATAGAATAAGCTTCGAAATCCGTTGTTCCCCAAAAAGAAGCAAAAATATGAGGGGTTGTATCAAATATCTGTTGATTTGTGCCAAGATAGAGTACACAATATTGCACGTTCTACTATATTTGGATACAACCCCTCATTTTTTTACTTTTGTAGAACTTACACTGTTAGTTAGGTAGTTTGTTTTAGAAATGTTTCAATGTAAAAAGCATAGTTCTACGATGTTTAGTTATAGATACGGGAGTTCTAAAATTAGATGAACTCGAGTGGGAATGATTACCACTTATTTAAAGTTCTACTGAATGGATTTTGATGCTGTGCGGGAAAGTTCTTAGTTGTGTAGTAAAAAACTAGAGGATGTACGCTATAGAGAGAGATTATGTACTAGAGAATAAATTTGCTATAGTTTTGGAAAGTGTGCATAGCTTCTTAAAAAATCCAGAGGGTACGTAATCTCTATCTGCCCCTACATCACCGAGAGTTCTTTGACCATATTAACGCAATTATGAAATATATATTTCACTATCTGCAACAGATAAGAAATGCAAAGGGAAATTTCTTCCGGCCGCATAGAACTTGAATTCTGCTGAATAGGTTTTGATGTAAATTACATTGTTAGATAATGTTTCAGAAAATATTTTAGTATATAACATATCGTTCTACGTTGCTTAGTTAAATAATCATGGGGGAAATTCTAAATCAGATGAAGACGACTACGAACGATTTGCTTTTTTAAATATTCTATTGAATGGATTTTGATGACACTTAAACTGTTAATTAGATAATTTTTATTGAAGATTTTGCTATATTTGCCTTTTTAAAATAGTCTGTTAAATGGATTTCGATAGAACTTGCTCGGCTAACCAAGCAAGTTCTTTAAATTTTCAGGGAATGTTTTAGTATAAAATACATATATTTCTAGGCTTCTTACACTGCAAATAAAGGCGTCTTAAATTAAGATACATATGTGACTGAAAAAGAATTTCAGACACTTAAGTGTCTGAATCTGAAAATTCAGTCACAATAGATGTCTTAATTTAAAACACCTAAGTGTCTTACTATGATCATAGTGTACACGAACTGATAAAAGTGTCTAAAAAATCTGCAAGTGTCTAATTTTAAGACACTTTGTAACTCCGCTCCGCATTCACCAGGGGGCACTCTCAGTTGCGCATGCGTCTTCCTTTCGAACTCGATGTTCGTTTGTAATTCAAACTGAATGCTTGTTTTTATGAACGCGTACATTTTAAGTAATAATTTATTTTGACTTGATTGTTTTTTGTGGAATGTGAAGTTCCGGGATTTAATTTCTATCGACATAGTGATACTCCGTATTAATATTTATCTATAAAACTAATACAGTGTTCTTCATCTCGTCAAATTTGTAAAGAGAACTGTTGTCTGGCGGGCTATGTTTTCAGGATGGAAATTTTCCATCCTTTTAACAGAGCTAGCCGGATGTGCAAGGGGATTTTATTTTTTAAATATCCAAGTCTGCCTAATTAACGGATACTAACGTAGCCTCCAATCCGGACGTCCTCTGGGCGAATGTGCTTTTGGAATAATCAGACCTTTTCCCAGGTAAGTGGGGTCTTAACTATGTATTTAAAACTCTCTGTGATTGTTTTCTCTTTAAATGAAGACCTCACACGAGTCTATACCTTTATTAGTTCCTGAGTTATGCCAAAATATGTTCAAAGCATTTTGCCTATGGTATTTCCATGTTAAAATTTTATTTTGCTAATATTTAAATTTCTACTCTTCAAATCATCTGCAATCATATTTCTGTATTATTTTCTATCCAATGTTATCTTTAAAATAAATTTAGGTGTCTCTGCATGGTGTATATTAGCGGTTACTGAATTTATTAATTTTACACCTTCCTAAGCCTTTTCTTATGTAGCCATTACTTTAAAAATCGCAGTGACATCGCCTATTGATTGGCTCATACTTCTTAATTACCATCAAGACTACCTTAATAGTATTTTTTGGTGTAATTATTACTCTGAAGTACCCTTTTTAGTTATTTATTTACGTATACAATATTTTTATAAGCATTTAATGCGGCAGCATTTGTAATGTTTACATCGATTTTTACATTTCTGATAGATTTATTATGTGTTATGTACTGGAATTCAAAAGCATTTATAGTAAACATTCCTGTTAATAGCTGCTTATTTATGCTTTTCTTGTCTAATGAAGTTTTCTTCTGCCTCATAGTGTGTACATCATAAATTTTAAAAAAGAATATAGTTCGAACATCCTTCCATTCATTGATTCCCCCATATATTTAATACAGCGAATTACTTGTGTTCATTTATTTATTTTAAAATGTTTTGACTGATAAAACTCATTAAATCCGGTCATTCTAATTAAAAGATTTCTCTTTGCTATAATTTTAGTGTTTCCGAGTATTTTAGAAATATCCCATTTGCCATACTGAAAATAGTCAACATGTAATCTTTTTATGATTCAAAAGTCAAAAACCACAGTGATTGTTTGAACGGAAATTGACGTCACTAATGTAGACGTTGAATCAGAAAAAAATTTGTTGATGTCAACAAAGATTTAGAAAAAGGATCTCGCGTTATCTGTAGTCACTTTGTTAAATTTTAATGATTATTTTTAGATTCTTAAATTCATGTAATCATGTACCGTTAACGTAATTGTAAGAATGCGGTAAAAATATACAGATATATTTCATTTGAAATAATTATATAATATTGATTTTTTGATTACTTTTAGTTAAAAAGTAATTTGAAATTAAAAATGAATACAAAGTAAAGAGGTAGATTTTTATAGCTAGATTTTGCACTTAAAACTGACACGTACATTTATCGAATCATAATACAGGGTTGGACTTTTTCCAGAAGGAGGGCCTGATTAAAGCATGGGCAGTTCCTCCCCCCCCCCCCCCTACGATTTTACGTGCTCCAAATTCGATATGGATTTTTTTTTTAAAGCTTATATTTTAAATGTGTTTCAACATTCTATTGATTATAATCAGCATTTTGAACTTTAAAAGTAGAATTAGATTAAAAACTAAATAAAAAAATAAATACAGTAAAAACTCTCAATCGCGGCCACCTCGCGAATTGAACGCGTTTTGGAAGTTGAATTTGCCTGCTATTCGATTGTGTTCGCTTTTATGAGGTAAAAAAAATGTATTTATCTTGAAAAAGGTCAGTGTTCGCTGAAGAAAATTGTCCTATGAAAGTTTTGTTGTAAAATCTCCATAACGGACACTCCTACATAGAGGACACAACTATTTAAGAAGCACATTTTTTATTAACAACATGCACATATTTTATATTTTTTACCTCAGAAAAACAGACACTTCCGAATGGCGAACAAATTCCACGGTTCTAAGGTGCCTACTATTGAGAGGTTTTACTGTATTGTGACAAATATTTTAATTTTTAATCTTATTCTACTCTATAAATTCAAAATATTGATTATAATCAGTACAAAGTCGAAAAAGATTTCAATTATCAGCTTTATGAAAATTGCATACCATATTTTGGAGCCCCTAAAATTAGGCTGTGTGTGTAGGGGGGGGGGGGGGAGAGTAGAGCAGAATAATGGCCATATACTTTTCTAGGATCAACGTGGTCAAACATGGCTACGTGTAGTGCTTTAAAAAAATGGCTGCGATTCAGACGTTTGAAGTGTCTAAAATTTAGACGCAAAAAGTGTCTGAAAAAATTCAGACATTTTAAAATGTCTGAAAATTGAACACTCCGTTTCAGACACTTAAGTGTCTGAATTTAAGACATTTCGATTTAGAGTGTAGTTATGGGATTATGGCTGAAAGTTCTAGAGTCAAGTGAACACAATTTTGAAAGATTAGCCTTTTAAATGAGATTTATTGGATGGATTTTGATGATACTTGCATTGATAATTTTTCAGAGAGTGTTCTATTATATTGCATATTTTTCTATCGTTCTTTAACAAATCCTACAGTAAAGGATCAACTAAAGAAGTTGATCCTTAGCAGCCCAAATTTTTTCTAACTCAATAGACAATGTAATAGCATAATGACGTCCGTATCGTTTGCAGCAATTCGGATGGACATTCCAGGATCAACACTGCTTTCAAACGCGTGGTGGAATTCACTGATATATTTCTTTTAGTTCAAGGTCTGTATAGAAAAACCGACAAGTGTAGTGGGCGAAGACTGCTAGTAAACATATATATCCTCATGACAAGAACATTTTGTAATTGTTTCAGATTTGTCGGAGTATTCCCGTATGGAGACCTTCCTTGTTAGATATATTTATATTTTTTTACTTTATTAAATATCAAAGTTTCGTTAAAGAATTCTGGAAGTGCTGAAAATGTTTCATAATCTATGCTTGATGCATGATTTTTCTTTCTTGTTTAGAAATCATACTGCTTGACTACCACTTTTTCAAAGTAGCAATTTTCGCCTTCTTTAACAGCTGATTAAAAAACGCGAAAATAACTAGATGTACGCTATTTTAAAAAGCTGTGGCAATCAAGTAATACGAATATTAAAAACGTAGCAGATGGGCAACATCGCACGAAAATCTTATACAAACTTTGTTGTTAAGCAAAAAATAGTTATTTTATCTACCCTATATATATAAAATCCTAATGAAACGATATTATGAAACGAATTTATGTAACGATTCTATGAAACCACTAATTAAACAGCTGATTATGTTTCACGGCGATTTCTCCTAAAATACGGAATACTTTGTGATGAAATTAACACCAAAAATCCGTATTGATCTGCAGATCTCAAAACTGGTATTAGAATTTTTAAATTTGAATTAGTTTTCGAAATTTTAATTTTTTTCTAATTTATATTCTTTTCTCTAATGATGGCAACTCAAATTTTAATCATAACAGATTTTTTTTTTTTCAGATTTTAGAAAAGGTTACTATTTTAAACTAATCTGGCGACCAGTTCGGCCTCCCTTAAATGCATGCTAAGAAATGTATCATGTTACTTTTATTCAAAATTCAATTTGTATTTTATTATCATTTTATTTAATAAAATCTGAAACATTTAAAATAATAGGCTTTCACTTCATTCTTTCTTTTTTAAACGAAACGAAAAGAAAAATATTAGGCACACATGTCAAATACGCACCGGGGTACCTAATTGGCGCCAAAATTGCATTATTTTTGTTGACATGGTAACCCGGCTATTGTTGTTTATTTAATAATAAATGTTTATTTAATTTATTTTTGTTTTTTTAAATTACATAAATTGTTTTGTTCTATAGTTAATTATTTTTTGGTTATTTTCTTTTAAAAATAATAGAAAATAATTAAAAAATACGGTACTACTTATTTATTCCCTCTACCCATTTCGCCAAATTATATAAATCGCCAAACCACTCGCCAAATTAAACAAATTGACATACTTTTTATTTTAAATAACGAAAGAACAAATAAAATAGTATAATATTAATAAATATACAAATAAAACGTCGAAATAAAAATCACTTGATGAAGTAAAGACGCGTAACTTGCTTAAAGTGAAGTGAATGTGACATTTACGATCAACCATTATTGGCATTTAATCTTATAGTTTGGCGATAGATTTTTGGTCGACGGGATAACTAAGTAGTACCAAAAATACACATGTAACGGGTATTCGAAAACGAGGTTTTTGCCAATTTTTCGTAAAAAAAAAAAAAAAAAAAAAATCACGCCAAACCCGGTGCGTATAACATTACATTTAATATATGACATCTGGCCAAATATTAAATGATGTAACAAACCATGACATTTAATTTCAACTTCAAAGCAATGTTTTAATTTACCAGTCGAAAAAAAAATGATAACTGGCGAGTTGAAAAAGAGCTATTGGCAAGATTTGCATCCGGCTAACGTAACAGTACCAAGAATTCTTTGCGACCATGGAAACTTTTATGTAGTTTTATTCGAAAAATAAATTTGATTTTTTAATCAAAATGAAAACTTTCGGCACAAATGTCATATACAGACTCATATTGGCGCACTTTTTTTTCTGACGCCAATGTCATATACGCAACGGGTACTTAACTGGCGCCATAGTATCGTTATTTTGCTTCATTTGGTAAGCCGCATGTTGTTGTTTATGCTGTTGATGTTTTCCCCAAATTAGCGTCTGAAAAAAAATCGCGCCAATATGGGGCCGTATATGATATCTTTGACAAACTTTTATATGAAAAACGAAGGGATCGGAGCGTATTAATTTATGGCAGTTACATGACTTGGACTATTATAATATAGATGACATGTTGGCGATAGAATAATATTTGGCGACTTATCACCTGTACCTGGCTAACATTAAAATTCCAAAATGGCACCTGGAATATAAAAAGCGAAGTGCTTCGCCCGGAACTGTTGATGATAGTCATATGACTTAGGCTATTGTTATAGAAATTGTTTTAAAATACCGGGAGACAAAGTCTCTGTACACTTAATTCATTTTATTTTAGTTTCTTTTCAAATGTTTAACTGATCCTCTTTAACCAAACACGAAAACAACCATTGGATGTCTTAACAGCAACTGATTCGGCCTTAAATTTTTGCAATCAAAGGGAATTGAATGGAAACCCGTTTACGGGGAGATCTGCACAGCTTTTTTCAGTATAATTCAATATTCTCTAATATTTTTAAAACCGTTCAGATTAGCGTGTTTTTAGATTCTGCGGTGTCTGAACGGGGGGGGGGGGGTGTGGCGAACGTAGCTTGCAGGGGGCAGAGCCCACTAGTATGAATATAAAATTAAATTCCCGCAACATTTATGAACGCTGAAAAACCATTTCTTTTAGTTGAAAATAATTAACGATTGTGTCTAAGAGTTCACAGAACAGGTTGGGTCACAGATATTTTATAAGCAGGTTATTTTTCCTCATTCAGTTTATCTTTAAATTAAGATTGTTATATATATATATATATATATATATATATATATATATATATATATATATATAAAACTGTTCGTCAAGTGTGCGGTGGATAATTATTTCGTTTTTATTTTCACACACAGCTGTCATTTCATTCTATCAACGTTTAATATTGTATGGCATGAATAAAATATCTACCGTATATATATATATATGAATCTAATGAAACGAATTTATGAAACGGATATATGAAACGACTGAAATGAAACGAATTTATGAAACGATTCTTTGAAACGACTGATTAAACAACTGATTACGTTACATGGCGATTTCTCCTAAAATATGGAATACTTTGTGATGAAATTAACACCAAAAATCCGTATTGATCCGCAGATCTCAAAATTGGTATTAGAATTTTTAAATTCGAATTACTTTTTGAAATATTAATCTTTTTTCTAATTTTAAATACTTTTTTCTAATGATGGGACCTCAAATTTCAATCGTAACAGATATTTTTTTTTTCATATTTGAGAAAAGGTTATTATTTTAAACTAATTTGGCGACCAGTTTGGCCTCCCTTAAATCTATGCTAATAACATTGCTGTTTTTCTCTTATTTCGTTATCATTTTATTTAATACAAAACTTTCTTTTAAAATTAATGGCTTTCACATCTTTCTTTTTTTTTAAACGAAACGAAAAGAAAAATATTAGGTGCAGATATCATATATGCAACGGGGTACCTAATTGGCGCCAAAATGTCGTTATTTTGTATTACAAGGTAACCCGGCTATTGTTGCTTAATTATTAATAAATGTTTATTTACCTTTACTTTCTTTTTATTTATAAAAAATGTTATAAATTGTTTTCTTCTATAGTTATTAATTAAACTTTTTTTTATTTATTGTTATTTAATTTTGAAAATAATTTAAATACATATGTAACTGGTATACGAAAACGAGATTTTAGCCAAAGAAATATTAAATAATGCAACAAATCATGACATTAAATTTCAACTCCAAAGCAATGCATTAATGTTACTACTTAGTTATCCCGTTGACCAATTTCGCCAAATTAATATAAATCGCCAAACACTTGCCAAATTATACAAATTGACATAATTCTTATTTTAAATAACGAAAGAACAAAGAAAATATTATAACATTAATAAATATACAAATAAAACGTCGAATTAAAAATCACTTGATGACGTAAAGACGTGTAACTTACTTAAAGTCAAGTGAATGTGACATTCACGATCAACCATTATAGTCATTTAATTTTACAGTTTGGCGACAGATTTTTGGTCGACGGGATAACAAAGTAGTACCGTTTTAATTTACCACTCGAAAAAAAAATTCTAACTGGCGAGTTAAAGATAAGCTGCTGGCGAGATTTGCACCCGGCTAATATAAAAGTACCTAGAACTCTTTGCGATCATAGCAACTTTTATGTAGTTTTATTCGAAAAAATAATTTTGATTCTTTAATCAAAATGGAAACCTTTCATAAGAAAAGCGAAGAACCGTAATTGTTTATGGTAGCGCAGTTACATGATTTGGACTATTATAATATCGGTAAAATGGTGGCGATAGAATAATATTTGGCAACTTATCACATGTGGCTGACTAACATTATAAGTACCAAAATGACCGCATGGAATATAAAAAAACGAACGGATCCGTCCGGAACTGTTGAGGATAGTTATATGACTTAGGCTTTTATTATAGAGATTGTTTTCAATTCTAAAAACAGTGTAAAGAATAATTCCTTACGATTACAAAAATATTCACAAGTGATTATTAAAAACAGGAAAAAACCCTTTAAAATTACTATTAAATAAGTACGTGTTAAAAGCAGGAAAATATTGAAAATTACGTCTTGAAAATTGTATTTACCCGTGAATATTAAAAGAGATATGAAACTTTAAAATAATAAATATATTAATATGTTTTTAACCGTTTCAAGGGCAAGGTACTTCTATTGTTAAAATTGTGAAATCAGTGAATGGCACCAGAATTTACAAACAAATATTTCGAAGTTCGAAAATGCTTTTGTTGACTTACTTAATAGAAGGAAAATTTTCATTCCAATATTCTGGTGCCAATGTGGCATTTAAGAATTAAAATTAAGTGCTCAAAAAATGAACCAGCGTCCTTGAACGGGTTAAAGCAGTAAATTGTAGTAATTGTAGTAAATTTTATTATGCCAATCGTTTTATAACGCTATTAAGAAATACCGGAAATCAAAGACTCAGTTAATTCATTTTATTTTAGCTTCTTTTCATACATTTAACTGATCTTTAATCAAACACGAAAATAACCATTGGATGTCTTAAAAGCAACTGATTCAGCCTTAAATTTTCGCAAACAAAGGGAATTGAATGGGAACTCGTTTACATGCAGGTCGCTACAGTTTTTTTCATTATAATTCAATCTTCTCTAATCTTTTAAAACCCGATCAGATTAGCGTGCTTTTAGATTATTCGGTGTCTGAACGGGTGTTGGCGAGCGTAGCTTGCAGGGGGCAGAGCCCCGTAGTTTTGTATAAAATGAATATTCTTCTTAATTGTCAAGAATTTGAAACTTTACTAAAGGAAATAGAATTTGGTAAATTTAAACCATTTTTTAAACTTTCTAAAAAAAAAGGCTTTCTGCGAGGTAAAAAATTAATTTTTTCTTTACATTTTATAGTAAACGAGATTTTTTCAAAATATTTTTCTTCATTTAAATAAATTAAATTTTGTTTACATCTAATACACAAATTTGTCGAAATGTGTAATATTAAATTCTGCTATTTTTTACAATCCCGAACAAATCTTCAATTTTTGAAAGAAATGATTAATTATAGCTCCATAGATTTTGCAGCTGAGGTCAGATCACAGATGTAATGTTCTTGTAAGTTTTCTATCATTTAGTTTCTCTTAAAAATAACATTTCTCGACACCGTTTGAGTTGAGAATTACTCCATTTTGGGTTTAGTTTATAGCTCTTGATTCATTCCCTTAACATATTCTGGTTCATACACAATGAGAATATTTGCTTGTCAAAAGAATTTGAAAACGTTGAAACAAATTTGAATTTCCAATATGAAAAACATTTTTTTCTAGGTGCTAAAATAATGTTTTCTCAAAAAGTTGTATTTTTTTAATTCTTTACTTTTTAGTTTAAACGAGATTTTAAAACATTTTTCCCCTTACATAAATCATTTAAATTTTGTTTAGATCTAAGAAGCAATTCTTCTATAAATGTGTTATTTTGAAATCTGACAGTTTGTGCAATTCCAAAAACAATCTTTTATTTCTCGGAATGAAATGATATATGATATTTCCATTGATTTCACTGCTGAGGTCAGGCCACAGATGTTTTATTATCGTTAGATAAGTTTCTGTCATTTAGTTTCTCTTTAAAATCCCTTTTGTACAAAAGAGATAATACGACAGGGGGGGGGGGGCGATACTAAATTCTGAAAAAGCAGAATTATAGTTTTCTAATTCTATAGTTTTCTTAGCAGAATATAGTTTTCTAGTTAATGATGTTTCATTTCGTATCTTCATTTTCCCCTCTTTTTTTTGCCTTGTAAATACATTTTTTAACTGAAATCTTTCGCAATATTATGAATAATGAATAATATTAAGTAATACAATTTTTAGTAAATCCAATATCACTTGTAATAATTTATTTAATAAATTTTTATAATAAAGGCATACTTTTGAATATATTGAGCCTTATATATAGTACTCTTAACATTGCAACATTTCTTATAACTCTTTTTAAACTTTTACAAATAAGATAAGTAAGTGTTTCTTTGAAATGAGTATGATTACATTTTCAAAAGCTTCATAGAGTAGTTTTTAAAAAGCAAAATATTAAAAAACTTTTAAATAAATGAATCCAATGCAATGCAAATTTAATCCGTTTCTTATTATCTAACAAAAAATTAAATTTGTGTAGAAAATGCTTCAGAGATTGGAGTTCACAACTTGACAATTTCCGGTATTGATATCCAAATTATTTCGTATCTTCATTTTTACTTTTTTTTTAATTTTTTTGCCTTTAAAATAGATTTTTTTTTTACTGAAATTTTTAAGCAATAGTGTAGATGCTCCAGTTGTGGCCACCTTTAGAGAAAATTTGAAATAGAAATTTTGCAGTTATTGACCGATTGAAGCATATCAAATCATAACATTATTATTTAGCAAATTTAATTGTCTTTCTGTGAATTATAACAACTTTCTACAGAAAATTTTAGATTGTAAGTAATAACTCATTAAATAATTTATTTCAATATGTACCAGTTGTGGCCACCCCTACACCACTTGTGGCCATCTCTCTGCACCAGTTTTGGCCACTCCAATATCATGTAGTTTAACAAACATTTTAATTGGTGATAAGTAAAAATAAAGCATTTTTATGCAACATCTATTTTAACACACATATATTTGTTTGCCGCTGTGACGGTGAATTCGTATGCCCAGTTTCACAATATGAGTAAGAAAAACTCCAACACAAAAGTTTAGAGAACTTACAACTTTATTATGAAACACCTTTTACTGGAGGGCTGTGAACAGTATAGAGGTACGGGGAGAGTTTCAATAATTGCCCGACGGCAGACGCCCCACAGCGGGGCTTAATTTGCAGACTACATAGCTCGAGGTCAGGATCAAAAGTGAGATAGATTTTGTTACTATTACATACAGATTGGCGAACACTAGATAACCATATGTAAGATGTTTGGCGAAAAACAAATTGGGTAGACAAAACAATCAAGAAGTTTTACATTGAGTTAAAAACTATGACATGGCGGGCTCTTTAGGGTTACATTAAATAACATTCCAGCGGTAAGCAGGGAGACTAAAGAAATAGGAACACGGGATTTTATATGCACGTTACAGATATAACGACAGCTGAAAATTAGTCAGCAAGAGGCATATGGTTTGTATCCGACAAAGTACAAGGGTGAGAATTGAATAATAATGCAAGCCCAGAGGCTGAGAAAATATGCATTACGTATCGTCGGCTGCGAAGCGAAAAAGACATTCACTTGTATTTTATTCTTTTATTTTATTTCAACGGAAAATTGCTGAGGTTAAGATCTTTTTCTATCCGTGTGAACTTGAAAGACAGAAAAGTAACCGAGATAAATGATGTCTGCATTTAAAAAGAACTTTAAAAAGTAAAAATGAAACTTACAGTGGTGTGAAGGGGGGGGGGGGGGAGATAATGACTAAAGCCATGTAAAATTAAATATAAAACGTCAAATTTAAACAAAATATTTTATTTGAAGGAGGGGGAGGGGAGAATAATGACAAAAATGATGTCTGCATTTAAAAAGAACATTAAAAAGTAAAAGTGAAACTTACAGTGGTGTGAGGAAGAATAATGACAATTTATAATGAACCAGTAAGGTTAAAAGTTGATTTTTGAGGGGAGAGGAGAAATAATGAATATATAACGGGAAAGCCGTTATAGCCGCATTAAAAGAATTTTGCATTTTTTTTTTATGAATTGATAAAAACACAAAGTAAAATATACTTATGCTGATTTTAACGGAAAATTTCAATTAAAAAATAATAAAAATAAAATAACCATTTTTCCAAATGGTTAAAAATGCAATTTAACAAATTAAAACAACCATTTGGAAAATGATTTTTTCAAAGACTACAATTTAAGACATAAAAAATCACACGAAGTTGATCATACATTACGTACGCCATGGATTAAACATTAACATTCCTGGAAACATCATGAACAAATTTTAAAAGAAATTTCAGTTTTACATTTTTCGGTACTGCAAATTTTTAAACTTGTACGGAGCTGGTCATTCATTACGTACGCCATGGATTAAACATTAACATTCCTGGAAACATCATGAACAAATTTTAAAAGAAATTTCAGTTTTACATTTTTCGGTACTGCAAATTTTTAAACTTGTACGGAGCTGGCCATTCATTACGTACGCCATGGATTAAACATTAATATTCCTGGAACAATTTTAAATGAAATTTCATTCTTAAACTTCTAAACATCCCAGAATATTACTTTTTACACCGTCGTATAGAGAAAAAAGTGTACTTTTAAATGCAATTTGTTTGAAAGCTGTATCTCCATTTGTTTCTGACATTTTTTTTTGTAGTTTTTATTACTTTTTTGTCATAGTGGCAACAGAAGTATCCATCTCTGTTGAAAGTAAAGGGAAAATACAGATTACTGTATAGTCCAATCAGAAAACGAATAAAATGCTGTTTCAACCAATAAAACGCTTTAGATATGTTTTTGATTGCCTACCCTGACAGAGGACGATAACCATTTTTTCAAATGGTTAAAAATTGTTTAATTTGATTCATAAAAGAGACAACAGTGCCTGTAAGACATCAATATTAACTATTTAAATCAGTTTTATAATTATCCAATGGATTGTGGATTGATTTAAACACTTGAATCGTCACCAAAGATTTATATTTCTGGTGCTCCAAAACTTTGCTAGCTTGTGGTGCTGGCATTATACATTTTGAATGTCCTTAATTTTACTCCTTATCCTAGAAGAGTGTTCCCTCCAGGCCATTTTTTAAGAGTACAGAATTCTGTGTTTGTATAACTTGGTAGAATGAATGCTGTTCTTTTTAAATAATGGGAAATACATTCTTGCTTGTATTTAGATATCTCTAGTTAAGATTTTCACAATATTTAGTATTTCTAAATCCCTTTGCCCAAAATATGGCAAAAATTATAGAACTTCTTCATTTCTTTAGGAAAAATACAGTAAATCATGCTGTAATTTTATTGAACATTTTAATTTATAATTTGTAAAATCTTTCAAAATTTATGTTTTAATTTATTTATCATATAGGACATATGGCCCCTCTCTTTTGGTTTTATCAGTACTAAACACAATATACTACATTTTCTTTAGCAATATCATTCTTTAGTTACTAGCACAGTGTCCTTTCTAAAGTGAATTATCTATTGGACAGAAAAAACAAAATTTCTTTCATAGAACTGCTATCAGACTTGCTTTTTTTAATTATCATATTAATATTGAAGCCATTACTATATAAAACAAAACTAAATTGATTTTGTTTTATCCAGATGTTCTTAAATTTATTTAATGGCTAAAATTCTCACTATAATGAATCATGTGGCCAAATATGGAACATACGTTGTATTCTTTTTGCCACTTCCAACTTCGATTGCCATAACTGGTACATATAGAAAATTTAAAGCACCAGTTTTGGCCACCCCCCATTAAACTGTTAAAATAATTAATTTAAATGTGATATTGCAATAGAGAGGAAGCTTACCTTATAAAACGTAACGGTAATTTGTTTCAGGACAAACAGAACCCAATAAGTGCCTAATATAGAAAGATTTGGCAAACTTGTCAGCTAAGTAGTAATCTTAATACATGTGAACACACATTACAGTTTCACACATTTATTTTTTTGTAAGTCACATTTTATCCAAAAATAAACAAATGAGATTGTAAATGATAAAAGGGTGTTTGCTTAAGGTGAAAGAATGCATATTACTTGTCTGCATCAATTCACAGCCTAAATATTGGACAAACAGATCCAATGTGACCACAACTGGTACAGTGGCCACAACTGGAGCATCTACTCAATTATGAACAATGAATAATATTAAGTAATAAAATTTATAGTAAACTAATATCATTTGTAATGATTTATTAAATAATTTTTTATAATAAAGGCATACTTTTGAATATATTGAGCCTTATATGTAGTAATTTTAACATTCCAACATTCTTATAACTTTTTTTAAACTTTACAAATAAGATTATAAGAAACATCTTCTTTCAAATGAGTATGATTGCATTTTCAGAAGGTTCTTAAAGTAAAAAAAAAAACTTGTTTGTTTAAAAAAAAAAACTATATTTAAAAAAGTGTTACACTGTTTCACAGGAATAAAACTATTAGATTATTTGGATCAGATTTTATGCATTAAATTTTCAGAGAAAAAAAAAATCTGCTCTTAATTCTGTACCTTTCGCTCATTAATGTAGCTATTTCCTACGTAATTAAGCTGGTTCCCAAAACGCTGTTGCATCTAGGAACGCCTCTTGTCATCTTCCTAATAAAGCATAATTTCCAAACAGTAACAAGCAATATAATAAAGTTTTTAACTTTTGTTTGGGGCTAACAGATACGAAATTTATAATGAAAGTACAGAAAACAATCTTTGTTCGTGAGTTGATTTTGTAGCAGAAAATCTGAGTATCATAATATTTAAAAAATTATGGGACTATCATATTCTTTTTAGAAATTTTAAGCACGAATATGACTAATTTTTATATTATACTTTAATGATTTCTATAACTCGGTGTTTCTTTTATTATTAGGTTGTTCTATTTGAAAGTAATTTCTATAAAATTTAATGTTTCTTAAAATAAAAATATATATGTAACTTGAATTATACATCAGTCATAATGAACATGAACTATATTTGGGGCTATAATAAAATAAAATATTTTCTATTATGTACCTTATAAATTAAATGTTAAAAATATTGCAGCATTCTTATTAAGTTTTATTATTAATATCACGTTATTTGTTTTGCATTTTCTGCACTGTTAAAAATTTCATTGTAAAAATATGCAAATTATACTCACTTTCAAAGAGATTTTAGGCTTATCACAGAGTATTTTATCCTCGATTTTCGAATCATATATACACGTTTTCTTTAGTGTGTCATGTAAGTTGACTTTTCCGTGAGCATTGATGATAAAACACTGCGTCACAAAGAATGTAATTTGAATGTCACACATATATAATCACTCATGAATCCAATACATCAGATTTAAGATACAGTTTCTTAAATTTGAAATGCGCGAATTTTCAGCGTCAAATTCTTTGGGAAAAGAATCTAATATATCGGAAATGAACATTCACAATTATTAAAGAATATCTCTTGAAATATTTCAAAATAGCATATAAACGTAAAGTTTAGAAATACAATTTTCTATTCTTATTTAATGAGAAAGTTAGAGTTTAAACATTTGAGATTTTCTGTATTTAGCATGTGAGGCACTGCTCCGTGATACATAAATAGGTTGAGAAATATGCAAAAAAAAAAAAAAAAAGAATAATAACAAATTGATATTATTTTAAAGTATTATATTAAGAAATACAGACAGTCTACAAACAATATGTACAATTAGAATAAACGTACACATATCTTCCGCGAACATAAGAGTTATACTTTCGAATTTGAGAAGCATCGCAGTACTCCCACATCTACATCTTTTTACCTTTTCCTGATTCTATGTGGAAACTCTGAAGCTCTTAATTTACCGATGACAAAGACGCTGCTGTCGCCTCTTGTATCTGGCTGGATGGGGGTGTCATATAGTTACACTCTAATCAAGGAGGAAAGAATTAAAGAGGATCGTAGCGACATTAAACAACTAATCAGAATACAGTTCTTTTTCATTTCTACTTGCATAACGAACGCTACAATGTGAATTTTGAAGAGACGAAAATCATAGTTTCATTTAATAACCCATTTGAATGCATGATACAACCCTCATAGCATACATGGTCACAGTGACGTCATTGTGACATCACTGTAAGTCACTGTAGTCACATCACATCTGTGACCAAAATGCCACCACTCAGTGTTGTCACATTGTGACTGAGATGTGAATTTTTTAGAAAACTTTAAAAAATTACAAAAATTCTTCAAAACATGTTACTTACCGTAAAAAATGTTTTTCTTCCAATTATAAAAAATATTATGACGTCACTGTTATGTCACGTCACATATGGGGCGAAAAACCACCATATTGAAAACTCATAGTGTGGACAAAAATATGAATTTCAGAAAGCTTTGAAAGTGATAAGAAATAGTATTTTAAACAGTACTTTACAGGCTTCATAATGCATTTTGGAGCTTGAATCGAATTGATTTTGTAGTATAATTTATTAAAATAAATAAAGTCACTTTCATACTTTCAATAATATTTTCCTTTTCTGTTAATGTTTAACTAGTTTAAGTGACTCTTTAAAAATAAATGTTGCTATTTGTTTCTGACTTTTTTAATAAATTTAATATTTTCTGAATATAAAAATATATACATACAAAATGTATGCAAAACGCGTGACATATTTATTTATATTTTGATTTTTTTCCCCAGAAATTTTATATAAAAAAATAGTTATTGTACAAAGTGTTTTATTCTTCAGGAAATCAATATAGAAAAAATTAAAATATTATAAAGAAAATACTTTCTTTCCCCGATAACTTTTTATTATTTTTTATGAACATATTTTGTATTTATTAAATGTGATACAAACTTTATTTTTTTTTCAAAAGGCCTTGCATTATTGTATTGATTTTATATACACTAGAAATTTAATTAATGTTTTATTTTATATTCCCTAATCATGACTAACCCAATTTTTTATAATTTACGAAAAAGAAACTTTACAATCCATTTTTACTTGAATTGTTTCGCAAAATTAAAAGCAAAAGGGAAATGCACAAAAAAATATTCAAACGGAAAATTTTAATTAGACACGCTCTTATAAATGTATTACGCATTTAACTTACAAATCTACGGTAACAAATAAAAGGAAAAAAAAAAACATCTGCTCGCGAGTTTTGTTTTCTGCAGACGATAGCAAGAGAAAACACAGTGTATTTCTTCATTCGAACAGTGGCAGCATCTAAATAATAGTAGCTATTTATGAATGTGTGTAGTTGGCACGGATTATTTAAATTTTACAAAAGTTATACAGGAATACGGTCAAGAGATATTTTACATAAAATATTTGTCCGAAAAAATTACAATGTGTAGTGACCGGTTAATCTCAGCTGGTCAATATCAATGTATTGCATTCGGACATAATTCTTCCAAAGAACTTCTATTTGGATTACCAAAATGGAATTACACAGGACGATGTCAAGAAGAATTAAGTAAGAAAAAATGATTATTCCTGCTTTCTTTTATTACGATTTCAGTTAATTTCATATAAAAACATGATATAAAAGCAATAAACGTCATTAACTTTTATCAATTCAATACAATTTAGTAAATTTAATGTTTATTTTGTTGAAATAAAAAATAGTATGTCAACGTTTTAATTAGATGGTTATAATCAGTTAATTAAATTGGATTTTAATTACATTTATTTTCCCCTTTTTAAACTATCAGGTTAAAACCACATTTTCGTAAGTTAAAAAAATGTATAATAAATAATTGATATAATTAGTAAACATTCGAAGCTAATTAAATTACTGAATAAAAAAACTTTTTATAGAATAAAAAATTTTGCATGCTTAAACTTTTAATTTTGCGTTAAGTAATGTTCCGAAACAATTTGTATTGCATACTTTTATTTTAAAAATGGACATCTGCTCAAAATATTTTATAATAAATAAGAATTTGTAGACAGAATGGAACACAACCGTGCTGTATATCTGCAATAAACCCAGAATTCAAAGCTACTTATTTAGAGTGTTTAAAAAAATGATTTTATTTCTTACTGCTTCCAACTTCCAACACAACAGTTAATATAAATTGCTCATAGAATTTTCAACCTACAGCGATACTGTGATTAATCTTTCACATCAAAGTTTTATTTATCATTTGAGCAGTTTCACATCGGTATTGCTAAAAGCAACTTATTAAATTTTATAAAATTAAAAAGGTTGGTGATGCCAAAAATATATTTTTTACAAAGGTAAATTCGTATTCTTTACAATTTTGTGTTAGGAAATTGACAGTATTATGAGAAGTATGGTAATTTTATGTTTATTGCAAATATAAAAAATATACCTTTTAGCCAAAAATTTTGTATGCTTATGTTTTGTTTTCTATATGCTTAATATGATGCTAACTTCTCAGTAACGTTTTCTGGACACATTTTCATTCAGTTGGAAATATTACAACAAAAGATAATTCTGTTTCAACATCAACGTTATTGGTCAGAAATATTGGCAATATGTACAGTTTTAGATAGGTGCTGATAACTTTGGATGTTAAAGTAAGTAAAAGCTTTTAAGTTTTTAAAGAGAGTGCAAAAATTCTTAAAGACAAAAAAGTTTGCAATAATGTACTACAAAATGAAAGAAATAAAAAAGATTTTTTTTTCTTTTCGCCTGGCCCACCGCAGCAACAGAAAATAGACATTGGGTGTCAGTTATGAATACAATTAAAGCTGTGCAATTTTCAGCATGTGGAGGGGGGGGGGGGAATGTATAATATTTTTGAAAGGGGATATTCTTCAAATATTGAAAACAACACAATTTTTTACAGTTGTAAGATATGTGATGGAAATGGAATTTTTAACTTTGATTTAGAAGAAAGTCCCTATACTGTATGTGACTATTTTTACATATTATACAGTATTTGTTCATAAATTGTGAGTATGCTATTTTAGGCCTCCAAACCAATTCTAACAGAAAGATGACATGCAGTAAGTATAATTTCACACAACCATGTTTTTTTTTAAATTGTTAGATTTTCGTCAAGAAAAGTTAAATAGCCACAGAATCATCACAGTGTTAAGAGGCTACTTCAGTCAAGCGAAAAGACCCGTTCACTAGTGCTAATCCTATGGAAAAAATTTATAAAGGTATATCGGTTGCATTTCAATATTTTTAATTGATTTTTTTACATAGGATAACTGAGGTTGATCTGTACAAAGGCTCTTTTTTCTTTTTCGATTTTTTTGACAGACATTTTTAATGAGGACACTTTCAGTTTCGGAACCGGTTCCGATAGTCAGAGCATCCCTTAGAAAAATATCTGCAAACAAAATCGAAAAATGAAAAAATGGACTTTGTACAGATCAACTTCAGTTATCCTATGCAAAAAAATCATTTAAAAATATTAAAATGCAACCGAAATATCTTTATAAATATTTTCCATAGGATTAGCATTACCGAACTGGTCTTTCCGCTTGAGTGAAGTAGCCTCATAATGACAATTTCGTCACAAATCTATCACAAATTGGTCACAATGCAACTTTAAAGCATCGTAGCTTTCGTCACAGGTTCGTCGCAAATTTAATGTCAAAATAGTCACAAATGATACACTTTTCACAAATTTGTCACACCGTGACTTCACAAAATGGTCACAAAGTGACGTCACAAACGAGCTCTAAAACGGCCATAACGACTTCACATTCTGGTCACCATAAATTCACATCGACGTCACGCGACGTCACATCGACGGTCACACAGTCACAGCGTGACTTCACAACGACGTCGACGTGGCGTCATCATGCCTTACGGGAAGAGTATCAGTTTAAATGATTGCACGTGAGAATTATGCGGGTAACGATAATTTAACTGATTATAAACCTAAAATCTGGCTTAATATTATAAAAATGTCTTTATTTGTTATCTGATTACAATATTTCAAGTTCCCCTCTATTCGTGTTAGCTTGTTTGAAAGCAATCCGTTCTCCCGGTGATACTCTATCAACTTCAATTGAACTTATGATTCATTTCCGACTCATTTCTTTTAAAAAATTTTCTGATGTATTCGCTGGATGGCGCCGCTGCATTTTTTGCAATTTTTATGTTCAATCCGTAATCACGCGAGTTTCAAACAGTTCTAAATGTTTACTGAAATGTGAGATATACATATTACGTACTCCACGCTGCAATACTAAGAAGCTGTACCGGGTATAACGATATTTTTTTTTACCTCACATGTCAATATGTAGAGATTACATAATTGCGCTTACTTTTTACTTTTTTTAAAATAAAGAAAAATATTTTATCACAAACATCAACAAAACTTTTATTCTATATATGCCCTTATTCCAAAAATATCGTTTTATCGTCTGCTGCCATAGCAACATGATAAATTAAATTTCATTAAAAAATGCACAGTAGTAAAAAATATTTTTCTAAATAGAATAGTTGTTTTTTAATTTTGATTTTAGAATTAAATTCATGAACTTCCGTGCGTAGAACGGGTTAAACAGCTAGTTAATATCATCCCTAACATACCTTATGGCTCCTTGCAGTGGAACATCCCTAATTTTAACTGGAACCTACTATCCATAGCAGAAAACATATATATGAAATTTTGTTTCAATTATATGTATAAATTTACATTATTGTATCATCGAAAAATGTGTGAAGGACACAAAAATTGGCATTACAGCGCTTTCTAATTTCTAATTTCATGCTGTACTTGCTGGCCATAATCAAAATCCTACATCTAAATTTGGTGTAATTCTATGCATAACCTCTCACACCATTTCATGATATAATTGAGGACACACACACGGGCAGACAGACGTTTTCTATAAGCATGTTTTCCGGAATCTCTAACCACTAAAACGTGTAAATACTCCAAAAACTGAAATCGAAAAAAAATTCTATTACAATATATTCTTCTATTTGAGATAGAAGAAAATATCAATAGAAATGCGCGAGGTCTTTCGAAAGAACTTTGTCTCTCTGCCTGAGGTGCGAAGAACACTTGCTTACTTGCTACCAATGTAAAAACCAGTAACAATACTGAAAGAGAATGGAAGGAATTTGGACAAGTTAAAGAAAACAGCCAATATGAAAGCAGAAGGCGTAAGCCAAATCACAGAAGAGACCAATCCGCATCACACAATCAGCAGAACACAGAAAAGAAGGACGATTACGGAGATACGTGAATAAAAACGGAGTAATTAACCCCCTCACTGACAAGCCCGTGTTATTATGTTCACCAAGCTCCATGTTTCACTGCAATACAAGAAATACTTAAAGTAATATAATTCTATTGATTTAACGTGTTTTTATTACATTGAACAATGATTAATACTTCCAAGGATTGCATTCATATTCGTTATTATTTTTTTTTTTTATAAAATGTTGAAAGAATCATCATTTTTTAGCATTTAAAACAAAATACAGAATAAAACAACATTACAATTTGGCCCTTTTCCCTGTCAGATTAAAAGTGAAAAGTATATAAATATATTACATATAATTGATAATATTTATTTATATTATAATTTATATTACTAGGTGGCTCAGCCCCCTACGAGCTACGCTCACCAACCTCCGTTCAGACACCGCAAACTCTAAAAGCACGCTAATTTGATCGGCTTTAAAAAAATTTCGAAAGAATGAATTATAATTAAAACAACAGTGGATATCTCCCGGTTAACGGGTTGTTTTCGTATTTGATTAAATCAGAACAATGAAACGTGTGAAAATAAGCTAATATAAAATGATTTAAATAAACAGAGTCTAAATGTCTAAGATATAAATGTCTTATGTCTAATAAACAGGGTCTAAGAGTCCGGGAGACAACCCGGTATTTTTTAACAACGCTATAAGATTTTTTTTTTTTTTTTTTTTTTTTTTTTAATAAGACATTTTAAATGTATAAATTGAAATCTGACGTAATTTTCACCAAAGTTTCCTTTCTCTTTTTAATATTCACGTGAAAATACTTTTGTTGTTAGAAAGGAAATATTATTTGCGCTGTCTTAGAATTCTCAACACAAGAGCAATGCGACTCTTGTAGGCACTTCAATAGCATCTGCATATGTTCATTGGTTCAAAATATTTAAATTTGTTGATTTTCTGTAAGCAAGTAAACCCTATTGATTAACAATGGAAGTCTATGGGAATTTATCGAAATATTAGAGATATCGCCAAGTTGGCGTCATTTTTTAAGACTAATTTTGTCCGCCAAATTTGGCGATATATCACCATGTTCACGATAAACTTGGCGACATTTGGCGAGGGAACATTGTCTCCCCTATGGTAACCGCATGATAGGTATGGAATTTGCATTAAATGCTGTTCAATATATATAGAGACTAGCTGTTGAACCCGTTTTACGCTCGGGAGTTCATGAATTTAATTCTAAAACCTAAATTAAATATAACTACTCGATTTAATAAAATATTTTTATGTATCGATTTGAAAACTGTCAGCATCGGCATGTTTATAAAACATTTCTCCATAATACCACCAATTTTCATATTTTGGTATGAAATATTTTTCTTAATATTAACGAAGAAAGACCTCCGTTCACAAAAATTCAAAACTGGCGGCGGCGGCGGCGGTGACAGCGTTAGTTACTTTTTTAGATTACAGGGATAATAAAATTGATTTACATTATAATTTATATAATTACTAACGCTCATAATAATGTATCTACCTGGAATAATTAACACCTAGTCAATTATTAAATAGAACAATAATTTAGAATTTTGTTAACAGTCCATTCAAGAGCCATTAATTAAATGGTTTTGAAATGATATATAAAGTTAATCTTAAAGCCTTAAATTAAAACACTGTTAAATTGCGCCATAGGTACTATACTACCGTATTATGTGGAATAGGATTTTTATGCGTTGAATGTTCACGAAAAATAGGGAACTTTGTCTTAATTATGTAACTTCCGTTCATTAATGTAGTCGTTTCCTACCTCGTTAATATGTTTCCCAAACGGTTTTGCGTTTAGTCACGCCCTTGTCGTTTTCGTAATAAAGTTCAGCGTCCAAACAGTAACATGCACATAATGAACTAAAGTTTAAAACTTTCGCTCTGGCCGAATAGTAACGAAAATTATAATGAAAGTAAGGAAAACAACTTTTTGTTCGTTTGTTTAATTTGTAAAGACATTTTTGTATGCTATTATTTTTCAATTTTTGATTGTGTTTTATTTTAATTGCTAGGGGGCTTTGCTTCTTAAGAGCTAAGCTGACCAACTACCGTCCAGACACCGCAGGATATATTATAGCTTTAGGCATATGCCTTAATTAATTCAAAATTATAATTTAAAAAAATGTCACGTGTAAATATTTTCAATTGATAAGTGCTTATAAATGATATCATTTGGACGTTTAAAATGTGGATACAGTTGGCAAAACGGTTATTTTAAACCATGAATTAAACCTGTAACCAAATAAAGAAATTTCGAAAAAAAAATCTTATAAAATGGGATAAATTCGAAAAAAAAATGGCAGGACACTGCACATTGCAATCCAGTGAAGTATGTAACCGTCAAAGGTGGTTAAATTGCTATGAGTAGATTTTGAATCCATACATTTTTTACTGCACTATTTTGACAATCACAACATAAAATAACGCTTAAAAAGTGCTTATAAAGTATATCATTTGGACTTTTTGCAAGAGTTGGCAAAACGGCTATTTCAAACCATTAATTAAACCTGTATCCAGATATAGAAATTGCGAAAATAAATTGTAAATTTTTTTATGAAAGAGATACATTTAAAAAATGATAATAGGATACTGCACATTGCAATCTAGTGAAGTATGCAACCGTAAAAGATAATTAAATTGCTATGCGTAAATTTTGAACCTATAATTTTTTAACTGAACTATTTTGACAATCTCAACATCAAATAGCGCTTAAAAAGCCCTTATAAATGATATCTATAGACTTTTTGGAAACAGTAATCAAAACGGCTATTTCAAACCATGAATTAAACCTGTATCCAGATATAGAAATTTCGAAAATAAATTGTAAAAATTTTTATGAATGAGATAAATTTAAAAAAAGTGATAGGATACTGCACATTGCAATCTAGTGAAGTATACAACCGTAAAAGATGATTAAATTACTATGCGTAGATTTTGAACCTATAATTTTTTTAACTGAACTATTTTGACAGTCTCAACATAAAATATCGCTTAAAAAAATTCGTCGATTTAAAATTGTCTACTTCAGCATGTTTATCATACATTTCTCTATAACTACCAGTTTTCATTTCTTTTTAGAGTTTAGTACTTAAAAAGTAAACACAGAACCATTATAATATCACTCGTTTGTGTGTCTATCCGTCTGTCACACTTGTTTTTCTCTAAAACTAATGGAACGTGGAAGTTTCAGACTTGGTACAGTTGTAAATGCTATTGACCTACATATGTACAGAAAATTAGCCATTCAAAAATATTTTAAAGAAATTTTAAAGGACACTAAGTAACTTACTTGAAAAAAAAAATAGTATATTGTGTGGGGTATTGTTCGAAAGAACTCGTAACACGAAAACGAAAAATGTATGTTTTAATTTCAATTTTTTTTTCTTTTTTTTTTCTTCAGAGATATCTTAGAAAATGTACTGCAAAAATATGCCCACCCCCATTTCCTAATCTACTGAAATTAAAATTATTAAAAATTTAGAAGTAGTAGAAGTTAATTTAAAACTATAGCGATTATTCTTGGTGACATAATTTTTGAGAAAATTCGTTCCTCCAAGCTACCCTGGCCGATATCCTAGCCCGGCAATTTCTCAGTAATAAACCATGTTCTGGAAAGTCATCGGCCCTGAGCGCTGACACAAACATGGTGACTGCCGAATGCGGACTTTTTTTTTAACTTAGGTACTGTCCCTTAAATGTGGGCACCCGTATTTTATAAAAGATTTCTCTGATTTGTTTACTCTCAGAAAAATAAAGCGCAAAAAAAGTTTAAAAGAAATATTGGTACGAATATTTAAGGAATCGTACACACGCTGAAAAAAATCCGCCTTCGGCAACCGCCATTTTTGTGTCAGCGTTCGGGCCTAGTCGCCCCCTATTCAGGGGGCTGTGGCCAACCGCACGACACACAGTGACGGGAAATACAATGAATAATTTACTCTTCCATCAATCCACATTATATCGGCCAGGGTAGCTTAGTGGAAACGCAACAGCACGGTACGCTGTGGAATCAGGTTGGAATCCTGGCCCCAGCTAATTTTTCACTCCAGTTAGGTTATTGTGTTAATTGTGTTTTCAAACCTGTCTTAATATATACAGTCGTGGCCATAAGTTTAGGACCACCACTGAAATTTAAGATCCAGACAATAAATTGCGTCTGCGACATTTATTACTCAATGTTCAAACGAAAAGCGAATACAGTAACTCCACTGTCAGACGGAATGACGCCATCTGACAGAAATCGATTTGATTTATGACGTTATCAGTGGTTTCAATTTTAAAAACGCTAATTTCTGCACGGTGGTTCTAAACTTTTGTCCACGACTGTATATATATATATATATATATATATATATATGTGTGTGTGTGTGTGTGTGTGTACCTCTAATAATTAAAAATAATTAAATTCAGACGTTAATTTATGTGTGCTTTAATTACATATTTCTTATATTTTGAAATGAGATTTTTTTCTCCTTCGTTCAGTATATCGTAAAAAAGGTTATTGACCATGAATTCTGAAACTTTTGTTTATTGCCATAATTTTGGATTGAATTCTGAAACTTTTGTTTATTGTTCTAGATATGGAGTTGGTATAATTTTTTTCTTTTATATTACTAATTTAATAAACTAATTTAACAATTTAATTCTTTTTAATTCTTTTACATTCCAACTTTCGACCATCAGGAGAATGTGCGTATTTTTTGTTATTGTTCTTATGTAAAAACAAATCATAAATGAATTAATTTTGTAATAATGATAATTTTCACTCTTTTCAGTATCTAAAACTATTTCTTATATTATTTTATAAACTATATAGATATATATATATACATACGGAAAATTTTTAATACCTTGAACAATCTCAGAAATCCGAAACATAACTCTCCGTTACGAGATGAAATCTTAAACACAAAATAATTCCAAAATTTAAATCAGGATTAAGTGACTTCGAGCTTCTTTCTTGTTTTCCATTAAAAATATATTTTCTTTCCTTGAATCATTTTTCCTTTACATTGATTTCCAATATTTTACTATGCAGGAGAAATAAATGCTGAATATATCTTACTCTATGTAACTTATTGCGATGCTTAAGAAACCGTAGGTATGAAATATTATATTTTTAGATTATAAAAAATATATTATCTACTTGAACAATTTAAAAAGATGATAGAAGTTTGCAAAAAAAAAAAAAATATTTTCAATTTTGGACATACAATAATTTTTTTTTAGGGTTTTGTTCATCTGACGAAATTCTATTCGTCTCGCTCCTTTGTCTGTCTGTCCATCACAGTGCCCGTTCTCAGAAACTTTATATGTTAGAGACTTGAAATTTCGAGTACTTATAGCTGAACAGCTCACATAAAACGACGAATTATAAAATTTTAAAATAATCTTATATTTAACCCTCTAGGCTCTAACTTGTGTATTTGAAGCTTTTTTTCTAACTGAGCCCCTGATAATGTTGAAGACTTGAAATTTTGCAAAATTATAGCTAAAAACTTGCTATAACACGACAAATCATAAAATTTCGAAAAAGTGTTATACTTAACACTCTGGACTCTAACTTGTGTATTTTAAGCTTTTTGTCTAACTCAGCTCCTAATTAAGTCGAACACTTGAAATTTTGCATAATTACAGCTAAATACTTGCGATCACACGTCGAATCGTAAAAATTTCTAAAAGTCTTATATTTACCCCTCCGGTCTTTAATTTGCGTATTTTAAGCAATTTTTCAAACTTAGTACACTAATTAAGTTGGAGGTTTAAAATTTTGCATACTTATAGCTGAATACTTGCGATCACATGAAAAATCATAAAAATTTCAAAAAGTCTTATATTTACGCCTCCGGTCTCTAACTTGAGTATTTTAAGCAAATTTTCGAACTCAGGCCCTAATTAAGTTGGAGACATGAAATTTTGCATGCCTATAGCAGAACTCTTTCTATCACACGAAAAACTAGTATGTTTTGGCCATCACAAAACTTTCTTCTATATAAATCACATCCATTAAATCATTTAAATAGTACAATAAATCACATCCATTTAGCACCCATTCATATTAAAGTATATCTGAATTTGAAGTTTTATGAAAATTCGTGCATTAGTTCTTGAGATAGAGCTATAGCGGAAATTCTGAAAAATGTAGCATAGCAGCGCCACCTATTGAGCGATTTACACCAAAAATAAACAGCACTAAATGATATCAAGGTATACCTGAATCTGAAGTTTGTTGAACATCTAAGCGTTAGTTCTTGAGATAAAGCTATTGCGGAAATCGCAAAAAATACAGCATAGCAGCGCCACCTGTTGAGCGATTTACACCAAAAATTAAACAGCAGTAATTTATACGTCAATTCATGTCAAGGACTAACTAAATCTGAAGTTTGGTGAAAATCCGTGCAATAGTTCTTGAGATACAGCTCTTGCGAAAATCGTGAAAATGCAGCACAGCAGCGCCATCTTTTGGGCGATTTACACCAAAAATTAAACAGCGTTCATTTATATCAGGGACTAACTAAATCTGAAATTTGATGAATATTCGTTCATTTTTTCTTGAGTTAGAGCCATTACGATAATCATGAATAATGCAGCATAGCAGCGCCACCTATTGGGCGATTTTCACAAAAAAGTAATCAGCACCAAACTATATCTTGGACTAACTGAATCTGAAGTTTTATGAAAGTCCCTGCAGCAGTTCTTGAGATGTAGCTATTGCAGAAATCGTGAAAATTGCCGCATAGCAGCGCCACCTGTTGGGCGGTTTTGGCCAAAAACTAATCAGGTCCAGTTTATATCAAGGTCTAACTAAATATAAAGTTTTGTGAAATTCCGTGCATTAGTTCTTGAGATAGAGCGGCCACAAAATGTTTGTCACATACAGACTCACAGAGTGAGAGAGTGACATAGTGACAGACAGACTCACAGACAAACATTTTCTAAAAACCATCAAATCGTGTTCTGGGCATTCTAAAACGTATAAATCCGTCAGAAACCGGAAGTCGAAATTATTCACGAATCCAATACATTCTTCTTGTAAAGATAGAAGAAAGTAATAATAAAATTTTCAAAAGGTCTTATATTATTTACCCCTCCGGGGTCTAACTTGTGTATTTTAAGCAATTTTTTCTGACTGAGCCTTTAATTAAGTTGGAGATTTGAAATTTGCATACCTATAGCAGAGTACTTGCGATCACACGAAAACTCAAAAATTTTTCAAAAAGTCTTATATTAATTACCCTCCGGGCTCTAACTTGTGTATTTTAAGCAATGTTTTATCCCCCCCTTTCACCCGGGGGGCACTTTTCTAACTTTTGCCGACACCACTTTGACCAGTCTTTCATATTATACACCATAGATTTACATATTTTAGTTCCACTTTTTACCGCCAGGGGTCGTCTACCTATCTCGGCGGCTATGCACCCGATTCCCTCAACGAATATGTCTACGGATAGGTTGTAAAACGGAGTTTCGTTCGGATAGATGTTTGTTAGAATAGAGTGCGCCCGTTGGTTGCGAAATGTGGAACTAATAGATTTTGCAAAAGGATAAAGTGTTTTGAAAGGAATATTAAACGAAACCCTCTGTGCGATCTGTGATCACACTTATCCACTTGTTTAATTTGTAAAATTACACAAAATGAAATCGTAAAATTTTAAAATTATTGCCGAAACGTCAGTGAAGGCTTACTGTGGAGACACGAAAAGTTTTGGTTTCCGTTAGTCTGTCTGTCTGTTAGTCTGTCTGTCTGTTAGTCTGTCTGTCTGTTCCGCGATAACTGCCGTAAAAAGAATCCGATTATCTTAAAATTAAGGATGCATGTTGGTGAAATCCCCGGATTTAGCTGTATAGTTTTTGGTTAAATTTGGTTCATTCGTTCGGAATATATAGAACTTTTTATTTTGCGACTTAATGCTTTCCTATAGCAATTCAGACGATTTTTCCATTTTTATTTGTTGAAAAGAAATGGCTCATATGATTGAAGGATTTAAATGCTAAATTAAGGATGATGAAATTTCCTAATTAGAACCATACATTATTCATATTAGTTTGAAATTTTGTGTATACATTTGTCAGAGTTTTTAAATTCGGTGTATAACTTTTATAGAGGGATTTTATATATGTGTTTCAATAACATAAAATATTTTTTTTAATATAAATTTTCTTTTTAAGCGCATATTTGTTTTTATTATCTTTTAACTGTTACCTAGCAGCGAACTACACCTAAAAATATCGTAAATTTGAAAGTATTTGTAATTGTTTGAAGTTAAATCAAAGTCAAAAGGGACGAATTAATGCCTGTGTCTTTACATATAGATGGGATTTACCACAGAAATAAAGAAAGACTATGTTCTATTTATTTTGTTCCAATATTTTTCTTTTAAATTAAAAAGTTCATTATTTTCATAAGGAATAAATCGACATTTGCTATGAAATTTAACAATCATTTTTTTTTTTTTTTCTTTTTCCGTTGCCATGAAAATTTAATCCCGGAATAAAAATTTATCCTAAACAGTTAATTTTGATTTGAAAGATTTTTATGTGCGAGAGGAAAATGAAATAAAAAATAGACATGAATACGCCTTCATATTAGAAATAAAGCGAAAATACGAAAAGAAGGTGAATTTGATCTCATATATCAAAAATAAAACGAATACGCTTTGAGGTTGAAATAAAAGGGGCTTGTGTTATGATATTAATTCTTATTATTAAAAAAAAAAAAATTACTAATATCTCATGGTTTATCGTCTGCACACAGCTAACAGAAATGTTAATTCTTAATCGAAAATTCCAATGAGAAAAAAACAACTTTTGAAAAGCAAATATATAGTAAATATCAAAATTATGCACCGAAAAATTATTGTTGACGAAAATGACGTCATTGTATCGGGAAATAAATATTTTCATTCTTAAAAACCAAGCATTAACTAGATTGCCTGAAAAAATGTTTTTTGACGGGTGTTACTTCTTAATGCCGCCTCATTTCAGAAAATATGAATGAAAATTATTTTATTTTTAAAGGAAATTACATTTTCATTCATAAAACCTAAACGTTTAATATAATTGCGTCAATGTAAATCATCTTCTGTGTTACCAGTATTGAAAAATAAGGTTCGGATGTGTAAAAATAAATCCAAGATTTGCGCTAACCATTAGCGCAATCAATAAAAAGTTACGTATGTAAATTAATAAGACCACGGGGGGTTCAGGGGGGCGGAGCCGCCCTGAAGAAATCTACTTTATTATTTAAAAAATATACCAGAATTAACAGCTCTTGAAAATTTTGAAATATCCTTCCATAACGTTTTTAATTTAATGCTTCGAATGTCTGAAAACTTCGTATTTTTTATTGTTATAAATAATTACATAATTTGAAAACTTTAAATTGCGGTTTGCAGGAAACTGAATATTACCAAAGTGAGTCTAAAAACAATGACTTGCAGAGCTGACGTTGAGGCTCCTGATCTGCAGATTTACTAGTTGCCGAAACGTCAGTGAACGCTTACTGTGGAAACTCGGAAAGTTTTGGTTTCTGTCTATTAGTCTGTTTGTCTTTTAGTCTGTCTGTCTGTTCCGCGATAACTGCCGCAAAAAGCATCCGATCGGTTTGAAATTAACTGGCCATGTTGATGAGGTACTCGGACTTAGCTGTATGGTTTTGGGTTAAATTTGGTTCATTCGTTCGGGAAATATAGAACATTTTATTTTATTCTATAATGCTTTTCTATGGCACGTCAGACGATTTTCAGATTTTCATTTGTTAAAAGAAATGGCTCATATGAAAAATGGATTTAAATGGTAAATTTTGGATGCTGAAATTTTTAAATAAGATTATTAAACTAGTAAATCTGCAGATCAGGAGCCTCAACGTCAGCTCTACAATTCATTGTGTTTAGCACCCTTTGAGTAATATTAATCTTTCTACAAAAAACGAAATTTAAAGTTTTGAAATTACATAAACATTTATAAAACGAAAAAATATTTCGAAGGTTTCTGACATTAGAAGCGTTAAATTAAACCCCTTGTTATATAATGGTATTCTGAAAATCTCATGAGCTACTTATTCTGGTAATTGTTAGATAATAAAGTAGATTTCTTCAGGGGGGCTCTGCCCCCCTGAACCCCTTCGTAGTGTAATTTAATTTACATTTATAATTATCAATTAATCGTGTTAATGTCCTTTAGTAAATTCTACCAATAGACGGAAACGTACATGAATTCTTTTCTACAGCCCTGTATATTACGTAAAGATTTTTACGCGTCGTCTATAACATTTAAATTTAATGCAGACAAAAAACCCTCTTAAAACTGCTCATATCACATTTCCGGGGATTAGTATGCATAGTGTGGACCATATATCCAGTTTCTGCGGAGTCCTGTATATGGTTCTATTTAAATTCTGCAAACATTTGTTAGTATACTAAATGTAATTGGGCTGGGAAATACATAATTCAAAAAAAAAAAAAAAAAAAAAAAAAACACTGAAGCAATTCGCGCTCATTTTCATTTATACTTACGAATTCATTTGTGTATCTCCCTGTACATGGTCTATACAATATTTAAGCACTACTTATTAAGCACAAATTTACTTAACATTAAAACGCACACCATAATCGAAAATGCTCTTCAGCAATCATCCCTAATAGACCAGAACTGTATCCGAAATTTTTTATGTGACCCTATAAATGAACGATAAATACGATACAAATCATATTCAAGCTTTCAAGCTTCTTGTAGTCAACCACAGTAATGTAATTTAATTTCATAATGTTTGAATTAGTGCAACACAATTAACACACTGACGACAGGCAATTTAATTAAATCTGGGTTTAAAAAAAGTAGAAGCTTCTCCCTCTTCTGAATGTGTCTCGGTTCTGAGATATGTTTTTCATGTTTATGCAGCAGTAAATATCTTTCAATGTACGGATGTAATATATAATGTCTTACAATCTATAAAAAATATGGACAACACAATATAAATGTCTTTTCTGTAAGGTAGAAGTCACTCCCTTAGCCAATGATGTATTCTGAATAAAAACGAGAATTCTCGTTTCCCGTCGCTAATGTGTTAAAATAAGCTGTGAAGAGTTTTTTTCCCCCGTAGACCACATTTTAATCGACCACTTTTGTGTGACCCTGAAAAAAACATATGCTTTGCACCCCATATACTACAAAAATGTTTCAAAAATACATATCAATTTTATTATTTTGTAACAGAGTAACATCATTAAAAAACGCCACAAAAGGATTTTCTTCAAAGATTGTAATATTAGGAATACTTTTGAGTTCCCTGTACGCATGCTGTAAGTGCTACACATAACATATTTTATAGTAACCAGGTTCTAGTGCACCTTAATAAAGTATATAAATATCATTACGTTTAAAAATGTGTAACATTATTAAAATACACCGCAGACGATTTTTCCCAAAGACTATAATGTAACGGAATAGTTTTGAGTGCCCCTGTAATTAAGCTATGAATGCTACACTCTTCATTTTTAATACCAAACATACTTTGGCAAACCTCAATAACGCATATCAATTACATGTAATCCCGACTATATTTACGCGAGTTAGAGCACGTAGAGAAACACGGCAGGCGACAGATAGAAAAACTGAAATCATAAATACTTTTCATCCATGTTGGAAAGTGTTAAAAAGGATTTACATGCCTTTAACTGTACTTTTTTTCACTTATAGCATGGTTAAACATTAGTTTAAACATCCTAATCCATGCGATAGCAATAACATATTAACCCATTAAGGACTAGCGTTACCATATGGTCACAGCATAGCTGTCAACGCTTTTGCTGTTTGAATACCAGTATTTTATAACAAAAGTTTTCATTTTCTTTAATTACAGAAATTCTGCTATAAAATAATATAAATTTTTCTTTTCCAAAAAAGTGGTGCGAAATGCAATTTTTGTATTTTAAAAAGAAAAAATAATTCCGTATTTAATGGGTTAAAAGCCCCCCAAAATATGCATATCTGGAGATCTATAAATCTACTGGAAAATAATTCATTATCGTGTCCACTGTTAATTGCATAAATTGCATCGATTTGGCGCGATAAAATATTTTTGTGATAGCCTTTTAATAGTACCTGCAACAAAATTAACGTAATTTACTAACTTCATTCATATTTGACGCAATGATAGGCTACGAATAACAGTCGCTAGGCAACGAAGAAAAGGAAAAAAAAAAGAAATATGTATCATGTAAAACAATATATATTATTATTGGATCTTTATATTATTGGAATACATGTATAAATGTCCTCAAAACTTTATACACGTAAATAAAATAATCTGATAGATATATTAATAAAACTTCAATATAATAGGAATAATTTAAAACCCTTATTTGGAATTTTAGTTTCCATAATTTGACATTTAAATCCATTAATCAAACGTGCCATTTTCTTTCAACTAATCGAAATTTGAAAATCGTCTGACTTGCCGTAGAAAAGCATTATAAAGAAAAATAAAATCTTCTATATTTTCCGAACGAATGAACCTAATTTAACCAAAAACTATACAGCTACGTCCGGGTACCTCACGAATATGCCCAATTAATTTCAAGCTGATCGGGTGCTTTTTGCGGCAGTTATCGCGGAACAGACAGACAGACAGACAGACAAACGGAAATCAAAACTTTTCGTGTCTCCACAGTAAGCCTTCACTGACGTTTCGGCAACTAGTAAATCTGCAGATCAAGAGCCTCAACGTCATCTCTGCAACTCATTGTTTTTATCAAACTTTGCGTAATATTAATCTTTCTACAAAAACAAAATTTAAACTATTTAAATTACACAAACATTTATAAAAGGAAAAAAATATTTCGATGGTTTCAGACATTAAAAGCGTTAAATTAAACACGTTGTTATGTAAGGATATTCTGAAATTCTCACGAGCTACTTATTCTAGTAATTTTTATATAATAAAGCAAATTTCTTCAGGGGGGCTCTGCCCCCTGAACCCCCCGTTGTGTAATTTATTTTGCATTTGTAATTTTCTACTGATTGAGTTAATGATTACCCTATATCTTAGATTTCTTTTTACACTGCGATTTATAAGGATAAGCAATAATTCGGTCAAGCATTTTACGTTATCCTAATATCCATACAGCAGTATTTACTTGCCTGCTAACCACAAATACCTGTATCTAATGGATAAAGAACTTTTGGAAATGTAAACTGAAACATCTAATTTAGAAATCTAATACCTTTATAAATTTTGTTTATAAAAAAATAATTTTGATTACCATTCTGCAATATTTATATCTAAGATCTAATCTAAATATAAAAAAATGTACTCGATAGCATTAACTTACTAAAATCACCCTAAAGTAGGGGGGCTTCTAAACCTAACAGTTAATAATTCATCATCGTTAAATAGATAAACATGATTTGGCGCCTTAAAGTATTTTTTGTGATTTTCTTTTAATAGTATCTACATTTAATTTAAAATCGTGATGTTACAAATACCGTTGAAATGTGACGCAAACCTATGTTCAGGTCAAATTACGAAAGGTTAACTAACATTTCATTTCCCTTAGCCGGACTTTCTGTTTCATTTTTCGTAATAAGGATTATTTTAATAATTTAAATTATTTTACACTCTACAAGCTGTTACACGGACGTTGTTCACGTAGCATTAAAATAGAGATAAATGCATTAAGTAAAACATTTCACTCCCCACCAGACATACCAAGTCTCAATCTTTTTGCACATCACTATTATCTTAGAGAAAATGTTCTTTTAAATCGCGCAAATGTTTCAATTAAATAAAGTAACATTTTCTGTGTTAAAATACTGGTATCCAGAACGCCGGAGGCTTGGCAGCTCTGCTCCTCTTAATAAAAACATATATGATTAACCAACACTTTATCACATTTTATAGGAGACAATACGGAATTTCTTATTTGTATGACCTTACATATATCTCAGTCATAAAAATGTAAAATTTTGTGCCAATTAATGCACGCAATTGCGAAAATGAAATCGCAAAGAATGAGAAAAGGAAGGCCAAGTAAAATCGCGTAAATCGAGGAATCTTTCTTCGTAGTGCTGGGAAAATACTGCTACAAAAACTATTTTAGGTGGTATTTGGTGTGAAATGTTTATATGTATTCATTCCTGTCCTATATATCCTTTTTTTATTTGCTTATTCCATTTTTCTTTTGCACGTGAAAATCTTACAAATTAAAATTAACTCTTTGGGAGAAATTGTTATTCATTTTTTTTTTTTTTTTTGGCAACAATAAAGTTTATAAAATTTAACAGAATAATGTCAGTTTATTCTGTATGAAAATAACGAACTTTTTCATTTATAATCAAATAGTTGAATAAATAAATGAAAATATTATTCTATATAGTATATAAATACTATTTTCATTTCTGCGTTTAAATAAATCTATATGCAAATATCTATACAAAGGCATTCATTAATTCATTCCTTTTGCTTTGATTTGACTTCAAAAAACCATACATACTTTCACATTTATGATATTTTTAGATGAGATGCTGTTGCTACGCAACGGTTAAAAGAGAAAATGAAATATAAGTAAATTCATAAAATAAAATGTTTTATATTATTCGAACACATGTATAAAATTCTATCATAAGTTATACACCTAATTTAAAAGCTCTGACAAATGTTTTGACAAAATTGCAAACTAATAAGAATAATTTAATACTCTTATTTAAAAATTTCAGCATCCAAAATTTACCATTTAAATCTATTATTCATATGAGCGATTTCTTTCAACAAATGAAAATTTGAAAATCGTCTGACTTCCCATAGAAAAGCATTATATCACAAAATAAAATGTTCTGTATATTCCGAACGAATGAACCAAATTTAACCCAAAACTATACAGATAAATCCGGGGAGCTCATCAACATGCCCAGGGAATTTCAAGCCGATCGGATGCTTTTTGCGGCAGTTATCGCGGAACAGACAGACAGACTAACAGACAGACAGACTAACAGACAGACAGACTAACGGAAACCAAAACTTTTCGCGTCTCCACAGTAAGCCTTCACTGACGTTTCGGCAACTAGTAAATCTGCAGATCAGGAGCCTCAACGTCAGCTCTGCAAGTCACTGTTTTTAGACACACTTTGGTAATATTCAATTTCATGCAAACCGCAATTTAAAGTTTTCAAATTATGTAATTATTTATAAGAATAAAAAATACGAAGTTTTCAGACATTAGAAGCATTAAATTAAAAACGTTGTTATGGAAGGATATTTTGAAATAATTTTCATGAGCTACTAATTCTGATATTTTTTTAAAAAATAAAACAGATTTCTTCAGGGGGGGGGGGGAGCCTCCGCCTCCTGAACTCCCCGTGGTTTTATTAATTTACATATGTAACTTTTTATTTATTGCGCTAATGGTTATCGCAAATCTTAAATTTCTTTTTATACTTCCGAGCCTTAATTTTCAATACTGGTGGACAGAAAATGATTCACATTGACGCAATTATATTAAAAGTTTAGGTTTTATGAATGAAAATATAATTTCCTTTTAAAAATAAAATAATTTTCATTCATATTTTCTGAAATTAGACGGCATTAAGAAGTAATACTCGTCATAAAATATTTTTTTTGGTAATCTAGTTAATGCTTGGTTTTTAAGAATGAGAATATTTATTTCCCAATACAATGACGTCATTTTCGACAGCGATAATTTTGCTGTGTAAAATTTTGATATTTACTATATATTTGATTTTCAAAAGTTTTTTTTTTTTTCTCATTGAAATTTTCGATTAAAAATTAACATTTCTGTTAACTGTGTGCAGACGATAAACCATGAGATATTAGTAACATTTCTTTTAATAATAAGAATTAATATCATAACACAAGCCCTTTTTATTTCAACCTCAAAGCATATTAGTTTTATTTTTGATATATGAGATCAAATTCACCTTCTTTTCGTATTTTAGTTTTATTTCCAATATGAAGACGTATTCATGTCTATTTTTTATTTCATTTTCCTCTTGCACATGAAAATCTTTCAAATCAAAATTAACTGTTTAGGATAAATTATTATTCTGGGATAGGATTTTCTTGGCAACGGTAAAAAAAAAAAAAAAAAAAAAAAAAAAAAAAAAAAAAAAGGTTGTTAAATTTATAGCAAAATGTCAATTTATTCCTTATGAAAATAATGAACTTCTTAATTTAAAAGAAAAAATATTTGAACAAAATAAGCAGAACATAGTCTTTCTTTATTTCTGGGGTAAATTTCATCTATATGTAAAGTCACAAAGGCATTAATTCGTCCCTTTTGACTTTGATTGACTTCAAACAATTAGAAATACGTTCACATTTACGATATTTTTAGGTGTAGTTCCGTCGCTAGGCAACAGTTAAAAGAAAATAAAACAATGAAATATGTGCTTTGAAAAAAAGTAAATTTATAAAAAGATATATTATTGGAACACATATATAAAATACCTCCATAAGTTAAACACCGAATTTAAAAACTCTGACAAATGTATACACAAAATTTCAAACTAATATGAATAATGTATGGTTCTAATTAGAAATTACATCATCCATAATTTACTATTTAAATCCTTCAATCATATGAGCCATTTCCTTTCAACAAATAAAAATGGAAAAATCGTCTGAATTGCTATAGGAAAGCATTAAGTCGCAAAATAAAATGTTCTATATATTCCGAACGCATGAACCAAATTTAACCAAAAACTATACAGCTAAATCCGGGGATTTTACCAACATGCATACTTAATTTTAAGCTAATCGGATGCTTTTTACGGCAGTTATCGCGGAACAGACGGACAGACAGACAGACAGACAGACAGACAAACGGAAACCAAAACTTTTCGTGTCTCCACAGTAAGCCTTCACTGACGTTTCGGCAATTATTCCAATTAGTTTGAAATTTTGTCAATATATTTGCGAGATTTTTTTAACTAGTAAATCTGCAGATCAGGAGCCTCAACGTCATCTTTGCAACTCATTGTTTTTTAACAATCATTGCGTAATATTCATCTTCCTACAAATCGCTTTTTAAAGTTTTCAAATTACATAAATATTTATAAGAATACAAAACACTTCGTAAAGTTTCAGAAATTAAATGTGTTAAACAAGTTTTATACACTGATGTTCTGAAATTCTGATGAGCTGCTTATTCTGGCAACTTTTTAAATCAAAAATTGCATTTCTTCAGGGGGTTCTGCCCCCCCTGGACCCCCCGTAGTCTATTTAAATTTAGATTCGTAATATTTTATTGATTGTGCGGATGGTTATAGTATATCATAGATTTTTTTTTACGCTGTGATTTATAAGGATAAGCATAAGGTTTTTTTTATAAATTAATAAATGTAAAATTTAAAATAAAATCCTCATGTTAACCGTACGCAAACTATAAATCTTGAAGTGACGCCAAAAATGTAACCTTAAAATCAGCTACATTCGACCCAAACAAAACGGCGTGCTTGAAAAAAGAAAGAAAGAAAAGAAAAATATTTTTAGTAATACAGTTTTTAATTCATAATACGATGAAATGCTACTTTAGAATGCTTAAACATAAGCAGATCATTTTCATTTTACAGAAAAAAAGCACGGATGAAGTCAAAGAATTCGGTCCCTGTTCCACGTGCTTGTTTTGATTGGGCCGAATGAGGGCATTTAAATCTGAGCGATAACGCACATCATATTGCAAACAGTTTTTACGGCTTACTGCATCTCCATCTATCTCTTTCCTCCGTGAATAATAGTTAATTTTATTTTAGCCAAGATCTTTTTATTTCAACATCTTTTTTTTTTTTTTTTTGATAAATGACGTCTGATTCACCTGCTATTCGTACTTACTCAAAACCTTTCATCTTGTTATATTAAGAAATACTTGAGAGTTTTCTTTTTATTCCCAATACGTCGCCATATTAATTTTTTTATTCTTAATTTTTTTTTTCATTTTCCTGTTTCACGTCAAAATCTTTCAATTGAAAATTGTTTAAGAGAAAATATTGTTCAGGGTTTTGAGTTTCTTGGCAACGATTAAAGAAACATTGATAAATTTTATGAAAAAATGTCACATTATTCTCTATGAAAATAATGAACTTTTGTATTTTTAAGCAAAATATTTGAATGAAATAAATAAAATATTGCCTATTTTTATTTCTGGGGCTAAAATTCATCTATATGCAAAAATACAAATGCATTAATTCATGCGTTTTGACGTTGGCTTTACTGAAACATTATAGACGCATTTATACTAATATTATTAAGACCAAATACGTTGCTAGGCAACTGATGAAAGAACGGTTAAAAAATGAAATATGTATTATGTCAATTTGATAAAACAAAATGCTTTATATTATTGGAAAACATGCTTAAAATTCCCTCAAAAATTTTAAACCTAATTTAAAAAATCTCGCAAATATATTGACATAATTTCAAAATAATTGGAATAATTTAATAATCTTATTTAAAAATTTCAGCATCCAAAATTTACCATTTAAATCCATTTTTTTATATGAGCCATTTCTTTCAACAAATGACAATTTGGAAATCGTCTGACTTGCCATAGAAAAGAATTACAGAGCAAAATATAATGTTCTGTATTTCCCGAACGAATGAACCAAATTTAACCAAAAACTATACAGCTAAGTCCGAGTACCTCATCAACATGCCCAATTAATTTCAAGCCGATCGGATGTTTTTTGCGGCAGTTATCGGGAAACACACAGACAAACTAACAGACAGACTAACAGAAACCAAAACTGCTCCACTGAAGAAGTGCAATTTTTCATTTAAAAAGTTACCAGAATAAGTAGCTCATCAGAATTTCAGAACATCAATGTATAACCACTTGTTTAACACTTTTAATTTCTGAAACTTTACGAAGTATTTTGTATTCTTATAAATATTTATGTAATTTGAAAACTTTAAAAAGCTATTTGTAGGAAGTTGAATATTACGCAATGAGTGTTAAAAAACAATGGCTTCCAAAGATGACGTTGAGGCTCCTGATCTGCAGATTTACTAGTTTTTAATGTTGTTAATCATACAATGCTGAATATATCTTACTCTATGTAACTTATTGCAATACTTATGAAAGCGTAGATATGAAATACTATATTTTTAGTTTATAAAAATATAATATCTACTTGAAAAATTTTAAAAGATGATAAAAGTTTGTAAAAAAAAAAATATAATTTAAATTTTGGACATACAAGAATATTTTTTTAATTACTATTATTACTCAAAATGATATCGTAAAATTTTAAAATTATTTAATTTTTAATGTTGCTAAATCATGCAATATTCTACCTATTTAAATTTTTTTTATATTATTCTATCCAAAATCAAATGAAAAATATATATAGATGCTTTAGTTAAGATACTTGAACAATCTCAGAAATCCGAAGGCATAATTCTCTGGTACGAAAGGAAAAGTTAAACACGAAATAATCCCAAATTCTAAATCAGGATTAAGTGACGTCGATCTTCTTTCTAGTTTTTCCATTAAAAATATGTTATCTCTCCTAGAAATATTTTTTTTCTTTGCATTGATTTCTAATATTTAACTATGCTGGAGAAATAAATGCTGAATTTATCTTACTCTATGTATCTTATTGCGATGCTTATGAAAGCGTAGATATGAAACATTATATTTTTATCCTATAAAAATATAATATCTACATGGACAGTTTTAAAAGGTGGTAGGAATTTGTAAATAAATAAATAAATAAATAAATAAATTTTGGACATAAAAAATGTATTTTTTAATTTCTATTAGTAGTCAAAATGAAATCGTAAAATTTTTAAATTATTTAATTTTTAATGTTTTTAAATCATACACAATTCCACCAATTTAACTTTTTTGTATATTATTCTATCAAAAATCAAATGAAAAATATATATACATGCTTTAGAATAGCTTGAACAATCTCCGAAATCCGAAGGCATAATTCTCTCGTAGGAAAGGAAAAGTTAAACACGAAATGATCCCAAATTCTAAATCAGGATTAAGTGACTTCGATCTTCTTTCTAGTTTTTCCATTAAAAAAATATTTTCTTTCCTAGAAATTTTTTTTCTTTGCATTAATTTCCAATATTTTACTATGCAGGAGAAATAAATGCTGAATTTATTTTAATCTGGTAGAAATAGATAATATCTGCTTGAGCAAGTTTTAAAAGAGAGTAAAAGTTTGTAAAAATTTTAATTTAAAATTTGAACATATAATTTTTTCTTCTGTTATTACTGAAAAAGAAATCATAAAATTCGGAAATTAATTACTTTCTTTATCGCCTTAAATCACACTAAATTTTACATCTTTAACCAAAAATCAAATTAAAAATATATACATATTCTCTTCGACTGGGAGCAGCCTGCGCAGTTAATCACTCCATTACGGCTCTAATTCCAGGATTAGACAGAACTCGATTAGCATAATAAAATGCAAAAGTTCTGCCAGTCACATCTTGCTGAAAACCGCCTGTAGATCCGATTTTAGTGGTTGATCGGTAATTTTAATATTATGTTTTCCTGCACCCAAAGGTATGAAAACATGGAGGACTGGGAGCAGGAAAACACAATGTTAAACCTACCAGTCAACCACTAAAATCGGTTTTTCAGGTGTTTTCCACCAATAAATGAGTTCGAAGACCAGTTCATTTTAATATGTAAATCGAGTTTTAACAAATTCTAGAATTTTAGCCGTCAACTCGACGAGGTGATGGTTTGTGCTGCCCCCCCCCCCCGGTCTATCGATAATAGCTTCAACAATTTGAATTATCCGTAGACATAATTCTCTGTTAGGGATGAAACAATTGAACTCGAAAGTATACCGAAATTTAACAGAGACCTCAAGATTCTTTTAAGTTTTAAACTAAAAAGATAATTTCTCTCTAAAAATTTTATTTATTTGCATGGATTTCTAATATTTAAATTTGCATGGAAATAAATACATTATAGTATACACTCTGGTAAAGTGTTGTGATTCTTTAAAATTAATTACAAATTTCTAGATTTTTTAATTATAAATTTATAATATTTAATGGAACACAATTTATTGGGCGATAATTTTTTTTTAAACTTTTATTGTAAAATTTGTAATTACGAAAAAATGTTTTCATTTTTCTATTATTACTTAAACAAAAATCGCAAGGTTTTGAAATTAATTACTATTTTAATCGTTCTCTATTCTACCTCTTTAACTTTCTTTTTATATTATTATATCAAAATTTAAGTGAAAAATATAAGCATATGCTTTTTAATAGCTCCAATAATCTCACTAATCCGAAGGCATAATTCTCTGTTCCGAAAAGAAAAATTAAACACGAAATAATCCTAAAATCTAAATCAGGATTAAGTGACTTCGTGCTTCTTTCTTGTTTTATCATTAAAAATATATTTTCATTCATAGAAACACACACACACATATATATATATACATATATATTGCATTGATTTCCAAACTTTTACTATGCAGGAGAAATATATGCCGAATATGTCTTATTCTGGTAACTCCTTGTGATGCTTAAGAAAAAGTAGATATGAAATACTATATTTTTAGATTATAATTATATAATATCAACTTGAATAAGTTTTAAAAGACAGTAGAAGTTTGTAATGTTTTTTTTTTTTTTTTTTTTTTTTTTTTTTTTTATTATTATTATTATTTTTTAATTTGGACATAAAAAACATTTTTTATTTCCGTTTATTACTTAAAAAGAAATCGCATTTTTTTAAAATTATTTTTAATAGTTTCAACAATCTCAATAATCCGAAGGCATAATTCACTGAAAGAAATGGAAAAGTTAAGCATAAAATAATCCCAAAATTTAAATCGCGATTAAGAGTCTTTGATCTGCTTTCTAGTCATTCCATTAAAGATATTTTCTTTCCTAAAAATATTTTTTTCCTTGCATTTGTTTTCCAATATATTACTATGAAGGAGAAATAAATCTTGATTCTGTTACTCTAGTAAATTATTGTGATGCGTAGGAAAAAGTAGTTACAAACACTATATTTTTATATTATAAATATATACCATCTACTTCAGCAAATTTGAAAACATGGTAGAAGTTTGTAAAAAATATATATATATATATTTAAAATTTAGACATACATTTTTTTTTTTTTTTTTTTTTTTTTTGGTCTTCCTATTACTATTCTATAAAAAATCGTAACATTTTGAAATTAATTGCTTTATTAATCATGTTAAGTCGTATATAATTCTACCTCTTTAACATTCTTTTTACATTACTATATCAAAAATTAAGTGGGAAGTATATACAGATGCTTTTTAATAGTTCCAACAATCTCAATAATCCGAAGGCATACTCCTCTGTTCCGAAAGGAAAAGTTAAACACGAAATATTCCCAAAATCTAAATCAGGATTAAGTGACTTCCAGCTTCTTTTTTTAGTTTTCCATTAAAAAGACATTTTCTTTACTAGAAATATTTTGTTTTGTATTGATTTCCAATATTTTACTAAGCAGGAGAAATAAATTCTGAATATATCTTACTGTGGTAACTTATTGAGATGCTTAAGAATAAGTAGATTTGGAATACTATATTTTTAGTTTATAAAAGTAAAAAACTTGAAAAAGTTTTAAAAAATAGTAGAAGTTTTTAAAATTACTTTATTTAAAATTTGGACATAGAATTTTTTTCTATTATTACTTAAAATGAAATAGTAAAATTTTGAAACTAAATACTTTTTCAATAGACTTAAATCGTACTCAGTTCTAACTCTCTTATTTTCTTTTTATATTATTCTATCAAAAATTAAATGAAAATTATACAGATGATTTTTAATAGCTACAGCAATCTCAATAATCCGAAGGCATAATTCTCCGTTAGGGAGGAAACAACTGAATTCGAAAAAATCGCAAAATCTAAATCAGTGTTATCTCTTTCAGGGCAAAGCACTCCCATTGCTAAAATTTTTAAATAAACGAATGACACCGTAATTTATAAACAACTTTATTTGGAAATAGGAAAAAAACTATATTTAACCCGAGAGTACTTGCGTCTTTTTTCAGAATGTTAGTATTTGCGCTCGTGTTTTTGCCTCCGGGCCTCCGCATACAGAAAATGTAAAATAAGACAGATTTTTCACTTAATATTCGAATATTATATTTCAATGACGTTATAAATTTGAAGTTTACTCACATTTTACATTTTATTCATGAGATTTAGAATAATGAGAAAAGTAAAATGGAACTGACTTTAGTGATCGTTACGTAGACTTTTCCACCAATTTCGATTTTGCTTATAGAAATGCACGTGAAGGAAAAGCATAGATGTCTTGTCACTTCACTATGGTGATGAAGAAATGTTTAAAGTCAACTACATGGCAGTTCATCATTGTATTTGTAAGGGGATATGACTTAGGGCAAGATAATTTATATTGGCTGCAAAAAGAACGATACGCGACGAGTGCCGCATTAAGATATAAAGTAAACGAAAAATTTTATAAGAACTAAAAGATCTTCTTAAAACACCATCAAAAACTTTTAAATGTGCAAGGTCATTCCAAAGATCCGAGTCTTTCTTCGTCAGGCGCAAAGAAGAGGTGCTTCTACTATGAAAACAGCAGCAACCAGTTTAATATTTTTTTATGGTGTTTTATGAGGATCATTTAGTTCTTATTGATTCACACAAGTTTCATCTTATTTCGTTGAAAATTTTTGTATATACCAAAATTCTGGAGACATTGCGACATTTCGGAATTAAACGTAAATGGTGCCATAAACATATTAGGCCTTTGAAATGGCTAAGGTAATTCAAGATTCTTTTAAGTTTACAACTTAAATGATAATTTCTCTGTAACAAAGTTTATTTCTTTACATTGATTTCCAATACATTACTTTCATAGGAAATAACTGCTGTATGTGTCACTCTGCTAATGTATTCTGGTTCTTTAAAAAATAATTACGAATTACTAGATTTTTTTTATTATAAATGTATAATAAATATTTAATGAAACAAATTTTCAAAGGTAGTAAATTTTTTTAAACATTCTAAATGTAAAATATGGGCATATGAAAGAAAAAAATGTTTTTATTTTTCTACTCTTACTATAAGGAAATCATAAAATTTTGAAATTAACTACTATTTACATCGTCTTAAATAGTTTTCAATTCTACTTATTTAACTTTCTTTTTAGATTATTATATGAAAATTTAAATGAATAATATATACAGCTTTATAATAGCTCCAACTATCTGAATAGGCATAATTTTCTGTTAAATTTGAAACAACTGAGCTCGAAAAAATCCCGAAATCTAAAACAGTGTTAAGAAACTTCAAGATTCTTTTAAGTTTTCAACGAGAAACATAAATTTTCTATAACAAAGTTTGTTTCTTAGCATTGATTTCCAATATGTAACTTTGCATGGGAAATAAATACTGTATGTGTCACGCTGGTAATTTCTTGTGATCCTTTAAAAAATAATTACGAATTCTATAGATTATAATTATAAATATGTAATATTTAATGGAACAAATTTTAAAGGGTGTTAATTTTTTTTAAAAAATTTATTGTAAAATTTGGACATACGAAAAAAGTTTTTTTATTTTTACCCGACTGAAAAGAAGAGTTATGTGTTTCACGCGTATCTGTATATGTGGATTTCTTTATACCCTCGAAACATCCCAACGACTGGATGGATTTTAATAAATGAGGTCTCTAAGAATTCGTCTTAATGGCTCGATGGTTATAGGCTAGGCTTTGTTTTTATAAATTCAAAAGGGCGGCCGTAAAATACAAAATGGCGGTAGAGACGAAAATAAAAATTTGCGCACCCTACCGAGTGGAATATCACTGGATAGGTCTTTCAAAATGAAGACGATGTTTCATTGAATATTTTACAGTCAGGAGCTCCGTTAAAATGTTATACAACCTGGAAGTTGTGTAGGTAGGATCTCTAGCTTTACTGCAACTCTAACCAACATACACATCAATAGACTTCATCAAAACAGTGTTTATAGATAGGAACTAACAATTAAACGCAACTTAAAAGTCATCAATACAAGTAAATAAAAAAATAGGTAAGTAATATAAACGAGTAATATAAAAAAAAAAATATATTTTAAGTCAATTCCTACTTAGGTCAAGAAGAGAATTTTTTTTTTCTCCCATTCTTTTTTCCTCTTAAGTGACACTTAAAATCCCTTGATCAAGAAGAGGGCTTTCTCGGTCTTAAAATATTTTGATCAAGAAGAGGACTCTCTCGATTATTGAAAATTAATTAATTTAATTTAATTAATGAATTAATATTTGGACAAAAACTGGATTAACATCAAGTGTCATCCGCTACAAGTTTAAAAAAATTTATTTGAGCTTGATTGGATGAATAATAAATATTTTATTAACGATTGAAAATTTGAACAAGATATATATAGAGAAAGTGTGATCTAATAGTAGGAATTGAAAAAAAAAATAGTTTCACATTGATGAGAAATAATTAATTAGTTCGCTTTTTACGCAGTCGGGTTTTTTGATTTTTTAAATTTAATTGTTTATTATATTATTACTTAAAAGGGGATCCTAAAATTTTGAAATTAGCTACTGTTTTATTCGTCCAAAATCGCAATCAGTTCTACCTCTTTAACCTTTTTTATATTATCATATCAAATATTATGTGAAAAGTATATACAGATACCTTTTAATAGTTTCGACAATCTCAACAATCCGAAGGCATAATTCTATGTTAGGGATAAAAAAGCTGATCTCGAAAGAATCCCGAAATTTAAATCAATATTAATAGACTCCAAGATAATTTTAAGTTTTCTACTAAAATAAATTTCTCAATTAGAAAGTATATTTCTTTGCATTGATTTTAAATATTTTACTTTCCATGGGATTTAAATACTGTGTTTGTCACTCTGAAAATGTGTTTAGACCCTTTAAAAATAATTACAAATTACTGGAATTTTTAATTATAAATATATATTATTTAATGAACATACTTTAAAGGGTGGTAGAAATTTGTAAACATTTTTAGTGTAAAATTTCGGACACTCCAAAAAGAGCGTTTTAGTATTATTAAAAAAAAAGGAGATATAGTTAGTTAATTAAATTTGTAATCATGAGATATTTCAATCAATTCTAACTTTTAAAATTAATTTTTATACTATTCTATTAAAAATCAACCAATAAATCTATATAGAAGATTGTTAAATGAGTCATCAATCTCTGAAATCCAGAACATAATTCTCATTTACAAATGGAAAAGATAAACTCAAATTAATCCCGAAATCTAAATCAGGATTAAGAGATTTCGACCTTCTTTCTAGTTTTTCCATTAAAAAGATATTTTCTCCTCGGGAAGTTTTTTCTTTGCATTGATTTCCGATATTTTACTTTGCAGGAGGATTAACTACTGAATGCCTCATTGATATCGTGCTGTGTTGCTTTAAAAAAAATCAGCTACTAAAATGTTGGATTTAAAAAGTTACACCAAAGATGCATTAAATAAATGTTTCTGATTTCACAAAAAACTGCTTGTTGTAAACATGATAATGGCTACAAGAAATTTGAATTTCTTACATTTTTATTACAATATAGGGCCACGACGTGCGCCCCTTGAAATATCTAATACTATATATACATATTATGCGTTGCATTATACTTCTTTGTAAGTAAATAGAATCAGAAACAATAAATGCAAATGAATTTATCATTAATAATAACAGTATTCCTGATACAACTAAAATAAAATAATGGTGTACTCTTTATTTATTTATTGCATTTCGATTGAATGTATTTTTGTGACTTTGGATTTTCAAAAATTACCCTGTGCAAAAAAAAAAAAAAAAAAAAAAAAAAAAAAAAAAAAAAAAAGCGATAAAGTTTATGATTCCAATTTGAAAAATATTTAATTTAAAAATTACTCCATTTAAAATAACCGTATAAATTTGTATTTTTTTCTTTTGTAACGTAAGTTTACATTTGCAGCTTAATACCTCTATTGACCTATATGTTACGTGCTTTGCATTATACTTCTTTTTAAATAAATACAAACAGAAACAATAAATGCTACATTTTTTATGAATTTATTTTTGCAGCCTGTGCAGTAGAGTACTGGGGAAAAAGTATCCAACAAGTATAAAAAGTAACCTTAACTAATTATGCTATATATAATTGTATGAAACAGATATAAGTACCAATCAACTAAGAATAATGTCTACTACTGAATTTTATGCGTAAATTATACTTAGTACATATTAAAATTCTCACCAACTTTTTCCAAATGTCTAATCATTATTAAAGTCTAGTTACTAAAATCTACTTTTTTTTAAGTTGAGTTTGAGACAATCTTCATAATGCACTATGGGGTCTATTTAATAAATCGAAAAATATCTTTCGTACAAATAATTACAAGGAAACCATCAGAAGAGAATCAATTGAAATAATTTCTAATAAATATACAGCTTATAAATACGCACTATCATATGATATCCATGGGTATGGAGAGATTTGATGCTTAATATATGAAAACGCGTTTTGTTGAAAATTTGAATAATTTTATCTGGCATCTCATCAGATGTGCAACATTTAATTTACAATGTTTTCTTCTGGCCAATTTTCAAATAAGCGCAATGAGAATAATAGCAAAATTTAAATCCTACTGACGACGGCCTTGTAATAGTTGAAAACGTTTTCGGTTTCTCTAATGTATTTTAAGATACTTTTAATTTGTATTTAAAATATCTTTATATTATGTGTATGTCTTTATATATGTGTGTACCTGAAAGTAATTTTTACAATTATTTGTGCTTTTACATGTATTTTAATCATTTTCATGTTCAAAAAACATGTTTATGAAACAAGTAAACATACAAAATTAACTGCACTAACATTAACATTATTTTTGTACAACTGCATGTAAAAATTCAGTTATGCAACTGAAAATATTTACTTGAGAATTGACAGCATTCGAAAAAATTATTTATTTGGTAGAGAAAACTGATTAATGAAATGGAAAAGATATTCGGAATCGTTTCCAAAAATTACGGACAGTTAATAAGAATATATTTGTTATAAATTCGTCTGTATCTCGGGACTCTTAAAGCTTAAAAATTTTCAAAAATTTTATTTTTTTAGATGTTAAACTTACATCTTTTCTGAATATTTTGTTATGATTGTTTCCTTGAAACTCCCATTAGAACAGAAGTTATGGTTATTGGAATTATACCCACTCAATAGATAAAGGAGCGTTTCCGAAACTTTGAAGTCACTTTTCTCCAAATGACTTTTATGAGGATAAAGCGCAGGATATCTCAAAAACTTATTTAACAAACTTTATTCTAATTAAGGGGTCTTAGGACTCTGAAAGCTTCAAAATTTTAGAAATTTTAATTTTTTTAGATGTTAAATTCTTACCTTTTCTGAACATTTTAATGTAATTGCTTCCTTGAAATTCCCATTACAACATAAGTTATGGTTTTTAGAATTATACCCGCTCAATAACTGAAGCAGCATTTCCGAAACTTTGACATCATTTTTCTCCAAATGACTTTTTGGAGCGTAACACTGAGAATACCTCAAAAACTTTTGAATATTTTTTTCATGAAATTTTCAAAATATATGTTTCATGTTAGTGTGTATAGAATGAATCTAAAATCTCATTTTTATTGTTCAAAAAAATATTTTTTCAGCTGATTATACTGTTGAAATTTTCAAAATTTTGTATTAGATAAATACAACCATGTATTAAAAATATAGAAATGGTTTAAATACAAATTTATTTAGGTTATGGGTAATTGTTATAATCTAAAGTATTATTAGGAACAAAACATTTCATTCTAGTTGCAAAATGTATTTTGTAATCATGTCCGTAAACTGCTATAAAAATTTCCTGCTCTACAAATGTCTGTCAGTTTAGAGCGCCCAATAAATACTAATTCTGTATCTTGAATATTTTTTAAATACACGAAATGAAGGAATATACTTATATCTTTTAATCTCAATAAAAATTGTGTTTTTAAAATTATATACATTTTAAATTTTAAATGTTGAAAATTCCCTTTTTTCCAATTTTAATGATCCTGAGACCCCTTAAATATCAAAAATAGATTGTTTTCTAATTTATCGAAAGGAAAAGGAACGCTTTATGGAATCTTTAGGTGACTCGGCAGAGGTTATTGTATAGTTTCATTCGTGAATATAGTACATTTTCGTACAGTAAAATTCATTTGTCTTTTTTACAATGCATTTGTAATTCCAAAACAAGAGTTAATGAACGTTTCTATGGCGATATACGAATTCAGACGGTCAGTTTTATACAGAATGGCTAACAATTACTTGAGAATCAATTCCATTGTCGCACAGTGTTATAAATATAGAAATAGTAATACATTGTAAAAAAGGAGAGATGTTTCTTAAGGCTCCTGTCCCTGCTGGCGAAGGCACTCACGAGCTAAGGCTATTCCTACGGGAACGATTTTTCTAATATCTTGTTTGTGTTTTGACATTATTTATTTATTTATTTATTTTTTGCATTGGATAATCGAGTTCCGTCTCTACGTCGCACCTTTCTTTAATTTTTCAATTTTGGTTGCAGACATTTTTTAGAATGACACTTTCATTTTCAGAACCGGTTTTGGAAGTGAAAGTAACTTTATGAAAAATATCTGCGACCAAAATCGAAAAAGTAAAAAAAAAAGTGCGATGTAGAGACAGACTATCGATGCAGACTATTGATGCAGACTATCGATGCAAAAAAAAATAATAATAATAAATAAATTAATTAATTAATTAATAAAATAAAATAAAATAAAATAAAATAAAATAAAATAAAATAAAATAAATAAATAAAAATAAAAATGTCGAAATACAAACGAGATATTAGATAAATCCCTCCCCATAGGATTAGCATTAGCTCTTGAGTGTCTTCGTTGGCAGGGACAGGAGCCTTAATACAGAACATTATTATAATATAAAACAATGAACAAAAATATACAATAACATGTTCCCAGTTACCTACGATTCCGTAAAAAAGTTCTTTATCTTTAGTAACCACAGAAACCGATATCAAATATAATCTCAATAGTTGAAGAAGCATTTCTAAAAACACAGTTACTTTAACTGTAACCGATTTACGGAAAAGTTTTCAAGTAGTTTTTATTGCGTATTAACCCGTTTTCTCAACTCGTAATATAGTTTTCGGATGCCTTTATTCTCGAGAAAAAAAAAATCCTATTCAACAAATATATTTTACAGACAAGCATAATAAATTTCAAATATTAGCAAAAACTTTAAAATTAATGTTAGTTTGTTATTCTTGCGTGCATAAATGCGATTAACACATTATCATGCGATTAACACATTACACAAGTACTGACGGTACTTATAAGTACCGTCAAGTACCATTATAAGTAAAATAACCATCAAAATATATCAAATTTTTTTTTCAAGTTTTTCAAATGCAATAAAATAAACCAAAAATGTGAATTTTTTTGTTTTAACCTGTAGGCTGTAAAGAAACGCATATTTGGGTAATTTTTTTAAGCTGTAGCTTACATAGTTTAAAAGTAGTAGTCCGCGCAAAATCCAAATTTACTAATCTCAGAAAACGCTTTTTAAAATTTCAATATCTACGGACCTTCCATTATACTCATCGTCTATAAATGATTATAACTCAACAAATAAAGCAGATTTTTTAATGCAGTTTTTTGCATATTGTTGAGAAATTTTAAAATATTCAATAAAGCAAAAACCGAAAACTGATTTTCTGAAAGTTTAAAGGTCCTGTGCCCCCTTAAATAATTCTCGAAATCTTCTGGTTACGTTTTTTTTATGATTCGAGTTAGGACGGAAATGTTAAAATAGTAAAATATTCTAGCATACTTCTGCATGAGAGAACACTTGGAAAAAATTCTGTGGCTGCATCTGAAGTGATTTTCTGTATAAGTTTAGCAAGAGGGACGGTAAGGATGAAAAACACGGTGACAGAGTTCAAAAAATAATATCAACCGTAAAAATGTGTGCAGGTTAATTTTTTGCTACATAGTTATATAAAACAATTGTCCCAGTTTTGGAAAAAATTACATCGAATTACTTTTATTGAAACAATTTTATACAGACAGCTCCAAACTTAAAAATCAGCATCAGGGACACGGGACGGTACAGGTGTTTTCCTGGTATTTGGACGCCCAACATCGTCCAAAAGTTATTTATCTCGTTAATATTGTTATTCAATCATGCAATGGGATGTTTCCAAGTATATGAAATAAAATAAAACACAAAAAAGTGTATTAAAATAAAAATTATTATTTAGGGAGATGAAAGTCAAAAGATTGTGAGAATGCCCCATGTGCAATTATAAAGAAACATTTACAAGTTAAAATTGTAGATTTGCTTTTCAATTAAATAAAATAGTGAAGCTAAAGCTTCAGCTGCCTCCGTATTATTTGTTACTTAATTTTTTAATTTTATAATTTATAACCTAAACTTTAGAATGTATCGGAAAAAGTATATAAGTTTGGAACAAAATACGTAATTCGGCGTTTAACCTCTTGTATACGTCGTTGAAAACAGTGAACGTCTTCCCGCTACCATGCTTTGCAGGGAAGTCAACAGTTCAGGGTGACGTGCAGAACATATACAAAGCGCAAATAATAAATTGATAGTTCATTCTTGATATTATTCTATTCTATTATATTATACAGGGTGTCCGGTCTCAACGGTGTCCAATGGCTAATTCCTAAGCCATTAGTCATAGACATATAGTTCCAATTACAAAAAATGTTTTAAATCAGGCAAAGAAACATATTTTCAGCGATTTGAGTCAATAAAAACATTTCTTAAAAAATTACGAAATTTAAATTTTTATACGGTCCCCCGGTCCTATAAGTTATATTTAGTAATTTTTTCCTATTACACTGACAAGTAAGACAAAATAAGTCCCATTCATATAACGCTAAAATTGAGCGAGTTATGAAACTTTAAAAATGCCTGACTTATGCCAGTTTTCTACTCTGAAAACAAATGAGTTCGGCTTGGCTTTGAGGGATCAGATACCAAGTGTTTAAAGTATTCGAAGATCTTACTTCATGTGAATCTGCGCTTTGAAAAAAAATCCTACAAGTATTATGATTAAGTCTCAAATTGTCTAAAATAACATATGTTTTTGTCAGGATTTGAGACTGTTTCTCTTATGATTTCTTTTAACAAAAATTATGTTTTTTTATAAGTTTTTATGTTACTTCAAAAATCGTATGTATGTTTTTCCAGTTCAAATTTGTACTCGAACTTTAACTCACTTTCAAATGTCCGATCGAGATTGCATTTTACATACTGGCACAAATCCGATAACAATCTAATATTATTAAGATTTTCGGTGGTTACCATTTATACTTATTTTACGGGATAACACAAAAAATTTCGGATAGATTTCTGCCAAGGAGTTTAAGAAAAAGTTTTAGATTAGACAATACAAGACTGCGATTGTTGGGTTTTTTAACTTTTATGTATTTTTTAGCACTGAATCCGAAAATTACCTTAATTTTTAACCATCATGTCAGGATATTTCGCAAATCATAAATTTTCAAATTTAAAGAATAACAAAAATCGAATACTATAAAGTAGAGGAGATGGTTGTGTTTTTTTAACTTTTGATAATTGATTTTTAACGCACTTTTTAGCACTGAATCTGAAAATGATCTTCATTTTCAACCATCACGTTAGAATTTTTTTGCAAATCGCAAATGTGTAAGTTAAAATATAGCGAAAATCTCATACTATAAAAATATGTGAAACATTTTTTATTTTATTTTATTTTATTTTATTTTATTTTATTTTATTAAAAAAATTATTCGATACTTTTGCTTATCCTGGGATTCTTACAGATAAACAACTGAGTGGTCCGATGAGATGGGGGAGGAAATTCAATTTTAACATTGAACTTCTTAACCTTGAAATTTGCAATTTGCGAAAAATCCTGATATGATAGTTAAAAATGAAGGCCAATTTCGGATTCAGCGGTACAGAATATATATGAATCAATTATCAAAAGCTAAAAAAACATGACATAACCCAACTTTTGCAGGCTTGTGCAATCTAATAATATTTTAAAATACGTATCATTTTGTAAAGAACTGAGGCTGTAAATTTAGAATCATTTTATTTAACAAAAATTCTGTTTTTTCTTTCTTCTTAAATGTTTATTACAAATTGTATATTTTCCATTAATATGCCAGAATGATTAAAGATTTCAAATTTATATTGCAATGTTAATTTTACTTCCAAACATTTTTTATATTTGACGAAATTATATTTCGACTAAATTTGTGAATGACCCCCAATTTGCAGCAAAAAATAGGCTCCAACTTTAAACAGCTATTACTCGGTCAATTTTAGTCGTAGAATAACGGGACTTTTTTTTGTATTACTTGTCAGTGTAAAAGGAAAATTTCACTAAATATAACTTCTAGGACCGGGGGACCTTATAAAAATTTAAATTTCGTAATTTTTTAAGAAATGTTTTTATTGACCCAAATCGCTTTTAAAATATTTCTTTACCTGATTTAAAACATTTTTGTAATTGGAACTATATGTCTATAACTAACGGTTTAGGAATTAGCCATTGGACACCGTTGAGACCGGACACCCTGTATACCACTATAATCCTTTGCAGGAAAGCCAGGGAGAATTCAGAACCACTCCAGTTATATTCGTCTTCATCTGGAACAAATTCAAACCCGCTACTGTATTCTCATCCATATTTTTTTTCAAGTTTTTCAATAAAATTACCAACAAAAACACGTACGTGGTATGAAGTAAGGCCCTGTAATACGGGTTGACACACGCCTTTATTTAATTTCTCAAACGTACGTCCGGCTTTATTAGCCCCTGGTATATTATTTCTTTCTCCCAGCTTTTAAAATGTCGTTTCCAAAAAATAACGTTCCGTTCAATATGTCAGAAATAAAACAAAGCAGATGTATCATTGTACAGATAAATACTCTACTGCAATTTTTTTTAACTTGTAAGCATCCCTCATTTTTAAATTTTATACCGTCCTAATGGGAAAAAAGTACTTTTTAATGCAATTTGTTGTAATACTGCATCTCAATTTATTTTTGACATATTAATTTTTTGTAGTATTTAGAGGCATTTGCTTAATTTTGGCAACTCAAGAACTCCATTTCTGTAAAAAGTAAAGAAAAAAAATGTTGGAAAATAGTAATCATATGTTTTTGTTGCCATTTTCCCATAACTACTGAAAAAAATGTAATTAAAACGCGTGCTGTTTTGAAGAAATACTATTTGAATGATTTCTGATAAAATATGGGGCTATTATAAACTATATTTAATTTAGTTATTTATACTACAAACAAATGAAGGCTAGTGAATCATTAGATAATCGTTTTTTTTTTTTTTTTTTTTTTTTTTTTTTTTGTCAAGTTTCTTGAGTGACGACATCTGTTTTTTTTTCTGGATTTGTGTATTATTCAGCGATAGTGACGTCATATGAATACTTTGCTGTAGATGTTGTTTAAGATCGTAAATGAGGAATTCTGCAGAGGATGCGAATGACGTCTTTTTATATAAAATAAAAGCTAGTGATTTAAGTCTTAAAACAAAAATATGTTTTATAGTAACTATATTTATATACATATATTTTTTTGTCATCTGGGGTGGCACTAAATTCTGAAAAAGCCAAATTTCTGTGTCTTATATTTTTTTTTGTCTTATCGCGTATTATGGCGAGTGAATTTAGTTACTTAATCTGCTGCAAAACTATAAAAATAAATAATTAAGACATTTAATTATGTAGTATATTGAAAGATAAAATAGCTTAATGTTGTTATTAAGACATTTAATTATGTCATATATTGAAAGGTATAATAGCTTCATGTTATTATACTTTTGTTTAATGCTATATTAGAATGAAAAATTATTTTCATCAATTAATATTTTTTTATATGTCTTACATTTTACATATATACACATATGTACACATATACATATACAAGACAATATAAATTGAACTAACACTAAATTTGATTTAATGTTAGTATATACAAAATAGTCACATGCAATGGGCTATGTTTTTAATACTTTCCCAATGTAATTATGATATAATTTTTTTTAATAATAATAAAAAAAAAATCTTCAAATCCCAATATTCTATGCAATAAATTTCCAAAGTTAAATATCCAGTTTTTAAGATTTAGTCGCATGTAAAATAACTCCTTATTAAAAATTTTAAAAAGGAAACAATTTAATAAGGAAGAATGAGATCCGTCCGCTTTTCTATTTTCTGTTAATTTGATCTTAACCTACCCCACCCCTACAACCTGAAAGTTTCAACTAAAATTTTAAGATTTGTAAAACTTATTTTTTTTATACTTTTCTGCTCGTTTATTAATTTATTGCAACAATAAATAATAAATTATTTAAATTTTCTCCTTCCAAAATTACCGATTTATCCTCCTCTACCCTCTCCCCCCTCCCGAACTGAGCATTGAACATATAAAATAGTTAAACTGTTGCATTTTTAATTATTTTCTGCTTACTTGCAATTTTATAGTAACAGTAAATAAATAATGGATTTTTAAATCAAATGTCCCCACCCACCGCTAAAAAGTAGATAGTAATAATAAAAAAAAATAATAAAATATACCACCTCCCCCATTTTTTAGCTGACGAAATTAAAAATCTTTAAAACATATAATTTTTTCCTAATTGTTATATTCTTCTGACAATAATTATCTAATGGTCTAAATCTCACCTCCCTCTAAACTTTCGGCTTTTTCCTTTTGAACGCCCCTTATCCCGCAAAAGTGTAATATTTTTAAATTTCGATTTAAAAACTCCCTACTCTTTACTTTTTAGAAACAAATATAAAAAAGTGCGAGTAGTAAGTCAAATTTACGTCCACTACTAATCATATTACAGTATTAAAATATTTATTTGCTTTAAAGACGTTATAAAAACACATTAAAAGTAAATTAAAATCTATAGTTACATGTTTGAACTCATTTTCTGAGTCGTCATCAGAATGTATAACATAAAATTACAAATGCATATGAAAAATGGAAAAAATCATCGAATATAAACAAGTAGTCATGTAACGCGCCCTACATTTTCGCGATTTCTCGTGTTCCCTCTATGTCGCGATCCGTAAGTTATCCAACCATTCAACCCATAAATTCGGGATACGAAAAGATAATGTATCGTTGCAAACTCCTGAACTTCATAAATAAATTTCAATGGACTCTCTTATGAATAATTGTAAATAAAAATTAGACCTATAGATTATTTTACTCTCGTTAAAATGTATGTTAATGTTCTCTATTTGATTTAGCCGGGATAAAACAGTATTACATCTATTATATTTTATGTCCGCTATATGTTCTTTACATCTGATATTGAATTTTCGCTGCGTTATACCTATATAATAATTTTTGATTCCTCCCTCCCTAATAATTCCCTTTTTATTCTTTTATTTATTTTTTATTTTTGATTATGTTATTTATGAACAATCATGTGGTGCTCCGATGGGATGCCCAATATCTGGCCTTCTGGCGGAATTTAAATTACGCCCCCTCGAATCTAAAATTTTCAACACTTTTGAGGTAGTTCCTTTGGTATTGTTACGTTATGTAGACGATATTTTTATTGTTTGCCAAGGTAATATAGAATCTAAAATTTTCAACACTTTTGAGGTAGTTCCTTTAGTATGGTTACGTTATGTAGACGATATTTTTATTGTTTGGCAAGCTAATAATTCTTCCGATATAAATCTGGGGAAAGAATTAGAGAATATTAAACGTATTGCTAGTGATAATGGATATCAGGTAAAATTAATTAACAAATTGATTCAGAGCTCCTTTTCATATTTCCAAAAATAAATATAAAACTATTAATGAAGTTAATATGAAAAGGGTTGTAGCAAATTATTTCCCGGGTTTGTTTGAACATATAAAAAATCATTTAATAAATTTTAGTATATGTTTGATCGCGAAGCCGCCTCCGAAATTAAAGATGCTTTTGAATACTAAAATTGATCCTATTAATAGTGATGGCCTCTCAGGAGTTTATATGATTCCATTTATTAGGGAGGGAGGAATCAAAAATCATTATATAGGTATAACCCAGCGAAAATTCAATATCCGATGTAAAGAACATATAGCGGACATAAAATGTAATAGATGTAATACTGCTTTATCCCGGCTAAATCAAATAGAGAACATTAACATACTTTTTAACGAGAGTAAAATAATCTATAGGTCTAATTTTTATTCATAATTATTCATAAGAGAGTCCATTGAAATTTATTTAAGAGGTTCAGGAGTTTGTAACGATACATTATCTTTTCGTATCCAGAATTTATGGATTGAATGGTTGGATAACTTACGGCGTCGCGACATAGAGGGAACACGAGAAATAGTTAAAATGTAGGGCGCGTTACATGATTACTTGTTTATATTCGATTATTTTTTCTATTTTACATATGCATTTATAATTTTATGCTATACATTCTGATGACGACTCAGAAAATGAGTTGAAACATGTAAATATAGATTTTAATTTACTTTTAATGCGTTTTTATAACGTCTTTTAAGCAAAAAAATATTTTAATATTCTAATATTTTTAGAAACATTAAATGAATTCAACCATCTAAATCAACACCCAACTCCTCAAAATAAATAAATGAATAGTGAGTAGGGCGAACTTTCTAGAAATGAGGAGGGGGGGGGGAGGGAGTTATGCTCTTTTTTAAAGTTAGGCTTTACTCACCAGTGTGGTACAAAATATGTCGGATTCGAAAAAACCAGGTTCTTGTATACAAGGGATCAGGTTGGTGCTGTATTTGGCGAAGTTCTTTAATCCAGATCTATTCTTCTAAGCATTTATAGACAACTTTTTCCACCTTTCATTTATATGGAATCTAAATACCTTAAACCTATTACTGAACATGTTAGAACAATTTTCTGCTCAACTACTGTCCATTTTTAACGATTTTGTATTTTTATAAACACTCAAACGTTTCTCGCCTCTTAGGAATCAATGGGAAACAAACGGTAAGTGAGAAACAAGATGCTAGATAAGTCAGCCTGTTTTAAAGGGAATCCCTAGTCTAAACATTAACATAGGAGCTAAAAATAATCCCCTAAAAAACGCACGTTGTCTAAACAGTAATATAAGAGCTAAAAATAATTCCCTTAAAAAAAACGCACGTTGTCTAAACAGTAACATAGCAGCTAAAAATAATTCTCTCAAAAGATCAATTTCATAGCCTTTCCTGTTTGGATTGAACGATTCTGGTATGCTATTGGTTCACAGTATCCAAGTGATCTTATGACAGGGGAATGAACTTAAATCTCATACAAAACATTAGAAAACTTTAAACAAACTTGAAAAGTTTAGAAACATTAAATGAATTCTGAACATCCCACCCCTCAAAATAAATAAATAATTTGCTTTCAAAGTAAAGAAGTTTTTGTTTTTAAGTTGCCCTTACAACGCTATGATTCTCTTTTGTGTGTAGTGAAACACAGAAACAGCGTACGCAGCGTACGTTGCTGTCGTTACGCACGTACTTTCAACCACTTACGCATCGTACTTTGGCGCTGTCAAGGGGTTAAAATAGTTTTCGAAATTATGTCGGAAAAAATTCCGAAATGTGCTATGAATCAAGAGATTTAAAATATTTTTCTCAGTTTTTCATTTAAAATCACAATGCATCTTTTACGATATTTTATTTTCATTTGTGCTGCAAGAAAATAAATGTTCAAAAAACTCTACGCCAGATTATCTGTCGAAATGCTTAATTTATTCAGACATTTATTCTTAATATAATTTTTTACGTTATGCTATAATATGCATTTATAAAGAACCATTCACAAATAAAAAGGTAGTTTTAATTTTTAATTCAATTACAGAAGAGCTAAAGCTTCTTTTTATTATTTACACTGTTAAAAGGTGAAATTGCCTCTGAAGTGAAAATGCTTAAATTCCGTATGAAATTGATCCACTGAACAGGAATATCAACATGAAAAACCCTTATTGGCTCTTGTTTTCGAAATATAGAAATACAAAGATAAGTTTTTTTTTTCCAGTGATATGCATTTTTAAATTAATAATTTAAAAATATATGAAATGTAACCTATATATATATTTAACAGAAACCTATTCTGGAAGCTTCAAATATGTGAATCTAAAATCACAGCTAATTCCATCAAGTTGATTTTAAATTAAAAAATTACTTGCATTGCAATTTGTTTTGGAACAACGTACAAAAGTCATTTAACATTAGGAGCTCAAATTGTTACATCTGTATATAAGGTAAACTGGGGTAAATGGACACCCGAGGTAACTGGGCTATAGGCTATTTTATAAAGAATCGTTGATATATTTTAAGTTTTAGCTATTGCCGACATTGCACCCCCATCTCTATTTCTTAAAACAACGTGTGTCACCTCAATCATAACTCTTTCTTTCCTATAATAGGTTGCATAAAATTTAGGTTTCTTTTTTTTACAAACATCGTCGATTTTGTAGAACTTCCTTGGTTTTTATTAAAATACGTTAAGTACTTTTGTTAAACAAACTTTTTGTTTAAGATTGGGCACATAAATACATTAACATTATTAGGTATCTATACATATTTACATCATGTTTCAAATGTAAGGCCGATGTTCATATTAACCCATAAATATTGCAATAATAGGTAACTGGGACATGTATCAAGGGTAACTGGACTATGTGCAACCCAGTTGCACCAACAGCCATAAATACTTTTTGGGGGTTTCTCTTACTAGGGGAAATTAATTTCTCCATTTTTATTTTCGCCTGCAATAAAGAAAAGTATATACTAATACCATATTAAAATTGCATATTTTTTTTTTTTTATAAAGCACGTTGGCGGGTATCAAAACAAATTTCTTAAGTAAAATAGCAAAACCTCGAAATTTTACGATACAGATGTTGAGGCGTACATAAGACAAAGTGACATTATTGGAAAATTAACGAAACCAACAAAAAATAGTTCTGTTTGATTTAAAAACATGGTTACATTCACCACAGATTTATGGGACTTATCGAACTTTCATTGAGGTAAATAAAAAAGAGAATGAGATACTTAAGTAGTTACGTACCCGTTTGTTCATACATTTATCTTGTTTATTTTTTCTTATAAAATACCATGTAACTTTTATACTCATTACCTATACTAAAGTACATAAGTACTTAATTCTTATATTTATTGTATAAATAAATCAAATAATTTCACATTTGGTGATTTCATTAGACACCATAACAGCAAAGGTTTCCCTTACAACGCTCTTTACTTGATATATGACTTCCATGACCGGCCTTGTTTAATTTTTTTTAAGTTATTTACAATTTTTCAAACAACAACTGATAACTCATATTAAAAAAGAACAATTGTGTGTGGAACACAGACCTGTCCAGTTGCCTCATTTTTATAGAGTAACTGGACCCATGAAGTAAGAAAGATGAAATATATTTTATTTTTCATTTTTAGACATTAAAAAATAATTTCCAAAATGTCTGTCTCATAGAGTGAACCTATCTGAATACATTTACAAAGGTTCAAACTTTAACCCTTTATGGCCCGACGGTACATTAAAGTACCATTAAGAAACTTGTTATAAAATTAATTTCATACATCGATTAGTAGTAATACTGTTTAGGATTAGTTATAGATACATTATTTTATCTTATTCCAAAAGCATTATTGAATGCACAAAACAAAAACAGTTTTAAAAGAATGATTTCTATTTCATTTGCATGTTTTCTGCTTTCTTGAGTGTTGAAAGATTGTGGGGAGAAAAGTTTAGTTAAAAAATATTTCTATATTTCAATTGTAAGAATATTATACTTATACATTTTCTAATTCTATGAAACAAAAAAGTATTCCACATAAAATATTTGAGTGGAGTTATAAATATTGCACAAAATCCCTATGAATTCAAATTTATTTAGATAATAATTTCACTTCTCAAAATCCTTCCAAAATTTATTAAATGATTGTGTAAATCTGTTCTGTAATGTAGCATCAAAAATTCAGGAAAAATGCTTTAGAACATGAAATTTCCTTGAACCATATTGGGCATATGCAAAAGTAAGTTCCGCGTTTTGGTTAAAATCACATTTTTATTTAGCAAGTATATAAAAGTGATATATTATAGAAAGTATGCTTCATCAGAAACAACAACGTTCGCCCATCTTTAGGAAATTTGAGGATTCCTCGTCTGAAGAAGTCATCGTCTATCCATTCATAAAACCAATTTTTTATACATTCATCAGTAGTGAATCGTACGTCTTGAAGGGCCAACTGCATCGATCATAATAAAAGTAATCCGAAAGAGCAATGTCTGGTGAATATGGCGTGTGGTATAGAACTTCCCAGCCCTGCTCTTTAAAGTAAGTTTTAACGATGCTTGCAGCATATGGCTTTGCATTGTCGTTCTGAAAAAAAAACAGTTTATTGTGTTTATTCTCCCATTCTGCTAGATTTCCTTGAACAACTAGATTCAAACGTATCAGTTGCCATCGGTAGACTTTTTCCAGTAATATTATCAAAGTGTTTCTGTAGCTCATAATATACAACTCCTTTCATATCACACCAAATACAGAGCATAACCTTATCTGAATGAATATTTTGCTTTAGCTGTGATGGACCAGCTTCACCATGCTGTATCCACTCTCTTTACGTTTAGTATTCTCGTAGTAAATCAGTTTTTCATCTCCAGCTGCATATTTGTTGTTTCTGAAGAAGTATTTCACAACTGATTTTTTTTCATTCCATCTGTCTTTTGTTAGTTCATGCGGTATCCGATTTTCAAATTTTTGAACCATTATCATTCCATATAGATGTCTACTGACAACGAATTAAGTATCATACAATGCTTCTTCCAAATCTTGTTGTGTTTGTGCGTTCTCTTTATTCAATTATGCTTGGAATTTTTCACCATGAAAATTTTTCGCTGTACAGTCACATTTTGCGTTTTCAACATTGCATAAACCTTCTTTAAATTGCCTGAACCACCTTCTACACATGCTGTAAAAAAAAGCCTGTTCACTGTAAGCTTCTATGAGTGAACGATGACTTTCACTAGCACTTTTCTTTAGGTTACAAAAGTATAACAAAACTTCCCGCAAATCACGATTATTTGGCACAAAACTATCCTTTTTAATTCGAAAAAAACTACGTTATTTAAAATTTAATCAAATGTCATAGACTACGTTTTGAAGGGTATGAAGAAACTTTACAAAATCATGTATCACCAGATTCACACAATACATACAAGAACACTTACGCCATCTATTTGAAAAATGGAACTTACTTTTGCATTTACCCGATAATTTGGAATATAAAAGGTTAATTCAAATGAACATTAATTTTTGGAAGCAGAATTGCCGGAATCTCCAGAGTTACATTGTATAAATCATGGTCCACTCGCCTCCACGTAACCATATCCTAAACTACTTCAACAAATATTTTCCTCTTTAATATCAGAAAATAAAATTTATCGAACAATTCAAATATTGTCAAATTTATGTTTTAATGCTGAAAATATCAAAATTTGTGACGATTACAATAGTGATTTTATGATTTTTTGTAAAAAAGGAGATCTGAGAACGTTGAAGAGCTTGTACAGTCGTGGAAAAATGAGTAAACACTCCTTACTAACTCTGCAAAAAATTATCGTAGAAGAAAGTTACTGGTACCACACGATTGGTAATAAAGTCTACATTTAAATTATGTATATGAAATTTCCTTAGGGGGCCGTCTATTTATTAAAACGAAACATAACTTTTTTTTTCAATAGCAGTACACAATTCTCACAGCATAAATAAACTCTACACCCTTCAATTAGCCTAAAAACAAATTTTTATGCAATCCGTACCATAAGTTTCCGAGAAATAAATTATTTTAAAACGAGGGTATTTTAGGGGATGTATCCAAATTGAAGTTCGGTACTAGATTGTTGACCCAGAGAGCCCCCTTCCTGATCAAGGCATCTCAAGAGCGTACACTAGTCACTCAAAAAGAGCTGGATGATAATGCTAATCCTATGGGGAAGTTATTTTCAAATATCTCGCTTGAATTTTGATATTTTCGAATGATTTTGTTTTGCAGAGGATAGCTGAGGATGATCTACAACCGGGCTAGATTTTACTTTTTTGATTTTGATTATAGTTTTTTTTTTTTTTTTAATATTAGGATAGTTTCAATTTCAGAACCACTTCAAACCGGTTCCGAAAGTAAAAGTAATTTCTTTTTAAAATATTAAACTAGTATAGACTAGTAGAAGTAGTGCAAACTAGTGTGACTAGTGTAGTCTCTTAACGTCATGCAAGCAGCCATTGAAGACTGCTAGATTACAGGATAGCATAAGAAATTCCAAAATATCTAGTCACTTCTATCATAGACGGCTCCTTAATCCATCATTTTGCCGTTTTTTAAGCATAATTTGAAACTTTTTGTAAGAAGAATGTAAATTTTTGGATTTCCATAAAGTAGGACTTAATAAATCTAAATCCATCAAAAAATTGTAGGTTGAAATTCATAATTTTTTCGAATATTAATTTCATAATTAATAATCCATATCATAAAATTATAAAAATTTCAAATTCAAAGTATTTCTGTTTGGGTATTTTAGTATTATTGCTACACAAAAATTTAGCACATTAGGAGTATAATTTCTGGAGATATTAAGGAAAATATGAAAATGTCATTTAACATTAGAAGCACTAAATTTTGAATGTTTATAATTCAAAAAACTTATAATTCAAATTATTTGAAATTTGGTGTCTAGACATAGTTTGAACCGAAAATTTGAAATATCTTGTTATAATTGGGTATTGCCATTGAAAAAAATGAATTTTGGGTTCATTTTAATATGTAGATGCCCCCCTAAGCAAATTTTATATACATCATTTAAAAGTAGACTTTATTTCCGATCTTTCGGTACCAGTAACTTTCTTCTACGATAATTTGTTGAGGGGTTAGTAGAGGTGTTCACTTTTTTTCGCACGACTGTACACAAGCTGCTGCAACGTATCAGTAGCTGGGTTGCAATACGTCTCTAAAAATTCACTTTCTTCACTTTCAACTTTTTTCCCCTGCAAACTGCAGTGTTGTGTGTGACGAATGTGGGTAATTATTTCACAAAGATTTATCGACAATGAAAAAATACACCGGGGCGTTGGAATCGTCAATCTTAGCAGATTACTGCTGGAACTTGAGTACAGATTTAAATGAAACTGAACACAAAAGGCAAGCAAAATGCAGGGGACTTCTTGACCGATGATATAAAAGTTCTGGTGTACCTGAGATTCAGAATTTTTTATTTCTAATAATTAGCTGACTTATTAATAAAAAATTTCGAAGGACTCTCGCTAAAAACACATGTCTGTCCTTCCTAGAAAAAAAAAGCACTCGCACATGCGCAGATGACTTATATTTGCATCGTCAGGAAATGAAGATCGGAAAAATCGAATTTTGTTGAGTATTTTGCCATTATTTATTAACTTCCATTTGTCAAACGGCTTAGTAAAGTTAAAAAACGGAAGATGCATTCCAAAAGATCAAACTGTTCTGACTCAAATGCCGCAATGAATTTTTAAAATATTGTAGTTAACCTTTTGAAAAATAAATTTCAAAAGGGTCGTTTTTTCGAAAATGTTTCCCTCCCCCCTCTTGGTGACGCCCATTACAAATGGAAGTTAATAAATAATGGCAAAATACTCAACAAAATTTGATCTTTATAATATCTAATATCGATCTTCGATATCAATTTCTAATAATTAGCTGACTTAATAAAAAATTTCGAAGGACTCTCGCTAAAAACACCTGTCTGTCCTTCCTAGAAAAAAAAGCACTCGCACATGCGCAGAGGACTTATATTTGCATCGTCAGGAAATGAAGATCGGAAAGATCGAATTTTGTTGAGTATTTTGCCCTTATTTATTAACTTCCATTTGTCAAACGGCTTAGTAAAGTTAAAAAACGGAAGATGCATTCCAAAAGATCAAACTGTTCTGACTCAAATGCGGCAATGCATTTTAAAAATATTGTAGTTAACCTTTTGAAAAATAAATTTCAAAAGGGTCGTTTTTTCGAAAAAGTTTCCCTCCCCCCTCTTGGTGACGCCCATATTGGGCGCAATTTTATAGTTACCGACAAACCAAAATTATTTTCTTACAGCTGAACCCTTCTTCTAATCGATGGTATAATCGAATCTATCAATTTTAAACCTTTCAAATACACCGATGAATGCAGATCACTTCGTGCCTCACGGAGACGATATACTTTTTTCTCCGTTAAAAATAACTAAACTCCCGTATTTTAATACAATCCATTTAGAAAATCTCAATAGATGAGAGTTACATCACCTCTCAAAATTTTGAAACGTTCGGAGGTCGAAATATTTTTTACAAAGTAAAAAAGTATGTGCGAAAATTTTGACGAAATCAATAAGAACCAGAATGCTTCCTCGAGGTTTCACTCGCTTTCGGTACGCATAGACTCCAAAAATGAAATTACGCAGAAAATAAAATGCCAGATATCATATAATTTTAACTCAATATTTTTACGGGATTTTTTTCAATTAAAAATATCAATTCAGACAAAATTGAGTTAATAGACATAAAATCGTACAAATTTCAGGTTCATTTAAGGCTGTTATCAAGGGCCCGGGCGGTTTAGCTAGTCATTCATAAAATCTTAATTCAATGTAAACATTAAAATAAATTAAATAATTTTATGTTTTTTTTTTTAAATAAATTGTTTTTGTTCTTTGACATTTAACTTAAAATCATAATTTTCCAGCCTATCCATATTTTAACACCGTTAGATAACATTGAAATTTTAATGGTTAATTCCTATTCTATGGTCCCAAATTATCATAAAAATACACGGTTTATTTAAAAAGCAAAAAAAAAAAAAAAAAAAAAAAAAAAAAAAAGTTAATTTTGTCAATCAGTGTTATTTAAATTTTTAATTACATATTTTGTAAATTAAACTTTTAACAGATACCGGAAAAAGAATATAATTTTATTTAAATAATACTGAAACTAAAAATTTAATTCAATAATTTTTATATATTAATATGTATTCGTGCAGAAAAGTTGTCCTGGTGACAGCTTTGAAAGATATAAAGATAGTAAAGGTAAATATTCAACTACTACGTGTATATTAGCAGAAAATTTTAAAGCAGACTTTGCGATTTTACATGTGCCTATCAACGCAATTATTTATTAGCTATGCCATTATAAGATCTAAAGAATGTAAAAAGTAGGGAAAATAGAAAAAAGAATTAAGAGAACAAATCCATTTAGGAAGACCTACTCTGCACTTTTCCCTTTGCTCATCTTTCGTTTGCTCGTGAGATTTCATATTTATTTATCCTCTTTTATTTTATTTTAATTTAATTTGGATTATTTCTTTCTTTATTGATTATTTGAAATGGTTTGCTGGATGTTCCTTTTAGATAAAAAGAGTATATCTATATATATATATATTATTATTTTTTGGTAAAAGATAACCAATGATATTTTTTTAAACACTGGTAAGAATATTATTAAACACATCAAAATATAATATTATTTTAGTTCGTATACTTAATATTTTTATTACTTTTACTAAAGAAATAAAAAAACTATTTTCTACTAATAATTTATTAAATTCTTAGTGATTATTTTAATTGTGTAGCTCAAATAAATATGTGTAAAAATATTTCAAAAATGTATAACTTTTTTATAATAATAATAATAATATCACACAATAAATACGTACAATGTGCGAATATGTTATCTTACTTTTAGTATAAGTAAGAAAAAAATTCAATTAACTAGTAAATATCAGGTAATCAGCCTGTATATTAATTCAGATCTACAACAAGAATAGCCTTGCCATTCTTCATGTAGCACAAGGCAAAAATCTAATTAATTTTCAGGAAGTGCGTAGAAATTACATACACTTATAACAATAATAGATCAAAAACAAAAGATAAGCATTACTTTAGGTACACTATCTTCCAGGCAATGAGAAACTCATTTTTTTTCCAAACAAGCTATATTATAGCATTATCGATTTATTATAGTCCAAGGGTATGAAAGAGTTTTAATTAGACGAGATATTTTAATGAACGACACCTGACGTCCTAAAAGAAAGCATTGTTTCTCCCCTCCTTTCTGGATGGAAATAATGTCTGCCAGAGATATTTTTTTTAGTTGGAGTCCATTAATCAGTTTACCGTTAACTAGTTTCTACATTCTTTTTTATCAAAACACTTACGTGTGACGTAATGTGTCTCAAACATAGAAGATGGAGATAAAACGGACTCAATTTTTACATCATCTTTTCGTCTTTGACTGACTCGAATACAATGCGTTTTTTATTCCAAATTTTATTTATTAAGAAAAAAAAATTGGATTAAAAAAATTTCCTTCTTCAAAATTACGCATTACATTCTATTTCAAGTCATTTTAATGCTATTTTGTATCAGAATGAAGGGAAAACAGAAATCGTGTTTTTCTATTCTATTGATGTTTGCAAATTGATATCGGCGACGCATTGATACGCCCCCACTGAAGAGACCGAACAATGAATTTGCTTTCAGTTCGATTTTATTTTGTGACAGTATTATAATTTTTTTTTTAATTTAGATGTCTTACCTGAAAAAAATATCGTCTGTATTTAGCAATCGAGCATCAGTTTGAGGCTTTTTGTCTTCTACTGCGTACGAGTATAAAAATACGTTATTGATTTTTCTATTTATTTTGTATCATGAAGGCTGCCCACGCTAAAGCTCTGCTCTGCACATTTACAAAGTCACTTTCATTTGTAAGTACATATAATTGCCATTTATTATTATTTTGATAGAAAGCAATCGAACAGTGCTTCCCGTTTTCCTATAAAACATCGACTTTTTCCGATAATGGTGTCAAATTTTTTATTTCATCTGATTTTCAGGGACGCATCATAAAAGATTGTAATACGGAAGTTATCGATTATAGTTTAAGATATGCACCTTTTACCGGAAATTTAATAACATTGTTCCATTCTTTAGCATTTAAATATTAATTTCAGCAAATTTCATTCATATTTTCATAAAAATGCATAGCTGCGAACGATCCCTTTTTTTGTGTTAACACTATTTCCGAATTGTAATCCTTACCCTATTTAATCGTAGCATTAACGAAAAACCGTAATTAACATTATAATTCCGCAAAAATTACTATTCGGAATGGGTGATAACTAAAAAGAGGAATAGTTGGCAGCGAAGTATATGCTGATAGATATATTTAAAATCTTTATTTTGCTAAAAAAAAAAAAAAAAAGCTTTAAATTTGGCAAATAGTGTACAAAATATAAATATGCAGATTAGAGTGACAGGAGGGGGAGGGGAGGGAACGGTACAGTTATTAGTACCGGTACCGCAGAATATTATTGCTCCAGCATGTTTTTTTTTTTTTTTTTTTTTTTATATATAGAAATTAAGCTCTGGTAACTGATCAAAAAAAAAAGTTTCTTGCGTCATCTATTAAGTATCAGTAACTAATACATGTATTTTTCTTACATACAGCAAGAAAAGCGTCTTCCTATTTCGAAATGAGAGGATTCAAATCTAATTAAGTTTGCGTAACAGAATAGAAAGTGCACGTGATCAAAACAGCATATTTGATTTATTTTGCTAACAATATCTTCCATGCAAAGATAACCATCTTTCTTCCTAACAAGCTAAATTAAACATTATGGTCTTATTACTAGCCAGAGATATGAAAGAAATTAATTACACAAAATATGTTAATGAACGACAACTGGTTTGCATTCCTCCTTTCCCCTGCATCTAAATTATGAATGTTATATTTTTTATCATAAAAGTTATTTACTCTTACTACTGTTAACAGTTTTAGTGATCTAAAAAATATACTTATAGGAAGTTGATTTTTCAACCCGCTATAGTACACAAGTAAGTAAAGAAAAATACTCGTTCTTATTACATTATAGAGTAAATATTCGCAAATAACACAATTAAGGTTTTAACATCTACAACCAATGCAACCAAAATTACCAATGTATCTATATAATATTTCCAATAAATGTGTAGACTAAAATCAAAATAAGATTTAAAAAATGCATAGAAATTATAATAAAAATTGATCATGAACAAAATATTCATATTACATTTAATAGCTCTCAGGTTAGACAAAAGTCATTTTTTTTATATAAAGCCTTTATAAGAACTTTATCCATTTCTTATCCTTCTATATATATAAAAGAGTTTTGATTTGGAAATGGACCAATGAAAATCTGCGTAGATATTCGGGGGTAGATCGGCATCCAGTTTGAATGCTTAAGCATGACTTTTCATCGTTAATATTAAAAAACTGTTGCATACAAAAATATGAAAATCGGTGGTATTATAGAGAAATGTTTGATAAACACGCTGATGCAGACAGTTTTCAAATCGAAGAATTATTTTAAGAGATATTTAATGCTAAACTTGGACAAAATCGTTATATTAAAAAAGTGTTATTGGAACGAAAACTGTAAATGAGAATTTAATCATTTTTCGATCATTTTATACGATATAAATTCCCGGTGTGCAGATTGCATTTATTTTGCTTAGTTGACTCATTTTTTGAGGTTTTATTTCTATTTTAAATTCAAATTTTCAGCATTTCGAGAGATATTTTTTTACAAATTATAGAAAATGTTATTAATTTAAACTGTTGCCAATTGTATAAACAGTGCAAACAATAATGTTTTCTTCAAATTAAACATTTATTTACACGTGTCTATTACAAACAGAAAAAAAAAACTTTAAAATTAGAATTAAATGATTACATGTTAAAAGCATGAAAATTACGTCATAAGAACCATATTTACACTTGAATTTTAAAAGAGAAACAAAATCTTAAAATAAAAAAATCATTATTATGCGTTAAAACTTGTAAATGGAGGAAATTACGTCATATTAAAAATGGCCAAAAAATATGGCAAAACAATTGAAATTGAAATATATATTTGCGCGAGATATTTTGAGATAATCTTTTCAACAATTGTCGTGAATTCGAAGACAGCGCAAATAATATTTCCTTCTAACAACAAAAGTATTTTCACCTGAATATCAATAAGAGAAATAAAACTTCGGTGTAACGTCAGATTTAAAACGATACATTTAAAATGAATCATTTAAAACAACTATCTTATAGCGCTGTTAAAAAATACCGGGAGACAATGACACTGTTTACTTAATTCATTTTGCATTAGCTTATTTTCGAATGTTTAACTATTTTTTTTAATTAAATACGAAAACAACCATTGTATCTCTTAACAGCAGCAGATTTGGTCTTAGCAATCCCCAATCCAAGGAAAACGAATGGAAACCCGTTTACAGAGAGGTCGCTCTTGTTTTTTTTTTTTTTTTTTTTTTTTTTAATTCAATATTTTTTAAGCCGATTAAATTAGCGTTCTTTTTGGATTTTGGTGTGCCTGAACGGGGGTTGGCGAGCGTAGCTCGTAGGGGGCAGAGTCCCCTAGTTGACTACAAAAATGAAATACCGTCAATTAGACGAAATATATTAATGAAAGACACTTGCCGTCCTAGGTTTATTTTATCCCTCTTTTCTATATAAGTAAGAATAGAGTATTGTATGCCAGATTTATTTTTGTTTATTTGCTCTTATCGTAACAGCTCTTCTTCCATTCTATAACTAAATTGAATATACGAGTAAATAACGATAAAAATATTTCAGCGATTGTTTTCACCTTCTACGAATAATCGCGATAAGTATAGTGTTATTTTATAAATAATATGTTTCTGTAAATTAGCAAATCTTCAAACGAATGTACAGTAGTGGCAAAAATGGCGGTCAATTTAAAAAATCTGAATGTTTTCCAAATTTGAATGATTCGAACAACTGCTGTACTTCATACAGTAAAAAGATTCATATATCAAATGAAAGGATATGCAAAGACTATATTAAAAATCATTTATAATTAGGAATGAATAATTAGTAACAGATTGACGTAAGTTAGTAATACTATTTTTATTCCGTAATGAGAAAAAAAAAATATTTTTGAAAATTTTTGAGGAAAAAAATGCAACATTTCTATTCCTCGTTCCTAGATGAAGGACACGTCTGACAATATTAAAATTACTTGACGGTATAGTTAATAGTATAGATATTAAATATTCAAACTTTCATTATTGTCTTTTTTTTTCCTTAAGAAGAAAAAAAATAAATAGTAAAAAATGTTGAGGATAAAATGCAATATTTCTATCACTTGTTTCGAGGTGAAGGAAAGCTTTTTAAAACTTTTATTTTTTTTATATTACCGATAAAAGTGTATATTTTAAATATAGAAACTTTTATACTTGCTTTCAGTTTATTTTTGCCTCAAGAAGATTTTTAATTAAAGTAGAAAAAAATGACTCAATTGAACAAAAAATTATATATTAACACCTAAATCAAGATACAGAAAATAGATGGCAGCACAAAAATTTTTCACCTTGAAATCGTGCAATATTTTAAGAAACACACGCGAATTCAAAGAAACATTGCTCATGGAATGTAGTTAATATTGCCTTTCTGAACCCATTTTTGCTATGTTGGTTATCAAAAGGCAATGTTGAATTTTCTTTAGCATATCATGGACATACTGACCTTTATGTCTGTGCAATATTGTTAATGTCGGACCTTTCCTTTATTTATATTTTTGCTCTTGCATAAGAGGAAAAATTATGATTTTGTAATTTTTTTACAGTTTCTAAGTTTTTTTTAAGACGAAGGAAATAAATGGCAACTTTCAAATTTGGGAAATTTGATCATCATACGTAATACTACATGAGGCATCAATTTCACAGATGTTTTTTAATTCCTTTGATTTTTATAACGTTTCTAATTTTCTCAAACGTCGAAAATATTCAATTTTTACAACCAATTAAAGATTAATCATGGTGTTATCAGATTATTATTACTCAATAAATAAGAAGAAAATTTTTCAGAGGTTACATTATTATTAAAAAAAATAATTTCAGTTTAATAGTTTTCAAGATACAGAACTTTAAACTTGCATCTTTGGACGATTGCACACGTGCCATTCTTTATCACAAGTTTTTAAAATGTCCAAAACTGCTAAAATAATATATTTTTTGTGAAGATATTTTGCAGAGCTCTATTTGAATGTGAATTGAACCTGTATATTAAATTTTATTAAAATCGGTTACTATGTGTCCACGACTTTAACATTTTTGCTCATTTTACTTGGAATGACCAATATTTAAAGTTGAAATCATCACAATAAACACAAGTCAAATAATTTAATGACAAAGAATGTTATGCAGGGAAAATAACATTTAGGATGAATATACCCATGTATTTACGGCTCCTTCTCCAATCAGTATCTCGATGGGTATTATTTTCTACAGAAGCACAGCGACGACGTGGCGTTGAGATAACCAATATTTGGGGCTCTTACGTATTTAGTAAGTGGTGTCACGAAACATTTATAAACTCAAGTCATTTTTTTATTGTATGTGCATCTGATATGTACTATTAGTTTTCAAACGGAAGCATACTCTTTGTAGTTCAGTTCTGGGTTGTTTTCCTGGCCATATCAGTACCTGTATGTCATTCTTTGTGAACAACTCTTTGCCTTTTTGTTTAGTGCAATGGAGATATGCATATTGCTGGTAAAAAAATGGGACATTATCTGGAAACCGATAACAGATAGAAGATAGAAGTTTAGTTTGTATGCTGGTATCTATATACTTTCTGCTGTTCAGTTTGTCATGTATGGCACGAAAGCGGCTGACAGAATTTGCTGGCATAAATATCAGTATCATAAAACATTTAGAATCCTCTGTTGTCGCTTGAATGCAATATGGAGTATATCTTCCCCGATGCGAAGTTTCATACATTTTAACTTAAAACTACCTAAAAATGCATATCTTCGTTTTCTTATTCCACATCACTTATTTCCACTTCCTTCTGTCCATAAAATACTTTTTTGTTGTTGTTGTTGTTGATTTTGTCCGCTACCTTCAGTTTTTCAGTTGCTTTTAACTCAGCAATGGTTTTTGTCAGGGATTCCTACATTTTAAAGGAAAACTTCGTTAGTCTTTTCTTTACCGTTCAAGCACTTACAAAAACATCAGTTGCACTCGTTTCGCTACTGATAATTCCAGACTATATATATATCTGTCTTTTGAGTCAAAATTGTTTTCTTCTCTTATCATCAACAGCTGTTGTGCACTTTTTCCGGTTGATCCTTCTTCATTTAAGGAGTCTCAGGACTCTTAAAGCTTTAAAATTTCGGAAATTTAAATTTTTTTTAGATGTTAAACTCCTATTATTTCTGAACATTGTGATTTAATTGTTTCCTTGAAATTCCCATTAGAACAGAAGTTATGGCTTTTAGAATTATACCCGCCTAATAGCTAAAGCGGAGTTTTAGAATCTTTGGAAATATTTTTCTCCAAATGACGTTTTTAGGCATAACGCGCACGAATCTGAAAAACTTCTGAATATTTTTTCATGAAAATTTTCAAAACATGTTTCATGTTAGTCTGTATAAATTGAACTTAAAATTTCCTTTTCATTGTTAAAAAAAAAAACATTTTTATAGGTGATTATAGTGTTGTAATTTTCTAAATTTTGCATTAGCTAAATACAACTTTGTATTAAAAATATAAAAATGCTTTAAATATAAATTTATTTAGATTCAGGGTAATTATTAAAATCTGATGTATACGTAGGTACCAAAATGTTCATTCTAGTTTTAAAATTTATTTTGTAGTCTTGCGCGTAATCTGTTATGCCGATTTTCTGCTCATCAAATGTCTAACATTTTGTGAGCCCCCTGTAAACTCTAAATCTGCATCTGGCAAATTTTTAAATACATTAAATGAAAGAAGATACTTATATCTTTCATTTTAATATAAAATTGTGTCTTTTTTTCCTTTTTTTTCAATTTTAAGAGTCCTAAGACACCTTAAATAAGTTGTGTTTCATTTTAGTGTGAACGAGCCATGCTACTCTTGATGTTGGTCGATTCCTACCAGCTTTTCTCGCAATTAGTGCATACGAAAGACCATTTTCACGTAATACAAGATTCCTCGCAGTCTTCTCGGAGACTAATCACCATTTTGCTGGACGACATTATTTAATTTATTTTTTACACAGTCAATAGCACTGAACAATACGCACAGCATCCAACACTAATTGCACTTGAGTAACAAAATTTATTCGGGAAAGTGAAACTGTCAAAGTGACATTTCCCTTCTTTTAACATGATCTCGTGCCTGTCTGCATCTGACAGCTGATCATTTGTTCTCGTAAAGTCTATTGCTCGTAGTAGCTGTTACTAAAACCCGCTTATTTATTCTCACGCATATGTGCCTCTTATCCGGCTTAAAATAGCATAACTCTCTATGTAATACAAATACGTAACCCCTGTTTATTGTTTTGAATTTATCATTTAATTTCGTTTTTTATTTATATGTGAATCATTGTACCGCGTGAAGCGTAACACCTTCTGTAAGTAATCAAAGTAGAAGAAAACTCAAATTTCTCAATTTTGGGCACCATTCTATAGTAACAGATTGTACTACGTATTCACACACAAAACACAAACCAAATCGCAGACAATACAAATTCGGGCTAAAGAAAATTGTGTTCCTTTTTCGAGAGAGATGGACTGACAAGGTTGTCAGCTCGTTCCGGGACATATGGGACAAATTAGACAGTACGGAGCCCTAGACTGCATTTGTGTGCGAGAAAGAGGTTAAACTACAACCAAAAACTTTTTAGAAAGCATCAACAAGAAAATGATTGTATGGATGTAAATTATTGGATAGCAAATGTGACGAAAAAAATTGAAAGAAATGTAACAGGTTAGCCTCGCTGCTCTGAAACATGTACAGCAAAAACAATTATCTAAAGCAAATAAAATAATCTAAATTATGTTTCATTTAGAAATCATTAACGCAATATTTACTGTTGTATGGTTAGAACTTCACTCGCAAGTACACGTATAGTTTTATCAGAGATTAATAGAAGTAAAACAAAAGAGCATTCTATAAAACCCAAATAATATTTTCCAAAATTCATTAAGTTTTCATGTAACATGCTTAAACATTAAGCTCTTGCATTAAAATCATTATACGACTTGAATTTTGTAGTTATTTTTTTTTTAATTTCTTATGTGCTTAGCGTTTTCTTTATATCATATGTATACATATAAAGAATTGCAAAGACGCCCAGTGCTGAATTTCAAGCAAAACAAGTACCGGATATCTAATATTCACCAGAAATAACAACCAAAGTGTATCACTGCATCTTGCATATTTAGATTTCATACGCCATTTGCAAAATTAAAAAAATTCGTCGTCAGGAAAGTAAGTTTTTAATAAATTTTCTTTATATCTGTTCATTTATACATAATAAAATTTAATAAATGAACAGAACAAAAAGTTTAAAATCAGTAGTCGGTCATATTTAGAAATCCTACTCACAAAGGATTTATTTTTTTATATCATCTTGGAAAACACAACACACCGTGCTGTTTTGGTGGATTTCCGTTGGCAGTATTTATAAGCTCAGACGGGTTCAGACTAATATTTAAATATTCACTAAAAATAATGAATTACTGATTCTTTGCTCCAGCTAAGAAATGCGTGGGCTGAAAATGTTGATCAGTAGGCATATTTTACAAACCCGAACAAAAAGCAGCGAGTTAACAAAACTCGACCGCGAGTACAAACGGCAAATGCGGTTGAATTTGGCATTCGCCGTCGTCATAAAGATCTCTAAATATAATATAGATGCACTATAGCTTCAAAACGTCTGCAAATGAAGCTGGTTCTAGATCAAGTACTTTGGTTCAAAGAAGACAAGCACGAGGAATCGCGATGAACTCATTGTACTTGGAGAGGTTTTTTAATCGAGCCGCAAGGGATTGTGCCGAACTCAAACCGTTTTTATAGTTGCATTTCTGGATTCAAGCAAACACTTCACATTTTATCTCTATATGATAAGTCTTTGGTATTTTAATTAATACAGGATGTTTCTAAATGAATATCGGGGTTTTAACGCTTTGTAGTTTCTATTATATAAAAGTTAATTTTATACTTAATATATAAAATGAAAGAGCAACTCAAACAGTTTGTTGGTACCTGTGCTTGTGCATGCCCACGCAATGTTTCTACCGTCATCCGTTAGAAATCGCTAGTAGCAAAAATGGCGACAAGTGAACAGAAAGCATTTTGTGTTCTGCAGTTTGCAAAGACCGAATCTGTAGTCAATGAGGAACGTGCGTTCCGGATTAAGTTCAGATGTGATCCCCCAAGTGATAATAACATCAGTAGATGGTATCATCAGTTTGAAAATACCGGCTGACTTTGCAACAATTATCCTACAAACACTAGTCAACGTTTGGGAAGAACTGAGCTATCGACTTGATATGTGCCATACGACGAAAGTTGCTCACATTGAACACTTGAAAGATTGTAGGTAAAACTGTTTGAGTTGATCTTTCATTTTATGTAATAATCGATGCAGCAGCGGTGGTTCGGTAGCTTCAGAGTTTGAATAAGAGAAGAAAAGCTTAAAGGACCGCGGACGGAAAGATGTCGCTCACCACTGCGGTTCACGGTTTAATTTTAAGTTTCATGTAATAAATACGACAAAGCGTTAAAACCCCGATATTCATTTAGAAACATCCTGTATTACAGGGCATTACCCATACGTATGCGACACGCTATGTCACAATTGTAAGCTCTTTGATAGAAAATAACGAAAATATTAGAGATAGAAGGGAAAGGGAAGAATAATTTAGATCGGTTTTTTGGAAGAGAAGATCCCCTGGACCCCAGAGCGCAGTAGTTCAGCTGATATCCAAATAATATTTAAATATTCACTAAACACCAAAAAGTATCGCAGCTCAGCTCAGGGGAGATTCGGCATAAATTAAATTCTGATTATGCTTATATCGTAAATTAGGTTTGTGCCAGAAACTCCAAAGCCAACCAACAAACTGCAATAACTTTATAGAAATGAAGTTCTATGTTTGAATATGTGTGTGCTCTGCTTTTTTGTCCGCCAAACAATGTTTTTAGATGCATTCCGGCGCATTTTATCGAATACATGTCTATAACTAACGCGTGTTTTTTTTTTTCATATTTAAATCAAGAATAGATTTGTTCACACTATAACAGAATGTTAGAATTCAATCAAGTTTGAGGAAATGAGTAAATATTGCAGAATGAGAAACAAAATATTTGTATTATGATACTTACAACATCTCGCAGGCAAAGAGAAAATAATAATTTTTGACCAAGCAATATTATAACATTATCGATTTATAAATGTCTAAAGATATGAATAAATTTTCAATAGAGAAAATATTTTAATTAGAGACACCTGGCGCCTTAAACGAAACTTTTCACTATCTCGATAAGCTATATTAAAATACTGTGTGCAAGATTTCTTTTTGTGTGTTTGATTTCTTTTATCGTGAAAGTTCTTTATTCAGACTTCCATTAATTGGCTATAAAGAAAGTGGTGATAAAGCAATTTCAGAGTTTGTTATCGTCTTATATAAATAATCTAAATCTAAAAAAAAAAAAAAAAATACACGAGGTGTATTAAAGAGGGTTTTGAGAATCTTGGAAGATGTCAAAAGTTATATATTCTGATCAGATTGAAGTTTATAATATCAATAATGAAAACTAACCAAGAAACTACACCTCAGTGTAAAAATGAAAGTAAATTAAGTAAGCAGCAATCGAAAGGGTATATTGAAACACATTTGCAAATGCATAAATTATTTGCCCTCGTCTCCTCGTTATCGAGATATACAGGGTTAGCACAAATAAATGACCGGATTTTGGAAATTTATATTTTCAAAACTATTACACATATTATAATAAGTGATATATGAAAATAAAGTGGATCATTTCACGTTATTTTTTAGTTACAAATGCTTGGTGTGTGAACGTTTCGTAACATGACTAACACCAAATCTTTAATCAAGTTCGTTTCACACATTTGGCAGTTTTGTACAGTCAACGATTCTTAATGCAGCATTGATGGATTAAAACACTAAATAATGCATCACAAAATAATGCTAAATATTGCATAAGTGCCGCATTATTTTGCGTTTTAATGCATCAGTGTTGCATCATGTAGCATTTTAATGCATCAGTGCCGCATTAAGAACATTTTTTCAATATAACGCACGCTTCTCACAGAGCTTAAAACGAGAATGAGATGTCTTACTGGTTCTATATTCAAAATCTGGTTTTGAAACTGAATAAAGTCACGTGGCAGCGGTAATTTACCCAAAGAACTTCTAATTGATAAAAAGGGAAGCCACTGTTGTTTTACATCATGAACTGTTTTGCTGGCTGGCTGGCGGGGTACCTTCTCTTCTTAACGCTAGATGTTTTATTTTGCAAATTTTAAAACTTTATATCTCGATAAAGGGGATACGAGAGCAAATAATTTATACGCCTAAAAACATGTTTTAATATGCCCTTTCAATTGCTACTTATATAAAAAAAATTTCATTATTACACTAATGGGGTAGTTTCCTGGTAAGAAGTGTTTCTTGATACCATAACGTCGATCATTTAAGTGGATGAAATTTCCAAATATTTTTTAATATAAAGTCATACAACATTTATCTCTTTAGATTTTATTCATATTACTTTTATATTTTTCTAAAATATTTGTATTACCCCATAATTGACATGATTTTTCATTGAAAAATAAAATCTAAAAGTTTTCCGATCAAGATAAAAATAAATGAATGTTTTTTTTTATGAATTCTCAAATTTATTTTTTGGAATTCTTCTGAAAAACGTGATCGTTTGCTGCACTTATTAAAAACATGCATGATACGCCCAAGTTTGAAATGGCAAAAGTATTAATTTGCTCAACTGAAACAATGTGATGAACATAAACTTCCCTTTTTGCTTCATTTTAGGATATACAGAATGGCAGCAGCTTAAGGTGTCTCAGGACTCATAAAATTGGAAAAAAATGAAAAAAAAAAGAAAATTTTCAACATTTAATAGCCTAAAAGGTATACGATTTAAAAACACAATTTTTATTCTGCTTAAAAGTTATAGGTGTGTTCTTTCATTATATGTATTAAAAAAATTGCAAGATGCAAAATTTGTATTTATAGGGGGCTACAGACATTTGTCGAGTAGAAATTAGTATAACAGCTTACGCGCAGGATTAGAAAATACATTTTGCAAATAGAATGACATTTTTTGGGCCGAATTATACTTCAGATTGTAATAATCACCTTGAACCTAAATAAACTTGTTTTTATTTTTTTTTATTTTTAATACAAAGTTGTATTTAGCAAGCACAGAATTGTGAAAATTTCAACAGAATAATCACCTTTTTTAAATAAAAATTAAATTACGTTCAGTTGATACAGACAACAATGAAACATATATTTTGAAAATTTCATAAAAAAATATTGAGACGTTTTTGAGATATCCTGCGCATTATGCCCAAAAACGTCATTTGGAGAATAATGATTACAAAGTTTCGGAAACGCCGCTTCAGCTATTCAGCGGGCATGAATCTAATAGCCATAACTTCTGTTCTAATGGGAATTTCAAAGAAACGATCATATCAAAATATTCAGAAAAAACAGAAGTTTAACGTCTAAATAAAAATAAAATTTCGAAAATTTTGAAGCTTTAAGAGTCCTGAGAGCCCTTAAAAAAATATGACGATTGAATGACAACAAATAGTTATAGATAATGTGCATGTAACGTGACGCACCCCAAAAAAGCCGTGCTTCTCAACTTGCAGGTAAAAAGTAACAATTTTCAAAGAGTTAGTAATTTGTCACATTATTCCTTCATATAATACAATATATTATGACTACGTGAAAATTACGAGCATTTTAGCATAATTTCAAACAATTTATTTCGAATTTTTGCCTACAGCAAGTTAAGTTGTCACGCAACAAGCCAGTTTGTTGACAAACATGCACATTATCTATACCCTATTGAAATGTCAGAGAATTCGGATGGTAAGAACTATTTTTTTCTTTTTTTGTTATGTTGAAGGAAAACAAGAGTGGGAAAAGAAGAAAAAACGAAAATAAAACATATATCCTTTTCAACTAGATATGAATATTTTTTCACGATTTTTTTTTATGATGTGCATAGGCGTCATATTTATAACCGCTGAAAATTTCAAAGATTTGGACACAAGAACTGTTTTTAATATTGAAATAAACCAAGTGAAAACGTACTTCTTACGAGCCGTTTTACCGCTAAATACACAGGCCCGCCAAACTGAAATTTTTGAAAAATACAACAGACGTTTTCGTGGATTCTTATGTAATCTGGAATGCTGATTTCAAAATGACCTCACAATGATTTCACAATGCTATAGCATTGTGAATGTATAATACTTAAGCAAAAAAGCAGCAAAAAAGACACCCGTCTGACATTGGTCTTACGGCTCCTTTTCGATGAATGTATAAACAGCCTCCATTCATCTTTATCGTGGGTGATATTAAAATTGCTCATCAATCTGGGAACATCAGAACAATAGACCAAGTTCTGCCCCTCCTCAAAGTACTGCTTAATAAATTCCTTTTATCGATTCCTGAACTAATAAAAAGCGGTTTCTTTGGCCAATAAGTTTCTTTTATTTCAATCTGAAGCTCAACAATTCTGCTGCCTCTTTCAAAAGGCCCAGATCTCTAGTCAGATCACTAAGTTAAACCTGAGAGATGGACTGAGGCGAATCGCTTATTTTCATTTTCGGAGCCTCGAATCTCTGGATGTTCCGAGTCTGAAGACGTTGACATTGCAATTCCATTGAAGGCAAACACACTGGTTCACCAGGTCCACGAGGAACGGGGCGTATGGATAATGGCATGTTCATAAAAATTTAACTAAAATTGAATTTTTCAAGAAAACGTGGCGTGATAAAATTTTTTCATTATTCGTTTTTAAATTAGCACCAAAAAATATATAAAGATCAGCTATCAATTCCCTTGATTTTTTTTTCATCGCAGGCCTGTGATATTAGTTCTTTTTCTTTACCGATCTTACACACAGTCAGGTGATAGGTATTTTTCGTAACATATAAAAATCTTTAAGATTTTTAACAATTTCAAGTTATCAAATTTACTATACTTTTGTAATAAATAAATAAATAAATAAAAATGACGAAACGTGAAATCCTGTAATTCCAGTTCGAACCAAGTATTTATTAAAAATAATTTATTTAAGTTGTTTTTTTAAAGTTTTCAATATTTTTTCACGAAATTTCTACAACGGCTGCAAAACTTATATTGATAACTAATAAAAATTTCAAAGAATTCGGACAACTTGAAAAAGCAAGAAAATGTATTTTTACTAGCCTTTTTAGCACAAAAAATTGAAATTCTTTTCGTGATTTCTTCATTCAAAAATGTAAATTCGTGAAAAATCGAATTAACCATATAAAATCATATAAACTTGAGACCCATTTAAGGTCATTACAACAGGCCCGTGCAAAACCGGACGGGTCAAATAGTGTAACAATAAATTAATATTTTATATTAAAATTTCAACATGTTTTTTTTGCTCTTAATGTTTCATGTCTGAAAGAAATCTTTCGCTCCTAACATTAACATATATCGTCATTACATCATGTTAAAAGTTTTAAGATTTATATAAATGTTTGATCCGTTTATTCACTTTCATGAGAAAAAAAATATACCATTTACAAATTAACTCTGTCTTTTATATTTTACTGTTATCTAACGATTTCGTAGTTTCTTGTATATGTATGATATAATTCAAAAGGTTCTTATCAAGAGTAGATGACCAATCTAAAGATTGCAAATTGCGCAAATCAAAGTTGACATTTAAAATGATGGAAAAGAGTTCATGGTATACTTTTCCAGTTGAATTTTCTTTGTAGTGACATCAACAACTTATGCTCCTCTGTTATACTCAATAAACTAGAATATGTCGTAATTTCTATTTTCTTTTATTATGACACTCATTCTTCATTAACTTTAAACTACCACAAACTGTGAAAAAAAATCTCAATTTCAAAGAGTATTAAAAAGCATAAAACTTCAAATAACAGATAATAAATTCATAAATGGTACATAAACTTCTAAGAGTGCGATTTTGAAACAACAAACAGAATGTTACGAATCTATGCAAAAATCCAAAACACATATCATGCACTTTCTAAAGAGGACTTTTATTCAATAAAATTTACTGTAACGTTATCTGCTTAGCAGTTTATAGAATTTTTATATAAAATATATATAAAAATATTAGTGCAACAATCTAGGAATGTAGACACGTGAACAAAATTAGAATGTAGTTAATATCTAATACGGTAACTATCTCAATACTAAATTCTAAATAAATTATCATAGCAAATTATTTGTTAATAAAATAATTTTACAGTATATCTTGTTCAAATAAAATGCGAAAGAAAAAAATATAAGACAAGAAATAAGATTCGAAAGTGCCTATCTATGCTATTGCTCATTTGTATCAACTCTAGTGTTCATGAGATTCCACCTTCATTTATTCCATTTCCAATTCTTCACTGTTAGATTACCTTCTTTATTTTTTTACTCATACGTTCATCTTTTATCCGATACACTGCTAAGATATTCGTGATTGGTTTACTGTTTTTGTTTTCCACGTATCTACATAAAACTGATCTCTAACTAAACCTTCAGGGAATCTGGTTTCTTTAAAGAAAATTAAAATCCAATTATTCTGTTTAAGGAACCCTTAATATATTATTTGAAATTCCTATATCTCTAATTTTTATTATGGCCTACAACTGTAATTCCTTGAGTGTTTTACATTATTTTAGCTATAGACCAACTTAATGCATACAATCAATTAAAAGGTTTTTAAATACCGGTCGTTAAAAAAATTAAATCCTACAACAATTTGTATTTTTTTTTCCTCAGACAATTATTCTGTTAAAAGCTATAGTTTATATTATTTCTTAGGGAAAAGGTTAAAATCACACCAAATCTTTAAAATACTATTATAATTAATACTATTAAAATACACTTATCTACATATAAAAAGAGTTTTTCTGTTTTTCTATGTATATTTGTCTTCACTGTCTGACGAACCTGCTGCGGGAATGGGTACACAATTTTCAAGAAGGTCCTTATATGTCAGAAGGCATGCTTCTCCTTAGAAGATTTTGGCTTTATGAGATTGGATTATTTAATTACGAGTATTTTTTCAATTTTTAGCATTTTCTTTTGTTTCCGTTCCATTATTTCCTCAATAATGAAAATAATCCAGTTTAACTTTTTAAATCCCAATATAGCAAATTTTGCTGCCGTTTTAAAAAAGTGGTTTCTAAAGAATTTAGTTTAGAGGTTTGTTTGTTTGAAGTGGATGAATCTTCGCTAATTCAGGGTTCGTACGCTTCAAGGACTTGTAAGGACTTTTTAACAGAATTTTTGTAAAATAATACTTGTTGTATTTAATGAAAAAAATTCTATCTTCAGATATAGCTTCCCGTACTTTGCAAAATTTCTGGTACTAAAATAATTAAAATCCCCTGAATGCCTTGTAGTGTACGAATCCTATAGATAATTAATTACCTTATTTGACAGTATACTGTGTTCGAATAAACTGGTCAAAACAAAAAGAGAAGAAAAGAAGAAAAAAATCAGGTTAGAAACAGCCTATCTCTGCTATCTTCCGTTTCTCAAGAGATTCAACATTCATTTATTTTCATTCCTATTCTTTTCTGTTAGATTAACTTCTTGGGTTGCTAAATGATGTAAACTATTTTATCTGTTAAGTCGTTAAGAGTTTCTTGATTGATTTACATTCTTTTCATTGACCGGCTTACACCTGATGACCAACTAAAAATAAAGAAATCCTCACTTAAAAAAAAAAAAAATAACTAAAATACAATTATTCAGTTTGCAGATGTATTATTTAACGTCTGTTTTTACAACATACTTTATCTCCATAAATACATAATTATATATGTCTTACTCTGTCATGATCTATAGTTTTTATTTTTGTATAAAACTCTAAAATCTAAAATTAAAATGTAGTATATAAAGAGTTTGATTGATTGATTTTCACTTAGATAATAAAATTTTAAAATTTATAACTTAATCAATGTTTATAAATCATGGATCTCTTAAGAATTTAAATTTTATTGATACGTTTACTGAATCTGTACCTTAATTCTATATTTCTATTATTCTTAAATTTATTTTTTTTTCTACATTTATAAAATATATTATCTATAATTACATATTTATTAATACAAAACAAGTCTGACTGTCTGTGTGTTTGTGGGCTATTGGTAAGGGAAATCTATCGAAGGAGAGGTCTACGAATTTGCATAAAGAAAGATGAATACAGTATTTTAAAATATATTATTTGACACCTGTAGAAATTGTGTAAAGAAAATAGAAGAAAGGTAAAAGTAATAGTAGAAAATAAATCCGTTAAAAGGCCATAACTGTGCTATCCCTTGTGATCACAAGGTTTGACTTTTTTTATACACAATTCTTTTATTTGTTTTTACATTAACTTCCTCAGTTTCTTACGGATGCTATCTTTTTTTTTTTTTAATATTACTTAATGAATCATTTAATGTTTCTTGAGTTATTTGTTTTCTTCTAACAATGGGCTTAAAACTGATAAATAAATATGCGTTTTGATACCCAAGCTTAATTTTGGAAAGAAAATGACATACAATTATTATGTTCCTGAATGAACTACATATTTTTTCTGCTTTTTAATACATATTTTTTATTTGTCTATACTTACATGGAAATTAGCCCATTAAATTACTTTGATACTATTTATTTACTGTATGTTATTTTATGTAAATCTATACTACGACTGATAACAATCGTTGAATGTATACATAGGAGAAAATAAAAACGTTTAAATCCAATTAACGTAGATATATTAACAAACCATTTTAACTCATAAGGAAATTTTTCTATAGTATCTGTAGATAGTTCAGAAAATGGGAAAGCGGAAAGAGGAATATTTGAAAATAAATCCGTTTAGAAAAACCCTATCTGTACTATGCTCATTGCCTGTGGGATTTAACATTTATTTATTCACTTTTGCATGTTTTCCTATTCGATTAACTTCTTTTATTTCTAAATGATAGGAACTTTTTTTTTTATCTGTAAAATCTTTAAGAGTTCCTTGACAGTTTTGCTTTCTCTCTGCCATAGATAAACTTAAAAATGATAATTACGTATACAGAAATCCTTGCTTTATACAGGGTGTCCAGCGAATAAGACCCCGATTTCAAAATTAAATATCTCAAAAACAAAGATCAATAGAATTATGCGGTAAACTGTTTGTTTATTAGCTAAGCTGTAAAAATGTTATACAAAAGTTTCAAAATTTAGTTGCAAAAACCATTAACAGATGGCGCCGTAATAGCAACACTTGTAAACTGCTTCGAAGTCCAGAATACTAGTGTCTCATTCCTAGTACAACCCTACGGAAAAACGAATATTGGAAAAGTCTGTTTTTTCATTGGGGTGATGTGCAGAAGTGGAAACATCTGGTCACAGAATTATTGCATCAGCTTTAATTTTAGAAAGTTTCAATTAATAGAATTTTCAATAAAAAGTTTAGAAATCATTATAAGAACTTATTAAATATTTTATTAAATTCAATCTTCAATGCCATATAATTATTTAAATCAAAATGCATATATTTAGAAAAATAATTTTGTACTATTTATTTATTTTTTATATTTTTAAATCACGGAATAATATTTTCGTATTATTGTTTATACCTGAATTCTTATAAATAAAAAAGGAATTTTTCACTTTTAATTTATCTTTAAATCTCGGCATAATACTTTGGTTTTACCACAACATATATATTTCTTTTCTTTGTAAACAAAGTTTTAGAGACAGAAATTATGCATTATTATTTTTTTTAAAGGAATTGATGATAAGTCATATCATCAACGTCAAAGCAAAAGTATTTTGGATGATGCACTCCTTTCCAACACTTCGGATCCTATCGCTAGAAGTTGCACCTTATTTCTGGGCTCAATGATAAAAAAAAATGAAAACGAGTTTTTAAAATTAAAATTATTTTTTTAACTCAATTAAGTTTTTAAAAATAGAAAATTTGTATTTTTTCATTCAAACTATTCTCTACAATTAAAAAAAAATGATTTATGAATCATATTATAAATGCTCAATGATTTTTAAAAAAGGGCTTTCTTTTAGCTTAATTAAATTTTAAAAACAGAATCTTTGGACTTTTTTATTCAAACTTTTTTCACAGTTTAAATAAATATTAAAAAGTAAAGATTTCCATTTTTTTTTCAAATCCTCCTCTACTTGGATGCGATTTCGCGATCTACCAATTAGGAGAGAAAATACATACTACAGAGATACTGGTATCCGGATCGAAGTAGCTTATAACAAAATTTGAAACAAATCTTAATTCTGTCAACACATTACCCAAATCTGCACATTGCCTAAATAAAATATTTTAATAAGTTCTTATATAATGATTGCTAAACTTTTTATTGAAAATTCTATTAATTGAAATTCTCTAAAATTGAAGTTGATGCAATAATTCTGTGACCAGATGTCTCCACTTCTGCACATCACCCCAACGAAAAAGCGGACTTTCCCAATTTTTGATCTTCCATAGGAAGCCATCTAGGAATGAGACGCTAGTGCTCTCGACTTCAAAACACAATGTATAGGGATTGCGATTATAGCGCCATCTGTTAGCGGTTTTTGCAACTAATTTTTGAAACTTCCGTATAACATTTTTACAGGTTAGCTAATAAACAAACCGTTTACCGCATAATTATATTGATCTTTGTTTTTGAGATATTTAATTTTGAAATCAGAGTCTTATTCGCTGGACACCCTGTACTAAAAAAGTTAAAAAAAAAATTCTACGTTTAGGGATGTATTATTCAGTGATTTTCCAACTATTCATTACTTATCGAAATCTAAATGTATATATGTATTTTACTATGATATCATCGATATTTTTTATTATTTTCTGTCAACCTAAAATACAAAATTAAAAGATGGTTAAATGTAACTTAACTACTTTACTTGATTGAATTTAAAGCAATAACTAACAAAACATTGTGATATTTATTGACTTCCCTTTAGAAAAATAAGATTTTATTATTGTTCCTGCGAATATTTTATCTTTGTACTATTATTATAGAATTATATTAACTTATATTTTTACTGCTAATATAGTTTTTGTTACTTTATATTATTCATAAACGGGGGCTACGTCATTAGTTGAGAATATGCATAGGAGAAAAGAAGAAATATTTAAAGTAATGTAACGTAAATATCTTAACAAAGCGTTTTATTCATTGATGAAGAAATTCACAGAATTCAGAAATTAGAAGAGGGGGAAGTTGTATGAAATTAGGAGAGGGGGAAGTTGAACAAATAAAAATAAATATATTTAGAAGGAACAATCTATGTTATCCTAATTGCTTATAAGATTTAACATTAAATTATGCTCTTTCATATTCTTTGCTGTTAGTTTAATTTCATTAGTTTCTAGCTGATATGAATATGTGTATTTCATCTGTTAAATCGTTAAGAATTTCTTGATTGATTTGTTTTCTTTTAGTTATAATTTGGCTTAGAAATTATAAATCACTAAGCGTTAACAAATCCTTTCTTTATACAGAAAAATTAAAAACCCTTTCTTATGTCTTTGAATGTGTTATTCAGTCTTATCTAATTATTATTATTGTCTTCTGGAAATGTATTCCTCTGAAATTCTATATCAATTGTTATGTTATAATCTATATTTCCCATTGTTTTGTGTCAACCTTAAATAAAAAGTAAAATGTTGTTAGATAAAAGTATCTAGATTGACTTACTTTCTTTTACCCATAGACCAACTTCTAACTAAAAATTATTAAATTTTGGAGTGCTTTTGAAAAATTAAAATCCTATTACTGTTTTTATCTTAATTATATTATTCTGTTATACTGCAGTTATATATCTGTTATTCTTACTGCTATTATAATTTTTGTAACTTTATATAATTCCAAAATGTTGGTGGTAAGACTGCGCCAATCAATATATAATAATAATAATAAAGATGAAATCACAAATATATGAACAAATGGTAAAATTCTAATAGATGAACAAAATATAAACATATGAAACCAGGGTTTCATATGTTCATATTTTGTTCATCGATTAGAATTTTACCATTTGTTCATATATTTGTGATTTCATCTTTATTATTTCAGCATTCTAATGGCATTGCTGCAAATGCTCATGTTATTAATTATGTTATGTTTAGTTTTAGTTTAGTCTTAGAACCTTATTATTCTGGCATTTAAATGATTCTCTCTTTATCAAGTAAAGGTAACTTTAACTTTGTAATTAATATAGCTTAGTTTTAGCTGTTCAATTTCATTTTGTTCATTATAATTATATGTATATATATATACATATATATATTGTATGTTATATAATAAGTTTACAGCATATTCATCATTTCCCTATTTCTTAATAATATCTATTATTTATCCCTACCTAATTTCCTTTACATTTACAACGTGTATATTAACAATTATCTTATTCGAAATCTGAATCTAACACTTTTAATACCTTCATAATTTTTTATCAGATACCCAAGAGAGAGGCTACTGAGAGAAACTAGTTTTTATTTTCGAATATTTTTTAATTTTTTTTTTTTTAATTTTCATTCCAGGAATCTGATTTTTCGCGTCCATTAGACGCTAGACTTTTTACCTCGAAATCCCTGCGTTACCAGGTGTGAGATTCATTCTGCTATGACACTCCCACTCTCGCGTCATTTGTTTAGCTGAAGTGTGCCTTTCACGGATTGGTTCGTTTCTGTATTACGTCGAAATCTGTCCCCCTACGCGATTGCTAACAAAATCCAGATACCGTGACTTTAGATCTCAGATTTATGTCTTATTCCAGTTCTTCAAACAATGTTACCTATGCCTAATAGTCGTATAGTTTTCTAAATTTGCTTTTTATGATCTTATAAGCATGATGTAGCTATTCATACCTCAGTCTATCGGCTTTACGAATTTTCTCATAATGTGAGAGTTATGTCTAGGTATTCATGTTTTAATGAATAAATGACTTAGAATGATAATTGGATCTGTTTTTTCCAGAGAAACTACCGGATTACCTTGCTACACATGCACCCTGACCATCGGATTAATAATACGACTGCGAAACGAATAATTGTGTCAGCTATTACCAACAATTTCATGTAAGTTGATTGTTTTTATTGACTGCAAAAATAAACGCAACCTTTCATTACCCGCCAGTATTCCATGAACTTAATACATCCAACAAGACCCTTTCTGTAGTTCCCAAGAATTTTGTACAAATTTCATATATATACAGGGAGTTCCATAATTCAGAGGTGTAATAGTAGGCATGAAGAAGATGAAAAATTACCATAAAATACTGCGTCGCAAACCACCAATTTAAGCAAAAATACAGGGTGTTCTACCGTAACCTAACTTTGGTTAACTGTTATAACTTTCAGAAAACTGAAGTATATTTTAATGAAACTTTTTATAGGCATGCTCCACTTCGTTGTAAATACACTTTAAAAAAAGAACGACATTTTTACAGTACAAAGTACTGTTCATCTCGCGCACAAACTCGATTCACAGTTGAATGTACTGTATCTTTCTTTGGTTTCCTGACTATTTAAACATGACAAATACAGTAGTTGCGTAAAATTAACAGCACAATGTACTGGCAATTTTGACTCCAGTAGTTTGTGCTGCGGTTTAAATTCGTCCAAAATTGCCAGTACATTGTACTGTTAATTTTACGCAACTACTGTATTTTTCTTGTTTAAATAGTCAGGAAACAAAAGACAGATAGAGTACATTCAATTGTGATCTAGTTGTGCTGGCAAATTTACAGTGGTTTTTTTTTACAGTGTATGATAAAACCAAAAAAAGAGGTAGATGTTATCATGTTTCTTGCCAGCAGTATTCACTGGACTCTCCACATTTTGGACTGTGGTTATCAGTTCATACGGTATCATCGTTTGCATAAGCACCCTGTTTTTCCAGGACTTTTTGTGATGTTATCACATTTAATGCAAAACATATATATATCCTCGCATTTGATACGATTTTTATTACAATACGCACAATACGTACGTACGATTTTTATTACAATATTTTCATTTTTCGTAAAATTATAATCAGCAAGGCAACTTCAGTTAGTGTGAAACAGCGTTTATTTGTGAAAAAATAAGAGGTTATCAGCCCCATGCTCTATGGCAAATTTTCATCGCCTTGATGCCTACTAACACACCTCTCAGGGTTTAATTTGCTCCGGAACCCGGCTCCGGTACTTCTCTGTTTTTAGTAAATATTTCAATATCGGTCGAAATTCACCGGAGGTCATAAATACAGTGCTCCGGAGCCCAGTGCAGTAGTGTTTCCGAAAAACCAAAGCATGAAATACTTTTTCCTTTCCTTCCCATCTCCAAGCTTTTGCATTCTTTTTTACCAAAACACTTATATGTGACGTAACGGATTGCACACGTAGGAGATGAAGACCAAACGGACTCAATTTTTCATATAAGCTTTTGGGCTTGGACTGACTCGAGCACAGTCTGTATTACAATTAAAATTTTGTTTATTCATGCATATAAAAAAAATTACTCCTTTAAAATTACTTGTTCTATTCTATTTCAAATCATTTTAATGATATTTTGATCAAAATGAAGGGGAAACAGAAATCGTGTTTTTCTATTTCAAATTTATGTCGGCCACGACGTGTTGGTATGGGGCGACTCAAGATATTGAATAATGAATTTGCTTTCAGTTCGATTTTCTTCTGTGAAAGTAGAATATTTTTTTATTGGCTGTTTTTTTTCATTTGTAAGCAGATATAATTACCATTTATTGTTATTCTGATAGAAAGCAATCGAGCAGTGTTTCCCCTTCTCCTATAAAAGCATCGATTCTTTCCGATAAGGGTGTCAAATTTTTAATTTAATCTGATTTTCAGGGACTCACCGCAAAAGATTGTTATGCAGAAGGAATAGTTTATACTTTAAGATATGCACCTTTCAATGGAAATTGTAAAACATTGTTCAATTCTTCAGCATATAGATATTAATTTCTGTAAATTTTATTCATTTTTTATTAAAAATGCATAGCAAAGAGCTATCCCTTTTTTGTATTAACACTATTACTTACTATATAACTATATACTCACTATATACTCACTGACTATACTCACTTACTATATAACTATATACTAACTATATACTCACTAATCCTTACTATATTTAATCGCAGAATTCTGCAATTAATTAACTTTAAAATTAGGCAAAAATTACTATCCGCAAGGAATGATAAATGAAAAGTGGAAACGTATATACTGTTAGATATATTTAAAATTGTTATTTTGCTTAAAAAAAAAAAAAAAAAAAAAAAAAAAAAATTCTTTAAATTTTGAAAATAATGTATGAAATATAAATATGGTGATTGGAGTAACAGGGGGGACGGGGAACGGTACAGTTGTTGTACCGGTTCCGCACAATATTAGGCCTCCATTACTTTTTTGTTACAAATTAAGCCTTGCCCCCTCTGAATTTGTCGGTCGAATTTTACAACACACTGTATATGTGAAAAAAAATCCAGCAAAACAAATGAGTAGCTAATACAAAAAAATCATATAAAAATATCATTTATTCTTTCTTATATTTTCTTTATATTCTTATCACTTATTCTTTTAATATCCTTTATAATTTTTTGTATAAAATTAATCATTAGTCGATATGGTTTAGTAAAATTTTAAGAGAAAAAAGGAATTGGTAAATAAATATTTAGATAGACGCTATCTACTATTTTATACCTGTAACTCATGAGATTTTACTTTCGTTTAACTGATTTCTTCTTCTTTGCTGTTAGTCTATCTTCTAAAAGATCAAAAGCCTACAATAAAATAGTGCTCTGAATTAACTTTCATCTTGACCAGCATAAAAGTTAAAAAACATATCATTATTTACTTCAAAGGCGATAAAATATTCAAAAGTGATGTTAATATGTTAAGTTTACATAATGATTCGAGACCATTCGAAACGCAGACGCGCTCATTTTTAAGTGGACGAAGATTTCTTAGTCTACAAAATGAAAGCGTGTGCGTCTCGAAAGGTTTCGGAGCATATATTGTGAACCTTACACCTTTACATGTTTCTTTAATATTTTATCCCCTTTTAGGTTAATGCATATATGTCTTTAAGTTTATCTTTCCTAGATTTATTTAAGATTGTTTTAAGTTTATCTTTCCTAGACCGATGTGAAATTTTAGGCTGATTTATTTCAAAATCGACTTACTAGAATGCATAGGTACATAATATATCTACATAGCTATATATAATGTAATTTCGAGATAAGATCTGAAATATTCAAAAATTTGAACGTTATTGGGACAACGTTTTGGGCGTGCCAATATCTTGTATAAATTCGATAACACATTAAAGGGCAAACCGTACAAGTCTGGTAAGCTGCCATGATTCTTGCAGACAAGGTTCGACTACTGGAATTTCAGGATTATGTACATCGTAGGATATATTTTATTTCTATGGATTGGATCTACATCAATAATATTTTGATCGTTATAATTTTCCAGAATTGCTGTTGTAAAGTATTAAGCTTAGACATTACATCACGAATACTATTCAGAGGTGACTTGATATAGCAAAATGACCCATTACTTTGCAGTTTGAGAGCAAATCCGATTGATTGTTTGATGAAAACTCTATGAGCAAGGCACTTGAGTGTATGTTCTCATAGATCAAAGATCTATCCAGGGACAGAATGAAAGGTTAAGATATCAGAAATGAGAAAATTTTTTGAATGAATTATTACAAATACTATTGGTGTAATGCTTAGTAAAAAAACGTCTGGTAGAAGAATTCAGTACGTTGCACACCTCAGGAGAGAGAAATAGAAGAACGTTTAAAATTTCACCCAAAGTAAAAAAAGAAAAAGAAAGTTTTTAAATCTCAGTTGAACCTCCCACTACCGAGCACAGCAAGGATATTCACATATTTGTTCATCATTGTTAACCAGAGCCTCTACACTCACAAGGCACTCCTATATCAGTTACAGTTTCTCCCATTAACAAGATTACTAGTAAAGGACCGCTCCCTTGATCCCTAATCATTGACAAGTTAGATGAACATCCGATTGATGGACTAATATTCCTCTCTAGTCTACCTGAAGCAGAGGCTAAAGCTGTATGTTGCTTTCTCTCGATAGTCAGTATCCTCTTTTCTAGGAGCACGGCTAACACGTGGGTGGTTACGATTTTCAGTAATTCGATGTTGAAATGTTTATATCCGGTTATGAAAAATTGTCCCCGCCTTCTAAGCGGAAACCATGAAGCGAACAGGGCATAGGGGAAATAATAAATAATAGAAAGGAGAGAAAAAAATGAACGGAAATATAATGCTCAAGAGTACGGTATTGCGAAGACCGTGAATACCAAACGAAGGGGATCTCCAGGGGGAAACTAACAAATGAATTACAAGGTGTAACCAAAATAACCGTTATAGAGAGTAGTAAAAATTCAATTGTAAATTTTGATAATTGCCAATGCGTTCAAAAAAGAAGAATATTCTTGTAATATAAAGGGGAAAAAATACTAATTGAGATTTAAACAAAATTTCCACACATCTCGATTTATGAACAATTATTACAATACTGTTTAATTACCGAAATAGAATTGAAGTTACAGATACATTTTCTTTGAATGAAATAATTAACACTTTTCAATAAACAAGATTACATATAAAGATCTCCCTTGCAAAAAGTAATAATTGGTTTACTTTATAAAATCGTCTAAGAATGTTTACGAAATTACGATTTTTTATCTTACGATCATGTATAAAAATCACACTTTAACATATAGAAGAAAAAATCAAACTTTATATAAAATAATGCTCAAATAAATCTAGATATATTTATTTGTATTTGTTTAAGACGTTCGAGAAATCAATGAAAAACAGGCCAATTTTATAAATAATTCTAACAAGCAGATCTTTTAGAGATGAGGTACACTCTTAGAAATACCTTCTTCAATTCACGGAAATATTCCTTGCAGCACTACTACCGGTACTATATATGTGGGAATTGAAGAAATTCCCGTTCTTTCTTTCTTTTTATTTATTTATTTTTTTATTTTATTTTATTTATTTTTTTTTTTTTGTTTTAGAATAGAAAATTTCCGTAATCTGTGAAAAGGAGTTTTTCAAATATACGTCACTCGTTCTTTTGCGGATCACCTTGCCTTTGAACCTGAAACCGCAAGTTTCGAATCCAGCATCTTCACGCTTTTCGAATCGAGCATCTTAAGCACTAGGCAAGGGCGAGCGAGGACCTTTAAACTGAATATACGGATTTTCTTCAAATCTGGGATTGATAAGGCTCAATAAATTTCTTGTTCTGAAAACTTGGAAATTTAAATTTATTTGCAGGGTCATTTTTTTTTTTATTATTGACTGAACTACTATATATTTTTTTTTAAATATGTACGCATAGAATATATTTTGTATGCGAGTATTATTTTAATACTCTAAAAACTAAATTGAAAATAAGTTAAAATGAATGAGGAAATTGCTACTTTATTAAATTTAAAAGCATTAATTTTTTTTTTTTTAATAAATTAGAATTTTTAATTTAATGAATTTTCATTTTCTCATTTAAAAAAATAAATTTGAACTTTGAAACTAATACAGCGAATGCGCATGCGTGCAAGGTATAAACGGAATTTCCCCTTCTTTTCCAGACTTTCGGGAAGAATTAACGGAAAAAGTACGTTTTCTAGGAGAACGGAAGTTATTTGTTTAATAATGACGAATAATTTAGGGTATAAAGACGAATTTTTCTGACAGTGTATGTCAAATTCGTTTTACCTTTTTAGAATAAGACATAACAAAGTTACTGGGGAAAAACTGAAATTAAGTTAACAAGTATTCACATTACCTACGAATCCATAGTATTAAACATTAAATTTCATTTCCTTTGTTAATAAACTAATTTAGTACATTGCTTAAAACTTCTTTTGGATATGTTTTGTTTAAATGTCTATTTTTTTAAGTGCGAGATCGGATATGTTATGTTTATGAAATATATTGCAGTATAGAAAATAAAAATAGCTTTTGAAACTGTATCATTATTTACTCTCTGAAAGCTATTTTTGATATTAAATATTTATCTTGTGACCTTGCATTAAAGTTTAGAGAATCAACCTTTAAAGCAAAATCGTAAAAATAAAGTTTTAACGTATTTCGTAGAACTACATGTAAAATAGTTAAGAAAAACAGTTAAAACAGAAGTAACTTTGGAAAAATTTAATAAGAAACCTTTATTATATAATCTTATATGATATAATCATGTCTCTTCTTGATAAAAAGAAGAACGCTATTAAGGAGTAGATAAAAATTAAGTAAACAGTAATTTCCGAATGTCTACAAAACCATGAAACAGCGAATAAACATGAAAATAGCATTTTCTTTGTTAAACGATATTTTTATGGCATTACATAAAGTTGCTAATAAAACGTATTATATTTGTTATAGAAGTCTATTTTTAGAAGTGTATCATAGAATATATTATGTTTAAGAAATGTTCAGTGGTCTACAGTACAAATTAATAAAAATAGAAAGCTTTTGAACTTCTAGTAATATTTAATAAAGATGTTTTTAAGATAAAAGATTTATTTTGCGTTCTTGTATGAAGCCATTCAGAAAATCACACTTTTTGAATTTAAAGTATTAAGAAGAACAATTATCACTTGGGATGGTTGTCACAAAGCCCATTTCTTTCCAGTTATAGACTAACCCTTTAAGACCCGGAACATTTTCAGATTTAAATATTACATTCTTTTGGTTATTAACTCTATACTGACCCTAATGAGACTTAAAAAAAATAATTAAAAAATTTTTTCGTCACCCCCTGGAGCGTGGAGAGTAGCCGCACGAACGTGCGAGTTGGGCTTTTTCTAAGAAAGTCGCACCCGCACGATCGTACGGGTTGGGCTTTTCCTGTGAAATAATTACTTATAAGATGATTTGGGATGTATTGGCTGAAATACTGCAATGGAATCCTTACTGGCTCTAAAGCCTAAAAAAGGAGAAAGAAAATTAATATTGGAGATGTACTTATCGACTTAAAAAAATTCATATTTTAATTAATTAAAAAAAGTTTGCCTTATTTAAAAAAAAAAAAAAAAAGATATCGATTTTATTTTTTCTATAAGTTTGTAACTTTTTTAAATTAAAATTTAAGAAATAAAAGACATACCTGCAATTGCGTGAAATCTAAAGAAGCAGAATGAGGTACAGAAATGAACTCCTTAACATCCCACATGTATTGTTTTTTGTTGTTGTTGTTGTTGTTGTTGTTTTCATTATCTTAGACTCTGCCGAAACGGGCTTGTAGGTTGAACTTTGAGGAATGAGTTCAGGGGACTTTGATGAGGAAGAATGATCCAAAATTGCCATTTCTAAAGAAATATTTGTATTTTCTTCTTTTCTTCACCGAGCGCATCTGAACTTGACTATCCTTCTAATAAATCTGCTTCAAATATTTTGTCCGCAACCTCTAAATTCAGAGTCTGATTTATTCATCAATTGCAACATTTCTTCTTGTGTGAGAATTCTTTTCCGCTTAGGCATCTGAAAAAGTATTTTATTTTGCTTTGTTAAAAGTTAACAAAGTATTTAAAAAAATGTCTTAGAACATTTTATTAATTGAAAAGAAATAAAAAGTAAAATTCAATTGAAAAAAATAATAATTCATCCATGACAACACCCAAGAAAATATGGCATTAATTATATAACAACATGCTTCGTTTTTATTCTGCTATCACCAATATTTTCTAAACTGAAAACAAAATGAACATTGAGAAAGCTTTTACCTTTACAGTAGCACTGACTAACGTAATGCCCAAGTCGCACGATCGTGCGGGTAACGAAATCTGAAGTCCTATGAGCAACATAAATAGTGTATAATTAATTTATTTTATTATATTACACTTATTTAGACATTAAAGCAAAAATATTTATCTAAGGAATTAGAAATATACTAATAATTACCTTTTTACGATAGATAAAATGATGAGCTGTTTTCGTTGTATTTGTAAACAAAGCTTATCATGCCGGCTAAAAGTAAAACATGCACTACAACTGTCATCCGTTCATAAAAAATGATACTTTACTCTTTTTGCAAACCAGAACAATCGTTCGATTGGGGGTTTTATTTCATACGATTTTTTCAGAAGCAAAAATTTACGTGTATGTCTAACCCGCACGATCGTGCGGGTTGGGTCTTAAAGGGCTAAGCGAGTTCTGGAACGTTTTATGAAAACTGATTAAATAATGATAAAGATTATTAATAGAGAAAAATGTTAATTCCAGCATACAGAGAAAATTAAGAAATTGGGAATTTATTATGCATATATTCCGCGATGTTTTCGTATAATAAAATGCACCATGATTCTGGATTCTTGTAGTGCAATTTAAAATTAAGTTATTATTGTATTAATTAAAATTGCATATGTTAAACTTAACTGCGCTCTGTGATTTCGAAGTACAAGAATCTTATAAATCACACAGGGATCATAAGTGACCTGCAAGAGTTGCAGTTTAATTTATAATTCGGCCATAATTTATAGCCTACCCTGTGAAAAAACACAAATTTCTATAATAAAAATAATTAATTAGATGCAAAGCATAAAGTGAGGAAGTCAAAATTTAATGCAAAATAAAAGTTTATTTATATATATTAACATATTATAAAAATTTCGAAAGTTGAAAAAGATCTTGAATACATCAGGATGAATGAATCTCTCAAAAGATTTACAATTAAAATTAAAAATTGTATTTGGACACAAGAATTCTTGAATAAATGATAAGCGATGCTATTTTCACTCTTTTTCTTAGTTGCGTAAAATTGCAATCCTATTAGGTTTTAATGGAATTGTTAAAATCCAATAGAAAAATACCGTATTTTTTCTATTGGATGTGCGATTATCATGTGGGGGTTTTTATCTACCCGCATGTTTATAATGCGCACATAATTTCACAAAATTTGCATGTCAGCTCCTCCCCCCCGTGACCTATGACCTGCGTCTCTCGTCCCCTTCCTCTTCGCGAATATTTATCGATTCCTGTTGACAGCTCCTTATAAAACTTTGATATTGAGTCCTTTTTCAGGTGACCGAGTATTTTTAAATGTCATTATACAGTTCTAATTATTTTAGTGTCTAATTATTTCTGATTAAGTTGCAGGTATGTCGAAAAGGTGGGGATAGTAGTTTAACAATCCACCAGTGAGGTTAAAAAATTTTTTATTTATATCGATCAGCTTAAAAATTAGAATTAATATTCTTAGAACAACGTCACCAACACACGTGTAGAAACGACAATTTGAGATGACGCAGGTTATATAAGTAAAAAAATGAGTTTTGCAATAACCAATTCATGGGACAAAAAAATCCGTGTATCTAATTTTTGAACATATTTGAGAAAAGTGCTATATGTAAAAGAGAATGAAAAAAAGTAACAACTTGCTTAGTACTATTTTCAAAAGTATCAACATTTCAATTATGCAACATGTGAGATAATATTGTTGCATGTTAAAACAGGAAGAAATAGTGCTACAAATGTCTAACAATTAAAAAACACTATGCCAGCATGAAACAGATCATCAGCATCAAATTACTTTTTCTGTATTAACATATAATTTTAGATGATTGTTCAAAGTTTTTATATATATATATAAACACTAATTTTGTTATGTTTAAAAATCTATTTTTAGGTATTTGTTATTAGATTTTTTATATTTCGAACTTTTTGATGGTATTGTATTATTTAGTAATTCATCCATATTATATGTATGTATATATATGTATTATATACTTTAGAAGTTTGGTAATATGCATTCATGACTTAGGATACGGATTTTTAAATACCACAATTTCCGGAATATCGTTTTTTTAAGGCAGAATTTTAGTTTAAAAAAGCCAAATATTACTATTTTTATATATCATTATTAAAATTCCGTATTTCTCGGCACCTATTATGTAAAAGTGTGTATTTTTTTTTTTTTTTTTTTTTGAAAACGTAGATATAGCTAAAAGTTGCAACAATAATTCATTTTCATCGATGCTATCATGAAGTAGATGATCAACAACAAATTACATTTTCTTATTTAAGGGATAATTGAGGTAACATTGTGCAATGTTTCTATGAAAACTTATTCAACAATTTCTAAGTTCGAAAGATGAATGGTACGGTAGCAGTAGTTAAGTGCATGTTGAAAGCTAAGAATCAATCTTTTATAACTATTAGCTCACACAGTAGCCTTCAAATATACATATATATATATATATATTTACATATATATTCAAAATAGATATATAAAAATGAACCAATGTTCGATATTTATTTAAACTTATACTACTGTTTGCATAGTGTTTTTCTTTTAAAACAGCATGTTCCCTATTCTTCCTATACTACGCATTATTTATTAATAATATTTTAACTATTTAATTTCCTCCTGTATAATTTAAAATATTTTATAAAAAATTAAAATTTTCTTTAATTTAGGAAGATGATGTTTTAATATGATTAAAATAAGTGAAAAGTGAGAACGGAAATTCATTTCATTCAGCATGCCATGCTAACATACTTACATTGTAATTAAATAGGTTTCAATAAATGACAAATGTCGCAGAAATGTTTTTCGATCATTCACTAAAGTATCATCCATTCTTAGTAGAAAAAAAATACATTCCGCCGTATTTATACCTTCCTATCTATTTACTAAATTTATACAACATTGAAACTTTTTTTTTTGAAATCTAAATATTCCATTCACATATGTTTTCCACCAACTACTGACTTAAGTAGGGACTGTAGAAGAAGAATTTTAATAAATGATAATTAATAGTATTCAGGATACGTCTGACATCATCGCATTCATATAAATAACCTTTATTTTTATGAATGATAGTGAAAATCCCCAGCTATATAGAAATTTTTAAATGTTTTGTATGGAAAAAAGTATCAAATCCTTCAACAAACTAACAATATAGTACTTACGGAATGCAAAAAAATGTGACAAAAAGTCGTAACTGTTTTCCATACATCAATAAGAAAAATGACATAGAGTTATCGAAAGAAAATAAAATGCTCAAAATAAAAAATGTTATAATTTGATATTATTAGTTTAAAAAACTAGAAATGGCATTTTCATGTAGAAGTGTGAACCTTAAATAATAAATAATTTTTTTTAAAATACATGTTAACACAGCAAAAAATTGACGAGCTATGCTCAGTTTATCCAGCTACTAATAGGTAAATAAAATTAGAAGATATAAATCTTTTCTGTTCGTTTATAGAATAATTTAAATGTTATTAACTTATGTTATTATTATATTTTTTGTTGGTAGAGTTTATTTTTATTGTTACTTTATAATTTTATTACTTTATATGTATTAATGAATTTTTTACCGGATAACATATTTATATGTTAACAAGTTACTATTGTATTTAAAATACACCTTTGCTGTAATTATTCTATTGTATCGTATGTAATAATTGTTTTGTATGTGATTTTAGCTTATTGAAATTATTTTCTGTATTGTGTAACAAAATACTTTCGGCATCTTTAGGGTTTGCCTCGTACAAACCTAGGGATTTGAAGTTCTGCTAGGGTCTCTGTGCTTTCTTATCCGTACATCTTTTGAGCTGAATTAATAAAATTAGATAATCGTCTAATGTTGAAGAGTGTTACTTACACACGTTAAATTAATTAGTCGGCCACCTTACACTTTACGCTTCTTTGTCGCGTGTTACTCCACAGATTTGTCGATGAATGATCGACAAAGAGTGCAAATAGTTAATAATGACCTTTTATTATCTTAACATTTATGACACATCTGCTAAATGTTTGGTCAGATCTACAATTTTACTAACAAAAAAAAAAAACAAACACCCAAAGCAACACACCATGGAATTATAGCCGCACTGTAGTTTCCTAATATAAATTGCTTTTCTCTTGGGAAAAACTTTATACGCAAAAAAAGAAAAAAAAAATTAACGTTTATCATATACTTAGTATAAATCTATGTAAGTGTCAGTTTTGGTTCGTTTAAACAAATTTTATCTGACATCTTCCTGGAAATGCTAAATAAAAATATAGCGTTTGCAATAAATATGCAATATGTCTGAAAACGGATTTGATAAGTCTACATAAAGTGTGAGAACAAAAAGAATAAGTTGCTATCCAACGCACATACGGTATATTTCCAAATTTTAAACAAAGATGTAAAAAGTAAAATCACAAAAATAAAAATTATACTCGACGTTTCGGTTTTAATTTAAAACCATCCTTAGGAGTTAATTTTCAAAAGTACAAATCGGCAAAAAATTATTTGCATGTTAAATAACGAAAGACATATTCAAACTGAAAGAAGTAACAGAAATTTCATAAAAATATGTAAAATAAGCTCAGTGGCACCATTTGTTATCAAAATATGATTTAAAAGAAAATTACTGGGAATGCTATGCAAAAACCTCAGTCCTTTGAAATTAATGAGCAAAATCATCTCAAATAGAATATGAAACATTATCATTACGTATTCCTTGACTTCTTAAACAAATATCTTAAGATTCTCGGATAATTGCTTTAAACTTGTTTTGGAAAAATCGTGGTATTGTCAAAGTCAATAAATGAAATACTTCTTTTAAGGATGGTTCTTGATAATGTAGTCAAAAGTTTATTATATTTTAAATCATTTTCTGCTCTTTCAAACTTTCAAAGAAGCGACGACTGTTTGTCATTCCAATATATGAAGAAACTGTAACGTCATTAAGTTTAATGTGTATTACATAAACTCAAGAGAAAAATATAGTAGGAACAGGATCAATTATTCTACATAATGTTGAACAAAGTATAAACTTTTTATTTAGTTATTTATTTACATACTTCACATTGCATCGTCAGCGATCATGTCTTTTGCTTCAAGTTTTCAGAAGTTTGAGATAACTATTTACTACAAATTTAATACAAAGATAATGTTTATTAGCGCAAAAAACATGAGGAAGGATTAATCTGAAATGTGTTTTGTACACCTCTAAAAGAACACAGCGCAAAAAATGCTCTTTCGGCGTTTTATGTAAAAATTTACAAAACGAAATATGAATTTTATATTTTAATTTTGTAGTATTTGGCTAAAAATATATTATTATGTATATAATTATAATCTAGTTCCTCATATTATATTAAACATGAATTAGGTTATCCCATTTGATGAATAAATTTAATAACATTTTAACTTTTTAAATCTATAAAGTTAGACATGCCATATAATCAGAAATATACTATAGTTTCAGGAGATAGTTTAAATAACTTCTAAACCTTGTTCATATATCCATTTCATAAAAGCTTTTCCTTTAATAAGATGGTTATTTTAAATCGAAAATCTTCTTTAGATTAACTACTTCACATTAGAAAAGACATCAAAGAGACTTTGAACTTTAGTAACTGGATTTCATGTAGGACTTTTGACCAACGGCTTATTAGCTGAAGTGACCATGTTCGACCAAAATTCATTAATTTTAAAGAGATTATTAACGAAAATGAAATACTTGCATATTAAAACTTAAGGCAATCGTACTTTTATTCTTAGGAATTCAGTAATCAGAAAATGCAGTTAAAGGAGTAGAAATACTTAGAAAATGACTTTGGTATATCTTAGGAATTAGGAACTAACAAAACTCTGATAATTCTCAAAGGAAATGTTTCATTATTTCAGTTTAAGAACAATGCTTTGTGTGTCTCCGGTAAAGATTATAATTGTAAAAGTTTTGGAAATCGTGAATAATAAGATACTCAAATCTTTCAAGATTTTGTTTTATGAAATAAATCTGCATGGTTGAGCTATTGGAAAAACGTGATGTTAAAGTTAACGAATTTTTTATCAGAGTAAAATAACGTTTTCATTAATCATATTTTATGTTATGTACATCAAATTGAAATTAATTAGATTTGAAGCTTGACAATCAATGATATTACTTGCTTCAATACTCAAACAAACATAAAAAAAATATAATACCACCAAATTCAAGATGAAAATAACCTAGCCTTTAATTAAAAGGATCACGTTTACGGCATAAATATTTGAGCAAGTGAGATCAAATAATACCTACACTTCACGCCTTTTATTATTTATCAAAAGGTACAATAATATAGAAATTTATTTAAGTTTACCAAAAATAGAGTCCAAATAGATAACATAAAAAAAGTCGGACTTCAAATATTCAGAAATATATCTACTTTCAATAGGCAGTTTTGAACGCTTCTAATTCATTTTTAGATATCCAAGTAAGAAAAGTTACTTTTTAATAAATTGGTTATTTTTAAATGAAAATAATTAGATTAACTAACGTGTGTTAAAAACTAGATTAAATGCGTTTTTGGTAACGGTATTTTGTATAGGGCTTCTAACCAACAGATTTATATTAGCTGAAGTGATAACGTTCGACTAGAACTCACTAGCTGTTAATGTGTCTACGAATGGAAACTAAATATTTGCATAATTAACTTTAAGTCAAGGATGCTTTTATTTTTAGCATTTAAATAATAATAAAATGTTATCAAGGACAAATAAAGAGATAAAATGGCTTTGAAATATCTAAGAAATTAGGAATTAAGATAATTTGAATAATTCTCAATAGGAAATGTTTCATTATTTTATTTTAAAAAGAATGTGTTATATTTCTCCGCGTGAGATTAGAATTGTTAAAGTTTTCAAATTTTTAAATATAAAATTACACATACATTCAAGCTTTTATTTTATAAAATAAATCTCACTGAATGCCAGCACAATACGAAGGGATCTGTTTCTAAAACTATTTGGAAAATTACTGATTGATTATAAAAATTAAATGTGGTTTCCATTGATTTATTTTATACTAGCAAACCACGCGGCTTTGCTCGCGTAATATTTGAAATATGCCAAGTGATATTTATATGTTTAATTTTTAGTGAAAGGCACTAACTAAATTTTTATTTTATTAAAAGTTAATACTTTATTTTATTAAAAGGTACTTATTACTTTTAGGAATAATTAAAAAAATTACTATTTAAAACACAGCTTGATTAAACATCATTGTTACACTGCATAAGGCAGAAATGAGACTTAAATTAATAAAACGAAATAAAACTAAATAAATAATAATTTAGAAAATATTTTGAAACTTTTATGCTCAATTAATACCCTCATTTCAGTATTCATTTGAAGTTTTGATTTTTTTAGAAACCATCTTCTTACATCTTAAAATTAACCATCATGTCAAATTCCAAGTCCCAACACCTCTCTCAACATAAAGGGCTATGTTGAAATAGGAACTGTCACCATTAATTTGCCAACATTAATTTTGAAATTGGTTTGTTTTTTCCTAATATTCCACAGAAACCTAAATTAGAAAGCTTTTAAAGGCCTTTTTTAGAGCGTTTGCTGTTCCTGTGAATCCCAGGTAATAGAATCATCGGCCTAAAATATAGCCTGTGTAGGATCAGAGACTGTTACCATTGATTCGCAACTATTACTTTTATATTTGGTTTATATTCCCTGAAATTGCGTAGAAATCGTAATTTAGGACTTTTTTAGAATGCTTTTCGCACCTCCCCTTCACTTCACCCCTTTTTAGTTCGAATTTATTTTCGACAGTCCTTCGAAGGCATTTACATTTTATAAGTAACTACCAAGCCATATTTAAAGTTTCTAGCCTTTTCAGTATCACAGAAATCGCAATTTAGAAAGTTTTTAGCTACTGCAACCCTCTGGTGGTAGTGGCACAGACATAAAATATAGCTTATGTTTGATCAGGTTCTATCACCAACAATTTGTTATCATTATATTTTTAATCGGTTTGGTATTTGATAAGATTACATAAAAATTGTAATTTATAAGGCTTTTCGCTCACTTCATCTTTTTAAATTTGAAATTTTCTTTCGACAGTTCATAGAAAGCAGTTGCATCTTGTAAGTAAATAACATGCCATACTTCAAAGTGTTAGACACCGCAGTTATGCAAAAAATGCAAATTAGAACATGTTTTGCTTTTGCAACCCTCAGATGGTAGTGACAGCAACATAAAATATAACCTATGTTATAGAAGGGACTGTCACCATTGATTTGCAACCATTACGTTTGAAATAGCTTTGGAATTTCCAGAGATTGAGTAGAAATCGCAATTTAGAACGTTTATAGAATGCTTTACGCGCATTTTCACCCCTTTTTAAATTTCCAATTTTTTCGAAACTGTTCTCAAAGATCATTTATATGTAATAAATATGTACCTTGCCTAATTTTAATTTGCTAGCCCCTACCGATCACAAAAATCGAAATTTGGAACGATTTTTTGTTCCTGCAACGTCTAGGTGATAGTGATACCAACTTAAAATAGCGTCTATGTTAGAGCAGAGGCTGTCAGCATCAATTTCTTACCATTACTTTTGAAATCAATTTGATTCTTCCTGACATATTGGTGACAAATCGGCATTTAGAACGTTTTTAGAACGCTCTTCGCTCATTTTGCTCCTGAATCTCCTCTTGGGTAGTGGAAACAGATATAAAACACAGCCTATCTTAGAGCAAGGTCTGTCACCATCATTTTAACACCATTATATTTGAAATCGGTTCAGTATTTCCTGAGATTGCATAGAAATTGCAATTTAGAACGTTTTTTACAACGCTTTTTGCGCATTTTGACCCCCCTTTTAAATTTCGATTTTTTTAGGAAATGTCCTTAGAGATCATTGATATCTTATAACTAACTACGATTCTAAATTTCACGATTCAAGGCCCTTCCCTCACGCAAAAGCCGCAATTTAGAACGTTTTTCTCCTGCACCCCCTTTGGGGTAGAGGCACCGACATAAAACATAACCTATGTTGGAGCAAGGATTTTCACCATCATTTTGACGCCATTATTTTTTAAATCGGTTTGGTATTTCCTGAGATTATGTAAAAAATCACCATTTAGAACGTTTTGTAGAACGCTTTTCGCACATTTTCACCCCTTTTAAATTTCGAATTGTGTAAGAACTGTTCTTAGAAATCCTTTATATCTAATAAGTAGCTGATACTTCAAATTTCATATTTCTAGGCCCTTAAGTAACACATAAATCGCATTTTTAGAATGTTTTTTGCTCCTACACCCCCTTTGGGGAAGTGGCACCGACATAAAACATAGCCTATCTTGGAGCAAACGTTGTCACTATCATTTTGACACCAATATTTTTTAAATCGGCTTGGTATTTCCTGAGATTATGCAGAAACTACCATTTAGAACGTTTTTTAGAACACTTTTTGTGCATTTTCACCCCTTTTAAATTTCGAATTGTTTAAGAACTGTTCTTAGACATCATTTATATATTATAAGTAACTAATATTCCGAATTTCAAATTTCTGGGCTTTTCAGTAACGCAAAAATCGCATTTTTAGAACTTTTTTTGCTCCTGCACCCTCTTTGGGGTAGTGGCACCGGCATAAAATATAGCCTATGTTCTAAGATGGACGAACACCATCATTTTGATACCATTACTTTTGAAATCGGTTTGGTATTTCCTGAGATTATATAGAAACTACAATTTAGAACGTTTTTTAGAACGCTTTTTGTGCATTTTCACCCCTTTTAAATTTCGAATTGTTTAAGAACTGTTCTTAGACATCATTTATATATTATAAGTCACTAATATTCCGAATTTCAAATTTCTGGGCTCTTCAGTAACGCAAAAATCGCATTTTTAGAACTTTTTTTGCTCCTGCACCCTCTTTGGGGTAGTGGCACCGGCATAAAATATAGCCTATGTTCTAAGTTGGACTAACACCATCATTTTGATACCATTACTTTTGAAATTGGTTTGGTATTTCCTGAGATTATATAGAAACTACAATTTAGAACGTTTTTTAGAACGCTTTTTGTGCATTTTCACACCTTTTAAATTTCGAATTGTTTAAAAACTGTTCTTAGACATCATTTATATCTTATAAGTAACTAATATTCCAAATTTCATATTTCTAGGCCCTTCAGTAACGCAAAAATCGCATTTTTAGAACTTTTTTGCTCCTGCACCCCCTTTGGGGTAGTGGCACCGACATAAAATACAGTCTATGTTCTAAGTTGGACTAACACCATCATTTTGATACCATTACTTTTGAAATCGGTTTGGTATTTCCTGAGATTATGAGGAAACTACCATTTAGAACGTTTTCTAGAACGCTTTTTGTGCATTCTCACACCTTTTAAATTTCGAATTGTTTAAGAACTGCGCTTAGACATCATTTATATCTTATAAGTAACTAATATTCCAAATTTCATATTTCTAGTCCCTTCAGTAACGCAAAAATTGCATTTTAGAACGTTTTTTCTCCTGCATCCCCTTTGGGGTAGTGGCACAGACGTAAGATATAGCCTATGTTCTAAGTTGGGCGAACACCATTATTTTGATACCATTACTTTTGGAATCGGTTCGGTAGTTCCCGAGCATATCTCCGACAAATAAACAATTTTTTCCTCTTTATAATATGAGTATAGAATAGATTAGATACATTAAAGCGAAACTAATGAGGTTTGGAATTTAGAATTTACGAAATATTTATTTAAAATAAGAACGCAGTGGGATTGTATGCCAGATAAATATACTGCAAACGCTGTAAAGGAACGTAAGCTAACTCAAAGTTCTTAATTCAGTGAAGAAAATACTATATATGCATGAAAAATTAAAGGAAGTAAGAAAGTCGCTAATGGCCTTATGCTGTAAATAAATATATATATATATTTACAAAAATATACTATAATCTCTAGCGAGATGAGTTTCCTGCGATTACTTATGCTCGCATTCATCATCTACCTCAACCTAGAAAACCTCGCTCGAGCTCTCGAATGCAATTCACGATAAACATCATTGGACGTGATTGCAGCCAAAGTCATATGAGATTAATGATGCAATTTGAGAGTTCGACACAGGTTTTCAAAGTAGCGGTTCATGATGAATACGAGCATAAGAGCATGAATTTACTTTCAAATAGTAATCAATAGACTTTCGAGATTTAAACAGGCGTTTCTGAAACATGACTCTTCAACTAGCCATAACTTAACGCTACGGATGTATCGTTTTTACAGTCTATAAGTTTTCTCAACTCTTTATGAACGTGAAATATGTATTGTGGAAATGCAATTAATTCTCATGTGAACATTTCGATGTTCAAAATATAAACATGGTAAACATCGGAATACGGACGTTATACTACTGCATGCAGAAATTCTATTATGCAATTGTAAAAGTTTACTTGATATGTTTACTAGAATTGATATCATCCTACAAAACCATATTTCTTGCTGACACATGCTGGTCCTTGAGGGGTTATTTTGGTCCATCCCATAAAAAAAGGTTTTATTCTTTGTCTTGAACAAACAATACAAGGTAATTTGGAGTTTTTGCCATTGAAAGTATTTTATATCCTACTGTAGGGTATTGTGAATACTTTGGGGGTAATATAAGTTTTTTTAGTGGCAACACTGGATGTGTTTGTAGACAACTGTTTTAGTGTATAAATTTTAACTCTCCAAACTTTCTATAGTGAAACAATCTGGATTAGAGCTACAAATAAGGTAAGTGTCAAAATATCACCTTTAGTAACGTGTAACCCATGTGGGATCATAGTTTTCCCTTTATCTTTTTATTTTGACAGGGAATGTTAAAGTTTTCATAAAATTAACATGAAAACTAGTATTTCGGGGCTACTTTGTGTCAGGCCTTTTTTGGTCCGAAAATAGCCCCAATTATTTAGAAATGCCTGTAATACAATTAAATCTCTTAAAAGATGTTTTAAGTGACATTTTTTTTTTCAAATGTTACTGTAGCAAAATATTACATTAATTGGTTTTGTTCCAGTTGCTGAGGATAACATGAGGAAAACTGTTTCTCGTTTCTTTAATATTAACAATTGGTTTATTGTGTTTAAATGTTAAGAAAAAAACATTTGTTTATCAAGTTTGCAGTGTTAATTTATTGGCATATGCTATTGCAAGGGGGTTTCAATAAAGATGCATTCATTTACATATGAATTGTGTTCGTTTTATGTGAAACTAAGTGAATGGACAAAAGAAGTCCCAGCAGGGGGTACTTTGTTCCAAAACTTTAAAAATAGTTAAAAAATAAAATAAATAAATAAGTTCCTCTTTAAATCCATACATTTTACAACCCAACATTTGCTTCATTGCTTCATGTTAATTGTTTCCAACTCCATTTTGACGTTGAAAAATCACGTATAATAAAATTTTGTAATAATGGAAATGCGAGTGGGACCAGGAAAAAATGGCCCAAAGACGGCCCACTGTAAAAACGTCTTCGTCAATTTTCTGAAGTTATTGGCAGAAAAAGAGATTTCGTTTCAGAAATCCTACTTTAAATGCGTAAATCTGTTCGTTTTGGAGATTCCTGAAGAGAAAGACGACGCTTTATAAAGAGGGAGATCACCTTCATCAGCTTTATAATCCGTGATTTTAAAACAATAATTTTAAAAAAAATGGAGCTGTAAATATTTCTTCAAATTAAACAGTTTTTTTAGAATAAATTGTACAAATCTTTATTTGCGTATTCTTTTTAATAGTTTAATTATACATAATTAAAATTTAGTTTAATTAAAACAAACTAATTAAGGATTTCCAATGTCATACATGCGTTGCGTGCAAGTTTATAAAAAAATATATTCTATATATACACTTAATATTACACATATATATATTCTTAAAATATCATGCTATAACTTCAACCTAAAATAATAATCAAGTTTACAGATGGAAAATTTTTTCCAGGCAATTAAACCATAAAACGCAAAATCTATGATAAATTTTCAATTCTAAATAAATAATAAATAAATATTCTACATTTACTTACTTAATAATAGGTAGAGGTTATAAAGATATGAAAAATACAATATAATCCAAATTTGTATATTAAAGTCTTAATTTAGTTTATGAAATATCATGCGCGCAATGTCAAAAATATCTGATTTGAGTGATATTACTTTAAAGTTCAAATTTTCCTTGATTTGGATAGGTATTGCTCCACATATTTTATTGTAAAACCAGTTTTAATTGGAATATCGTCATTTTTTTTTTAAGTTAGTTGTGTAACATGTTTTTTTTTCCTTTTCATAATAGACAAAAAAGAAGACTTTTTAAAACGTTTTAAGGTGATCTTCCCCTTAAAACTGACGTTAACACGGAAGAGGATATTATATTTTTGTAAACATTTTTGCTGGATGAACTTTTTTTTTATCGCGAAGAAACTGGCTTAAAAAATATCCCATTCTACTCTACTTTTAAAAGGGACAGGTGTGAGGACTTTTAAGGTGAGGGTAAAATTAAAAAAAATCTTTTCATTTTCAAAAAAATCTTTTCATTTTCAATCAAATCATAAAAAAAAATCTTTTAATTTTCATAACAGAGATTTAAAATTTTGTGAAAATTTACATTTCACCATAAGTATATACCGCACCTTAAAAGAAATTTCCAATCTTATTTTAATTTTAAGATCTTTTAAAAAATTTAAAATTTTTAAACGAAATTTTAAAATGCTCCTTGCGTCTTAATTGTTTAGATATTTCCTCGATTTTTGACTTTAATCGTGTATACTCTATTACAAACAAATATGTGTATCGATTTTTTAATCCCTTAAATAGTTAATTTTTTAGAGATATTTTTCAGAATTCCACATCAATTTTCATCAAAATTCTGCTTCATAATAAGCTAAAAATAAAATTTAATTGTCTTAATGAGGTCAAATTTTAAAATACATTTACAGTTTCTTTGTAAGCAATATCAGGATTCTTCCTTATCAGTTTCCTGAATTTGGATAACAAATTAAGTAGCAAGGAGCATTTCAAAAATTAAACAAATGTTGAAACATCAGTATTGAGGGAAAAATATTAAAAGTACATTAAGAGGCAAAAAAAAAATGTTTGTGAACAAAATTAAAACACTTGTAACTTTTCGCAAAATAATCGCATCTGCATGCAGTTTTCACAAATGACGTAGTTCAAATTGGAGGATAATAAGGGTCAGCTAGGTGGGGAGGCCTACCAAATGGCTTAAGCATTCACAAGCCCCACTCAGCTGTTTTCATTTACTACCGCCGTCACCACACACACACACACACACACACACAAAAAGACCTGGAAGGACCTACAGGAAAGCCAATTAAGAATATTAAGATTATTTGCAATATATACACGATGGAAAGTCCAATTCTTACTGTGCGGTTACGAGAGAATTTTAGATATTTGTAATTAATAAGATCATGAAATAATAGGATTTTTTAACTTGTTGGAGCGGCAAAAGCTCAATTACTCTGCAAAGCTGGGCGTTCTGCAAAAATACAATACAAGCTACGTATCTGTATTCTAAATTAGAAAGAGATTCATAATTTAAAAAATAATGTAGAATATAAAAAATAGGTAAAATAGTGAATAATTATGATGAATATTATATAATTATATACAGAAGTTCAAAAGTCTATTGTTCATGCAACAGTTCAATTATAGTACAATCGTGTTGTTTGCGGCTAAGAGTTTATTTTGAATTGGTGGTATCTGTCTATTTGTTAAGATACGTTCTCCTCATGATCTATAAATGGCAAAACATATTTGAAACAAATGATGGTTATTTTCTAAAACTTTCATACATTCAATTATCTTTTGACAAAATGATGGATTCGACAAAACCACAGAGAACCACTGAGACAAAGAAATTTTTGGAGATTTTCTTATATGGTAATATACACACAAAAAGAAATGCCAATTTTCGGAAGGATTATTGCTCAAATAAAGGTCCACGGTCCCCTTAAGGAAGCAATTTTGAGCAGCCATATTTAAACTGTGTCCCAATGACCTTTTATGTGTGGACCAAAGAGCAGAATCATTAATCCAAATTGAGATATGCATAAAATATGTTTTAGACTGTCACTGTTGTATTGTGTATTTTCGTGTGAAGACAAAACATGTCCTGTCATTTATTATAAATTTAAAATTGTGTTAAAATGCGTTAAATTCCGTTTTTTTAGTCAAAGTTCGTTTTACATTTAGTCCTATTTGTTCTACAAAGGTGTTTTAGAACTTGGAAATTCTGCATTGTTATATTATTACGTTTTATACTTATTACATAGCTAATACGGATTTTTAGAATTAAACGTCTGTCGCCGAAAAAGTGACAAAAAAGTTTTATACCACTATTTGCATACAATAGAACTTCACAGCATATTTCTACAACATTTGCAATCTAAATCTTCCACGAAGATTATTGTTTGTATATAGTGGTGCTAAAAACAATTCTTCCACGACAATCGTTCAACCTCGCTGATGATATTAACTTTACCATGGTACTTTGTTATACTCCCTCTGTCCCAAATTAGTTGCTAAATTTGATTACTTTTGTACTGATTATTGATACTGATGATTTTATGATTTTGTTTGAACATTTTTCAGAGATTTCAGGGTGCTGTGTTATCAATCAACAACCTTTACTTACCAAGCATTTCCTCCGTCTCTCCTGAAATAAGTACCAAACTAGTTTCAAATATCCACGGCTCGCACTCTCTTAAGCCGCGCCCCATTTTGTAAAGATTCTTCCACCAGTAATCGCATAAAACTATCTTCTAGCTAATGAATCGTTTATTCTTTAGGAAGAAATTGATCTTTATGGTATACTCTTGGTAGAGTCCTTACAAAATGGTGTGGATCTACTAAACTGCATCGGAAGTTATTTATGACTCCACCCACTTGAAATTCAACAACTAATTTGGGACAAAATTTTCAACCTAAATATCGCAACTAATTTGGGACGGAGGGAGTACTATTTAAGTTTTGTTAGTATTTTATTTACTCTTTTTTTCTTCAACTTTTTATAAGTGTGTTGCAATTGGCCTAATGTCAAAAAAATGACCCAAGAAAAATAATATGCGTGTGGCTGCTTTAAAGTGTACATCAAATAGACAAAAAAACATTAACTGTTTCTATCATTGTTTTACTTCACTGGAACTCTAACGACCTGTTACTTATGTACCGTTAGGCATCCTGATTGAACTAATAAGCCAAAACTAAACAAATCGATTTTTAAATTATTTATTAATAAACATATCTTTCTGTAATATTTCAGGTAGGATGATTTAAACTTTTTTATTAAAACATATCAACTACCTGAAATTTTTGTTTTTTCTCATTTCTTGTTCAGTTTTTCAGGTTTGTATTCCTTTCTGTGTCCGAAAAAAAGCAGGAAATAAAGTAAGCATTCAATCTTAAACGAGAGAGGTAGCCGCGTGTATTATTTTCTGTCTCCGAATCAAAGCAGGATATAAAGTGAACACTCAATCTTAAATGGGAGAGACAGACGCAAGATGAAAAGAGAGGCCATGTCAATGAAGGTCTCACGACACCTAGAGGACGGGGTTGAACTAAAGTAGGGTCTCTAAGAGTTTTCCTCTTTGTGGGTAATCTAATAGTTCTTATATACCGGGTGATTCATAAATATCGAATCAATAGGATACCTCCTTAATTAATGCCCCTGGCACATACTTCCAATTGCAAAGTTTCATAATAAAAAAGGTAGAAAATTTGATGAGATAAGTTAAAAGTCCATGGGAGGTCTATTTGAGAAAATACGAAAATTATTTTTTTATACAGACCCCGTAGGGTAAAATTTAAAATTAGGCATTTTTTCCATACCCATTCCTGAATTAAACACAAAAAGTTCCATCTTCATATCTGCAAAACTCATGGAGTTATGCCTGTTTAAATAATTTGTCAGGTTTTAAGGGATTAGACACAAATTGAAATGCGCGTTATTCAAGAAACAATGTTACTTTAAAAGATTAAATATTGATAAAAAAATATTAAAATCACAAATTTAAAAAAAATTATGTAACTTATTTTTTAAAAATCATATTTTCATAAACAAATATATTATCAAATTTGTCGAAACAAAATTAATGTAAAATAATCACAAAGATCACGTTCCGAGTTTGCACCCCTTTTTTAACAATTCTTGACTTAAAAATGTAAATGAATAATTTAAATTAAATTTATTTTAATTTTTATTACGCATTTAAATTAATAAATTTAAATTAATTATTTTTAACAATTTAAATTAATAGTTTAAAATGCATTTAAAGTTTTAAACAAAGATTGGCTCCTAATAAAATGTTTAAATGCTTTTTAAAAATTTGCAGGTGAGTATGTAACTCTTTACTGTCACTCAAACTTCCGATTCAGTTTAACAATTGCCCTTTCCATCTTCTTTCTGTACTATTTAAATCAAGGTTTTTTTTCTAACATACCGATTAAGAGTATTTTCATAATTTTAACCCTCACAACTTCAGGTTTTATATCGTCCCGGCGAGCGGTTAAGAAAACCTGTATTCTGGGGACGGACCAATCTCGACCGGGCCTAATAAATTTTTTATACTGAACCGAAACTAGCTTCCTTTCTTCCTAGGTCTGCACGGTGCTAAATTTTCAGTCCCGGTCTCAACTCAACCCGTACTAAAATCATTCTATCTGACTCACATAATCCGTGTAAAAATCAGCAAAGTTTGGCTCAGCCCAAAAAATTTACAAAAAATGCATATTTTTTTAAACGACATTACAATTAAAACATATTACCATTTACAATTAAACTTTAAAAATCGTTTTTAAAGGATAATAGATTTAAACGGAAAAAAACAGTAAAACAAGTGAAAAAAACTTACCTATTACGGAATCCTGTCTAAAACGGAATATTTTTTTGATCCATGCAAAATGAATATAATAATACTTGAGAAAAGAATAGAATACATTTGCATCTCCTAAGATGGGAAATTGTCTATAACGCATTTTTTTTTTGTCTGTGTGATTCCGTCTTAGAAGATATATGCCTGTATATCATTTCTGAAAGTCTCCAATACATGGATTATGGATTAACGATATTAAATGGTAAGTGAAACATTTACATACAAATAGGGGTTCATTAAAAAAATAAATATCGCAACCTTTGACGCTTCTTTAAAAATGAAGATTATAAATATATAAAAAGAAAATCTATAAGCTATTATAAAGCTATAAAGCTATTTTTGGTCAGAACTTTTCATACGAAATAATTTTAACCATATCAACGTAAAAAACTACGTTTTCTAGAAATTCAATCAGGCCGGACCAGACTCAGGCTAAGATTTAAACATTTTTCCAGTCCGGTACTAACTTTTCTTTCTATGGGTTGGCTCGACACCAAGTCTGCGTATTTCGACCCGTGCATAATAAAGGCCTCCAGCATAATGTGAAAGAAGGTTTAACTTAAAATCTATACGCTGCTATTTTATGTCCAAAGGAGAGGTACTGTCTTAAATCGACATTTAATAACGTACAATTGGTGGATGATCCATATCTTCCATTCAAAATGAATCAATAACTCGTCGCTCAATGGTGTAAAATGGTGTAAGTCGCGAATTCAAATTTTAATAATTCTGCGAGTTTTGTTGTTACCGAGACGATTTTTTTTTTTAACTCAGGAAGGGATAAGAGAAAATTTCCTAATTGGAAATTTTACCCAACGGGGACCGCATAAAAAATTAGTTTTTGTATTTTCTCAAATAGACCCCCCCCCCCCATGGAGTTACAACTTATGTCATTAAATTTTGCACTTTTTTTTTTTTTTTTTTTTTTTTTTTTTAATTCAACTTTGCATTTTGAAGTAGGTGCCTAGGAGCGATATTTATGAATCACCCTGTACATGACTTATCTGCGCAAGAGTAAAGGTCGTGATCTCATTTGTTTGTAGTATTTATTTGTTAACTATATAAAATATTCTACTATTTTTTTTATTACTATTCTTTAATTCATTTATTATTGAATAATTCATTTATATGTAAATAAAAAAAGTTCAATTTAGATCTAATATTACTTGGAAAAATGGCAAAACGTTGGTCATCTAATTGCTGAAGTTTTCGAAATTGTAAGAAAAACTTATAGAATACATCTCTTTCGCTTTTCAAAGAGACAGACAAGTTAGTTACGTATTTTAATCTATAAAAAATGTAAAATATTATTTAATATATATTATAAAATGTCGCTGACTTAAATACGCTCATTTTATTTATTTATTTTTTAATGTAATGAATAATGACGCAGGAAAATTAGTTTATATATGTAAAGATAGAATTTTGAATTCTCATTTTTTACTCAATTCTTGATGTGCTAAAAATATAAAAATTGTGTACACGGGTGTATTTCCGATGAGAATACAACTTTTATGAATACGAGGTGTGGCTATTAAATAACGAGACTAACGCTGTAAAATATTTTTTTTATTTATATATATTTAATTTTTATCCCCTTCAATATAACCCCTCCTTTATCACTAAAAAGCTCCATACGAATTTTCCAATGTTTGAAACACTGCTGGAAGTTTTCTTCTGTGAGCTCTTTCATGACGCGTGCCGCTTTTCATTTTGTAGCTTCAGCGGTCTGAAATCTAGACCCATTTAAATCAGATTTGACTTTGGGGAACAGATAAAAGTAACATGGCGTCAGATCAGGCGAATAAGGCGCATGGCCCAACACTGGGATGTTATACTTGGCTAGAAACGTCTTGACAGACAATGCAGTGAGAGCCTCAGCGTTGTCCTGATTAAGCACTCATGTCTTATTTTTCCACAACCCGGGTCATGTTTTAATATTTTTTCACGGAGTTCCGCAAAGGCCTCAAGGCAGTAATAAAAACATAACACACTGCTTAACACTTTGACTATGCGCAATGCGCTTAAATTTAGAATATAGAATATTTACACAATTAAATTTAGAACAAACACATAATTATCATACACTATTTACATAGAAATAACATTTTCAGAAATAATCATACTACAAAATCGCAAAGAACTCAATCTACTATAAAACGCAAAAGAGGACTCACTTTCAAAAGGGTGGCGCAGTTTAATTCCTTCGATTTTAATTTAGGTTTTATCCTGTGGGCAGATGGTATCTCACCTACTGAATAACTCAATTTTTCGCAGTTAAATTTTATACATCTTATTCGCAGCGAATATTTCAAGGGTGATTAACGCAACAATTTTAAGGGTTATCGGTCAAAACCGTTAATATCCGAACCGAACCCTTTTTTCTTTCTTAACTCCGCATTTTCGCAGCAAAAAACCTAGTATCACTCTTCACTAGCTCAGAAACTGCATGTCTGTCCGAATAATAAAATACCTCTACCCTCTTACGTCATATTATTACATTAACCCTAAAAGCGCGCGAAGAGAAAAATGCTCTCGTTAGCAAATAACGGGCAGGAGGAAAAAATTACTTTCGTTAAATGTGAGATTTAAAAACACATGGCCCTTGCTAACATCCTCCCACCTTGATTTTCTTAAAATCAACTATTTTATAACTCACAAAAATTCTTTATATTAGAAATTAAAGTTAAACTGAGCATTACTAGATTAAATAAAATGACATAAAAAACAAAATACTAACTAATTAAACACAATACAATATAAAAATGACATGACATGATAAATTACAGTTCTCAATAACTAAATTAATGAAATAAAAGTCATTATTTACAGTCTTACACATTATTTCTTACGTGGTTTGAGCAACCTTCCATATTTGGATCTATTTTCCGCTCCAAGGGTGAGCACAGGATCTCCAGCAGTTGAAACTTCTAGTGGATATAGTTTCTGAATTGGTCGTGTCAAACAACCGTTGTTAGTTTTCACCTGTACTACTCTGGAAGCACCATCTCTACTATGGTAGATTTTCACAATTTTGCCCATGGGCCACAACACACGTTTTTTATTCTCAAGTTCGATGAGGACAACGTCCCCCACTTTAAGGTCTTGGCATTTATCACTAGCCTTCTGAACAAGTTGACCCAAATATTCTCTGCGGAAACGATTTCTCAGTTCTTGTCGCAAAGTGTTGCAATAGCTCACACGCACATTCAGTTTGTTGGAATCGATGGAATCCAGATCAGGCACTCCTATTTGTTTTACATCTTGTAAAAACATGGAGGGTGTCAAAGGCATGAGCTCAGCAGAATCATCGGAAATGTAAGTCAATGGACGACTATTTATTGTGGCTTCCACATCACAAAGGATCGTTAAAAGCTCTTCAAAATTCACAGAGGATCTTCCTAAAATTCGCACGAGTAAAGTCTTAATTGACCGAATAAGACGCTCCCACCATCCCCCCCACCAGGCTGCAGTAGGGGGATTGAACTTCCACTTGATTGGATAACACTCATTTTCAGAGATTTTCTGCCAATCAAGCCTCTTCAATGCATTGTCCGTTCCTCTGAAGTTGGTTCCGTTATCGGAATACACCGTTGACGGACGTCCTCGCCTAGCGATGAATCTTCGGAAAGCCTGTAGGAAGGATTCCGTGCTGAGTGCCGTGAGAGGCTCAAGGTGAATTGCCCTATACACTGCACAAGTGTATAATACGATCCAGGCTTTTCCTTTTGGCTTTAAAAGTAGAGGGCCACACAGATCAATTCCTGTTGTTTCAAAGACAGCAGAATCCCTTACTCTGTCAAGGGGTAACTGTATTGGTGGAGCAGTTAAAGCTTTAGCCGTGAATCTTTTGCATATGACACAACGGTTGATGCAAGATCTTATATTTCTTTTTGAAGAAATGATCCAGTACTGCTGCCTTAATTTGGCAGCCAATATCTGCACACCCGCATGACAATACTGTATATGATATTGCCATATCAAACAATCAGTTAGGTAATGTTTGGACGGAAGAAGAACTGGATATAAAAAGGACAGTTCATCATCTCGTTCGATGATTTTAGTCTTCACTCGAAGAACATCGTCATCACCTCGCACCACCAGCAAACCATGGACGGAATTTTCTTTCTCGTGAAAATACTTTTTCTGCTCTATACCCCACAGAATCATCTCAGCTTTAGTTTTTTCTTCCACTGTTAGGGTGTTAGTATTATAAGAAGGCTTCTTTCTCAGTTTATTCACAAACCGCAACATCCAGCAGAAAACTCTCACTATTTTAGAAAAACTGGATAAACGTTCGTACCACTCAGGCTTCTCTATTTTCACGTTTAGGTTAATAATTTTTGTTCTTTTTAACTCTGATGCGATTAATTCTTCATCTGGAGAAAATTTAAATTCAGGCCATTCCTTGGGAGTTGCTTTCAGAAATTCAGGCCCCTCCCACCAACCGCATCGCAGCAGATGCTGGGACGTGCAGCCACGAGAGGCTATATCAGCAGGATTCAATTTTCCTGGGATGTGTCTCCAGCATTCTTTCTTCGACAGATTTCGAATCTCCTTGACTCTATTATTTACGAATACACCCCAGTTTTCTTCTCGCTGTATCCAGCAAAGAGCTACAGTCGCATCCGTCCAGTAGTAGATTGGAACTTCTTCCAAGAACACAGCGTCAGAGATGTATTTGGCTAGACGTGCGCCTAAAACACACGCAAGTAACTCGAGGCGCGGAATTGTCACCTTCTTCAATGGAGATACACGAGATTTTGCTGCCACGAACCTCACATGAACCTTTCCGTCGTCTTCACTTCTTAAAAATATAACCGTGGCATAAGCGCTTCTACTGGCGTCACAAAAGACATGTAATGACCAAGTATCTGTTTTTCCATAACCTATGCGACGAGGAAACCTAAGCTGGGAAATACTAGACAATCCTTGGTACCACGTTAAGAACCGAGTTTTTAATTCATCTGGCAAAGGTAAGTCCCAATTTGCCTTTGTTGCCCATGCTTCTTGAAGTATTAATTTTGCAGGTACCATTATTGGCCCAATGAAGCCTAGTGGATCAAAGATCGCATGAATTATAGATAAAAGTTTTCTTTTTGATAAGTCTGATGAGATTTGCTCAGGTTTAAAGGGAATTATAAACTCATCATTTATACGGTCCCACTGAAGACCTAAAACGGGAGAGACAGTATCAGTGTTCTGTGAAGGTAACGTTTCATTTTCTGGACCAAAGGTCCACATACGTAATTCCATTTTGGCTTCTGCCATAATGCCAGTTGCTTGTTTCATAAATTCTTCAAGCTCTGCTCTCGTATCAACAGAGGTTACGCAGTTATCAACATAATAGGAACTTGAAAGTTTTTGGGCAACAACTTCGAATTTTTTAGGAATATTTTTAAGATGGAATGAGATCACCGCTACCAACAGGTACGGGCTACTGGTAACCCCAAAAACAACCCTTTTATGGCGGAATTCACAAATTTTGTTATTTTTCCACCAAAGAAATTTCAGATAATTTTGGTCTTCCCGCTTTATGCCAATCTGTAAAAACGCTCGTCTAATATCAGAAGTTATGCCAATCGCCTTTTCTCTAAACCTCATTAAAATCGCTGGGATTTCTTCTACGAGATTCGGACCTTTTATCAAACAATCATTTAGCGACAACGAATTATCTGATTTGCACGAGGCATCGAAAACGGGCCTAATTTTGCTAGTTAAACTATCTAATTTGATAACTGGATGATGTGGCAAGTAATGTCCCTTTTCATTCTTTTCAGATTCCGGGATTTTTTCTATTACGTCTTCCGACAGCCATTCTTTAAATATCTTATCGTATTCGTCAAAGTTATTTAATTTCTTTAATTTACGAGTAGTGGTAAAAAGCCTTTTTTCTGCAATATGCCGATTAGAGGAAATGTTAGGGGGAAATTTTTGAACCCAAGGCAAGCTTACGCAATATCTCCCATCTTCGTGTCTATGAAGCCCCTTCAAAAATTGTTCCTGCGCTAATTGGTTCTCCACCACTTTGGAAAACGTTTGCGCTTCATCGGCAATGCCAATTGTTTCCAAACTCCACATATCAGAAACTTTCATGTTTTGAACATGAAGATTGGTTACTAACATGGATTGGACACCCTCAAAACTTTGAACATTTAATCCTATTGGTTCTCCGCACAAAGTCCAACCCAATTTAGTATTAATGGCTGTCAAACCCTCATTAAGTTGAATTATATCACCCGTAAGAATTTGTCCATAAATATCACTACCTATCAAAATTTCTATTTCAGGGTAACCGTCACCCACATCTGAAATCCAAATTCTATGCTTTTTTAATTCCTTCAATAAAGGACCTTTAGAGACGCGTGGTATCCCTCCACAAATTTTTTCCTGATCTAGAAAGGAGAACTGATATTCAGTACGTCTCCCTACAGGACTTAATCTCATAGAATATCGTTTATGGTTTTTAGACTCGGTTCTTGTTCCCCCAAACAGGGTATGAGCTAAATTCTCAGATGAAAGGCTTTCTAATTTTAAAGCTTCGGCCGTAGATTTCAGCACATACGACCTTTGAGATCCGCAATCTAAAAGACATCTGACTTTTTTCCTCATGCCCCCTAACACTACTTCAACCATTAATGTCATAAGTAGGACTTCTTTCATACACGAAGGTGTAGACATAGTAGCTTGTACCGTAGTCGACCCCTTTGCACTCCCTACAGTCTCACTCTTTTTTTCCTGAATCTCGGGACACAAAATAATGGGATGAGATCGCTTGCATACATGACATTGTATAAATAATTTACAATCTCTAGCAAAATATCCAGGCTTAAGGCAGCGTAGGCAGCACTTTAACTCTCTTAATTTATCTAACTTTTCTTTTAGGGACAAAGACCGAGCCATAAAACACTCTTTGCTCTCATGATTTTTTCCGCAAAATACGCACTTTTGCTCCTTGGTTGCTACCAAACTTGCAGCACTCATGGGAGGTTTTTTATTTTTTAATTTGACTTCTCTAGGGCGTTCTTCACGTGAGGGAGGAGAAATTTCAAAACCCGACCGGGCAAGTTTGACCCTCTGTTCCCCTTCAACTTCTTTTCGCAAAAATTCTAAAAGATTTGAGAGACGTGGTCCCTTGTTACTAAATAGAACGCTTCTCTGCCACACTCTAATCATTTCAGCCGATAAACATGATTCAACCATAGGATATAGCCACGCAGTATTGGAGTCTTGGTGTACACCTAAAGACTCAAGTGCTCTGAGATAGGACTCAATTTTGTCAAACAATGATATCAGGGGTAATTTATCTTTACCTTGTGAACGTACGTTTTGGATAATTAATTTTAATAATTCTCTCACATATATCTCAGTTAAAATTTCTTTATTACCAAAACGCTCCTCAAACGCAGAAATGACTTTCGGATAATTGTCCGAAGTTAAAGGATAACTCTCAATTAACTCATAAGCTCGAGTCCCCGGTAACATTGATTGTGCTAAATAATGAAATTTGTCAACATCATCCAGACTCTTATCCTCGTGGATTTTTTTAAATTGGCCCCAGAACGAAAGATAACTTAACAGCTGACCATCAAATTTTTTAATTTGAATTTTCGGCAATTTGTACCGTTTTTCATTACATGTATTTACACTATTCTCAACATTAGAGCTCATATTAATTTTAAAGTCTGAATTATCCATTTTTTCTTTTATTCGGCGGCTGAGCGTTATAAATTCATCGGAATATTCCTCGCAACTTATAACTTCCGTTTCTAAATTATCATCAGTAGCCTTAGCTGCTATCATTAAATCTAACATTTCTGAGTCATAAGATTTTAATTCACTAATTATTGTTTGTAATTTAACAAATTTATCCTCTAAAATGGATTTATCCGGTTGCTCTTTTTCTAGTTCGTCCTTTAGAACCTTAGCTGTTCTAGTATAAGAGCTACGTGCGTTGCACGTTTTTTCTTCAATGTATCAACATTCATTTTTTATATAAATGAAAATATACTCAAAATCTCAAATAAAAATCTTATCAATATTCCTAACAATGACTCATAAATTCTCATAAATTCTAAACTCAACAATCACAATATTATAATTATAATTTAACACAATAAATAAAAATTTACCTCACGATGAGTATGAAAACGAAAATATATTATAAATACTAAATATGCGGCATCAGTTATTGTTATTCCGAACCTAGATGGAACTAACCAATAGTATGATTATTTCTCATATTCAATATCAAAAATCATAATCAAAGTCGCAATCCTGGCTGGCTCGCCACTTTCTATGTCAGAAACTCAACTTAAAAAATGACATAGAAATGTGCCGCTAAACTGCGATGACACGCCCGCAGGGCGGCTATACTTACTCTTAAAAAAATACACATTAAACTTCAAATTTAAACCAAAACAAATTAATGAATCACAACTTTAATGAAACATTTGTATATACAATTCTTAAACATAAAAACATAACACACTGCTTAACACTTTGACTATACGCAATGCGCTTAAATTTAGAATATAGAATATTTACACAATTAAATTTAGAACAAACACATAATTATCATACACTATTTACATAGAAATAACATTTTCAGAAATAATCATACTACAAAATCGCAAAGAACTCAATCTACTATAAAACGCAAAAGAGGACTCACTTTCAAAAGGGTGGCGCAGTTTAATTCCTTCGATTTTAATTTAGGTTTTATCCTGTGGGCAGACGGTATCTCACCTACTGAATAACTCAATTTTTCGCAGTTAAATTTTATACATCTTATTCGCAGCGAATATTTCAAGGGTGATTAACGCAACAATTTTAAGGGTTATCGGTCAAAACCGTTAATATCCGAACCGAACCCTTTTTTCTTTCTTAACTCCGCATTTTCGCAGCAAAAAACCTAGTATCACTCTTCACTAGCTCAGAAACTGCATGTCTGTCCGAATAATAAAATACCTCTACCCTCTTACGTCATATTATTACATTAACCCTAAAAGCGCGCGAAGAGAAAAATGCTCTCGTTAGCAAATAACGGGCAGGAGGAAAAAATTACTTTCGTTAAATGTGAGATTTAAAAACACATGGCCCTTGCTAACAAATGTTGATTAATAATTTGACCTTCAGGAACCCAGTGAAATCACATAATCCCATGAATATAGAAAAAATTCGCCGTTGTTCAAGTGGAAGGGCGACCCGGGCAAATATGATCTGTAATGTTTTCCCACTCAAAAATCCGCGCATGTGATAATCATTCATTGCTGTATACTTCTCTTAACAAATGATGAGTTTCAGTAGCAGATTAAAAAAGTTTAATAAGCAATTCGCATTAATTCGTTGTTCTTTTAAAACATAAAAAGCAGGTCCAGAACAAATGAGGGTCACTGCCAGACTAATTGGAATACAATTAATTTAGAGGCAGTAATAGATACAGGAGGCTTTGCACTACACAACTATTGGTCGTACGAATTTGGCGCGTGCGCATTTCTTCAGCGGAAGTATTAGTATCGTTATTATACACTGAGGAGACAAAAGTCATGGAATACCCTGATAATAGCATGTCGTTCCTTCGTTTGCCCGGCGACGTGCATCAACACGACGAGTTATGGACTCCACGAATCGTTGGAAGTCTTCTGGAGAAATATTGAGCCATGCAGCCTCATAGACGTGCATAATTCCGAAAGTGCTGCCGGTGAGGATTTTATGTGCGAGCTGATCTCTCGATTATGTCTAAAAAATGTTCGATGAGATTTATGTCGAACGTTCTTGGCAGCAAAATCATCCGCAAGAATTGTCAGGAATGTTCTTCAAACCAATCGCGAACAATTATTGCCCGGTGACATGGCGCATTATCATCCTGGAAAATTCCATCGTTGTTTGGGTACATGAAGTTCATGAATGGTTGCAAGTGGTCTCCCAGTAGCTGAACATGTTCATTTCCAGTTAACGATCGGTTCAGTTTGGCCAGCGGACCCAATCCATTCCATGTAAACACAGCCCACACCATTATGGAGCCCACACCATTATGGAGCCCTCACCATCTTGCACAGTGTCTTGTTGACAACTTGGGCCCATGACTTCATGGGATCTGCGCCACCCTTGTACCCTCCCATCAGTTCTTATCAATTGAAATCGTGACTCATCTCACCAAGACACTTTTTTTCGGTCCTCTACGATCCAACTGATATGGTCACGAGTCCGGGAGCGCCACTGTTGGTGATGTCGTTCTGTTAGTAATGGCACTAACAGAATTTTCTGTTATATCACCACTTTCATTTGGCAGAATAATGCATATATCAACATCCGAATTATCAGATTCATATGAATTTAGCGTATCGAAATATTCAAGAGCTTCTTCCACAGTTTTAAAACGCTTAGCGTGATCCATAATCAACAAAATAAGCGCACAACAGAAACACAGAACAACTTATTCCGTTCTAAGCGTGAATTTTCCTTCCTTCCTTCTTGAAACACGTGGAGAAAGGAACTCAACTTTGACCTTTCGGCATATCTGATAAGAAGACAGGGGTAAATAAAATTCTCCTCTACTCTATGTCATAAAAAGCTACAACTGTGACGTGTCCTAACGGACACGTCCTTCGGACGTCCCACATTCATTTCTGCGGCTACTCCACGCAGTGTTGCTTGTCTGTTCACACTGACAATTATACGCAGACGTCGCTGGTCGCGGTCATTAAGTCCCGGCGGTCGACCGCTACGTTATCCATGATGGGAGGTTATGCCTGAATTTAGGCATTCTCGGCACACTCTTGACATTGTGGATCTTGGAATGTTGAATTCTGTAACGATTTCCGAAATGGAATGCATTTATTTCCAACTAACATATCGCGTTCAAAATACGTTAATTCTCGTCTTGTGGCCATAATCAACCTTCTCACTCGAAGCATTTGAACACAAATGAAGCTCCTTTCCAGGTACTCATCATTTATACAATTTATAAGCGACACTACTGCCGTCTATATATTTGCATATTGCTATCCCATGACTTTTGTCACCTCAGTGTATAGCCACACTTCGTATTTAGAATATCTATAGACAGAGCTGCCAAGTCTCCGGCTTTTTGAATATCAGTATTTTAATACAGAAAAAGTTCTTTTATGTAATTCAAATATTTGTGAGATTTAAAAGAACAACATTTTCTCTTAAATAATAGTGGTGTGAAAAAAGCCGGAGACTTAGAAATACTGTATAGAATTTAATTGTAAATAAATGAATCAATTTTAAGTCATTAAATGTTTACTCATTAAACGAGAAAGTATTGTTTATTTATTTGTTTAGATATTTTACGGATTCTAGACTATAGATTGAACAATTTTCTTGAAATTGACAGATTAGATTTTTTTGTTGTAATTTTATTGAAATCTAAAAATCTATTAGTCATTCTGCCATTTCTTAGAAAAATTATTACGTGTACAAGAATCTTCAAAAATTGTAACTAAACATAAAATCTTTACAAATCGTATGATATTTTCTTAATCTTACGGAAGGTGAATCTTGTTTACAGGATTTATTGCAAAATATTATTGTTACAGTTTAGAATTATAAAAATGTGTTTTTAAAAACATAATCCGAATGTCATTTTAGTTTCGGGACGAAATGTAATAATGTAGCAACAAAACATTCAAATTTCAAACAGTATCGGAAATTTAGCCCACCACTCAGTGGTAACTAGTTGTACGTCGTGATTCTTATTCACAAAAAATATACAAACAAAATTACACACAATACGTATTCGGTGTTAAAAAAAAATCTTGCTTTTTCGACAGAGGTGGGCTGGGCATGTTGTCAGCTTGCCTTGTGGCATATGAGCCCTTACTAATTAGACAATACGGCCTCAGGGTACGCATGTGCACGGGGAAGAGGTTAAACTACAACCAGACAACTTTTAAAAAAGCGTCATACAAGAAAATGATTGTACGGATATAAATTGCTGCATAACAAATATGACAAGAAAAAAAATTAAACGAATTTAACAGGTGAGCCTCGGTGGTCTGAAAAATCTACTGAAAACAGAACTATATAAAGCAATAATATTAATTTAAGTTATTTTTCAATTCGCCACCATTAACACAGTATTCACTTTTATATATTTAGAAAAGCACGTGCAAGGGCACGTACAGTTTTAACAAAGGTTCATTCAAGTAAAACAAAACAGCATCCTATAAAACTGAATGTTTATTTTCTACAATTCAGTAAGTTGTCACGTACCACGCGTAACCATCAAGCACTTCCATTAAGGGGGCTGGTTACTCTTCGAAATTTTCCTTCGTAATGTTAAGTCAATGGACTTTTGATGCATTTGTATATTTAAAATATCTCCTCGGGAAATTAATATTGTTAACATCTTTTTTCTGTGTACTCTTCTTACAGGATGTCTCTTTTTTTCTTAGTTTACAAAATATTTCTAAAATCTATGCTGAATTTAATGTTTTATGTGTTAAAAACGGGCGAACTGTGAATTAGATTTTAACACTTCCTATAAAATTAAGTCTATACTTTGGAAATATTTTGAGAACTGAGAAAAAAAGAGACATCTTTTAGGAAGTGTACACAAAAAAAAGAAGTAAAAATATTATGTTCCCGAGGAGATATTTTAAATATACGAATGCATCAAATGCCCATACAATTTAAACTAGTGAGACGAAATCGGAATCTGAGTAACCAGCCCCCTTAAGACCAATACACGACTTGATTTTTGTAATTTTTTATTTTTTATTTTATGTAGTTAGCATTTTTTTTAAAATAATACTAGGGGCTCTGTCTCTTACGAGCTACGCTAGCCAACAACCGTTCAGGCATTTCAGACTCTAAAAACATGCTAATTCCGTCTGCTTTAAAAAGATTACGGAACGTTGAATTATAATTAAAAAAAACTGTGGAAATCTCCCTGTAAACGGATTTTCATTCAAGTCCATTTCATTGAAGAATTTTAAAGCTGAACCAACTTCTTTTAAGACATCTAATAGCTGTTTTCGAGTTTGATTAAATAAGATCAGTTAAACATTTTAAAAAATTTCATATGTAATGTGAATTAAGTAAAAAGTCTTTGCCTTCCGGTATTTTTTAAACAACAGTATAAGAAAATTGTTTTAAATATGACATTTTAAAAATATCGTTTTAAATCCGACGAAATTTTCACTACAGTTTTCTTTCTCTCTTTAATATCGACATGAATATACTTTTGTTCTTCGAGAGGAAATATTAATATTTGAACTTTCTTAGAATTGGCAACAATAGTTTAAAACTGATCTCGAAATCTGAAATAAATGCTTCGTGCAAATATATTTTTAATTAAAACTGTTTGGTAATATTATTTTCTTACTTGAAATATGACATAGTTTCCCCAAAATTACTGCTTTTAACGCATATTACTGAATCTATTTAAATTTTTTCTCGCTTTTTTTAATGTTTACGTGTAAATACAACTTTTATGACTTACAAGACTTATTTTTCAGTTTTTTCCTGCTATTAATACGCAATCATTTAATTCTAACTTTAAAGTTTTCACCTGTAATTAACTGTCAAGTGTAAATAAATTTTTAATTGAAATGAAATATTCTATGCGCTGTTTTGAAAATTTATAGCAATCTAAAATAATAACCTTTTCTAAAATATGAAAAAAATATATTTTAAAATGCTGAAAATTTGAAAAAATTAAAAAAAAACCTCAAAAAAGTAATAAAATAAAAAAAAAATCCGTCTGCACAAATCAAATTTGTAATGTTTATAAATATATAAAAAAATTATTAAATTTTTATGCATAGTTTTTACTCCTATAAAACATTTTTAATGGATCAATTTGATCGACTTTAACAAAATATCTATTAAAATAATTCTTCGATTTAAAAACTGTCTGCCTCATTGTGTTATACAACATTTTTCCATAATACTACCAATTTTTGTATTTTCGTATTCAGTAGATTTTTTAATAATAGCGAAGAAAGACCTCCGGTCTCGAAAAATTCATTTTCGGCAGCGGTGACAGCGTTAGTTACTTGTTTTTTAGAGATTTAGAAACTATATACATAAAAACAATTGTTATGACTACCAGGGCTTAATTTCCTTCAAAAATATACCAGAGCTCCAATGCTCTCCGACCAAACACACCGAAGTGTATCTCTGCATCCCGCATATTTAAAATCGTACATTATTTGCAAAACTTAAAGCAAATTTATTTTCAGCAAACTGATATCTTTATTAATTTTTGTTTATATCTGTATGTATTTATATATAATAATATCTAAAAAATGAACAGAACAAAAAAAATTAAAATCAGTATTAGGCGATATTCAGAAAATCTTAGTCGCGAAGAATTTCTTAGTATCAACTTAGAAAACACAATGCGCAATGCTGTCTCGGTGGGTTTCCGTGCGCAGTATTGATATAAGCTCCGGTTGATTCAGACTGAGATTTTCATATTCATTAAAAATAAAGAATTACTTTTGCTGTGCATCTATTAAGAACTGTGTGGGGCTAAAAAGTTGATCAGTAATAATATTTTACAAACACGAAAATAAAGGAGTTACCAACTACGGGTAAAATTGGAAGATAAAGTTTATTCTAGCATTCACGGCCGACGTTACAGAGTTGTAAGTATAATAGAGATGTACTATACGGTTAAAACGGAGTGCAATATCAAGTTTGTTATATTTCAAATACTTCGGTCTAAACAAGTCAAGCACGAGGAACAAGCACTAAACTGATTGTACGGGGAAATTTTTTTAAATGTTTGGACCGAATTCTAAAAGTTTTTATGGTTGAATTTCTGGCTACAAGAAAGCTGAAAACACTGATGACGCATATATCGAAAATTAGATTGTGTCAGGAACTCCAAAGCTAACCAATGAACTTTATTAATTTTATAAAGATAAAGTCATATCTTGGAAGATGTGGGTGGCCTCTTTTTTCTACTGGAAAAACAATATTTTGAGATGCCTTCCGACACTGCTTATCTAATAAATATCCGTAACTAACGCGTATATATTTTTTTCATATTTAAAAAACATATAGAATTATTATTACCATTGATCTTCATTGATTTCATTTCTATATTGGAATTCATTGGTCTTTTAATCGATATTATAGGGGCCTTACTCTTAAGTAGGGTTCGTGCTTTAGAAAGTGCTGTTCCGCTAGGCTCCGGAGCGAAGCAGCTATGAGCTGTGGTGAATTCGAACTAATATTTAAATATTCACTAAAAACAAAATAAATACTGGAGATGAGCTCCAACACAAATTAAACACTGATGACACTTATATACAGTAAGAATATTTTACAAACAAACATAAAGCAGCGAGTTAAAAAAACACGACCTCGAGTAAAAACGCAGATATGGTTAATTCTCGTCGTCGTTACAGAGTTCTAATAGAATTGCACAATACCGTCAAAACGGCTTGCAGTATGAAGCTGATTATAGCTCAAATACTTCGGTCCAAACAAGACAAGCACGAGGAACAAGCGCTGAACTTATTGTATCGGGAGAGGTTTGCAAAGCGAGCCGTAAGTGTTTGGGCCCAATTCTAGCAGTTTTTATGGTTGTTTTTCTGACTTCAAGCAAAAATTACACATTTTATGTATATTAAAACTGTTTAAATTAATACCATTACGCCTTACTCTTACGTATGTGACAAGCTACGGCACATTTGTAAGCGCTTTGTTAAGAAATAGCACAGATACTGCAGACGGAAGGGAAAGAAAAGGGCTTCGGATTTTCGAAAGTGCCGTTCCACTGGGCTCCATAGAGAAGTAGCTATGAACTATGATGAATTCGAACAAATATATAAATATTCACTAAAAACAAAAAAGTACCAGAGCTGAAAACACTGATGACGCATATATCGAAAATTAGATTGTGTCAGGAACTCCAAAGCTAACCAATGAACTTTATTGATTTTATAAAGATAAAGTCATATCTTGGAAGATGTGGGTGGCCTCTTTTTTCTACTGGAAAAACAATATTTTCAGATGCCTTCCGACACTGCTTATCTAATAAATATCCGTAACTAACGCGAATATATTTTTTTCATATTTAAAAAATGTATAGAATTATTATTACCATTGATCTTTTTCTATTAACGTTTATATTCTTCTATCAAAACTCAATTGATAAATACATACTGACGATTGGTAAAAGCTTCAATAATCTGAGAAATCCAGAACATAACTCTGTTTCACAAATGTAAAAGATAAACTCGAATCAATACCGATATTTCAATCAGGATTAAGAAATTTCGACCTTCTTTCTGGTTTTTTCATTAAAAAGATATTTTCTCTCTCTGGAAGTTTTTTTTCTTTGCATTTATTTCCCATATTTTACTTTGAAGAAGGATGCAGACATGCCTGTAGAGCGTGATCGAAGTAACCTTCAGAGGTTCGACTGGTGGCATGTGGAAATAACATTCCCGCTCTATACGCATGGGCAGATTTGAAGTCGCTGAATCAAACCAGTGTGTTTTCAGAAGTGGAAATACGGAGACGTGTTCTAGTGCTTTGTCAACGAGAGTTAACCCCTTAACCTATAATGACGGGCATAGCCCGCGTACGATGATCGAGCCAAATGTAAATTCTTCTTACCACTAAAATTTCACAGTAAATATAGTTTAATTTAATCGTCGAAATTCCATGATTAAACAAGGCGAAAATCCCTATTAAATTTTAGTGGTATTTATGGAATTGCCAAACCGTAGGTTAAATCGTAGGTTAAGGGGTTAAACAGCGTACTGTTATCGAATTTTTACTTTCTTCTATCTTCAGAAGAAGAAAGTATTGCAATCGAAATGTTTGTCGATGGATTTACACGTTTTAGAGGTCAGAGATCCCCAAAAACATGTCTATAGAAAATGTCTGTCTGTCCGTGTGTCCGTATGTCTGTCATCATTGTACTATCAAAAACTGTATGAAGTTAAAAAAAAAATTGGTTCAATTCTATACATAAGTTTTAGGCTATAGCAAGCAGGTCCTCCATGAATTTGGAAAAAATCCGCTGCTAGGGAGCGCTGTAATAACAAATTTTGGGCGATTTTTATGCCTTTTAAATATTGTACCATCGAAAAGTGTATGAAGTTATGCATAGAATTGAACCAATTATTGTGTATGCTTTTGGTCATGTTAAGAAGGGCCTTCCAGAATTTGGAAAAATTCCGCCAGTAGGGGGCGCTGTAATATCGATTTTTGTGCATTTTGAATATTGTTCCATCGAAAAGTGTAAGAAGTTATGCATAGAATTGAACCATATTTTTTGTGTATGTTTTTGGCCATAGCAAGAAGGTCCTCCCTGAATTTGGAAAAATTCCGCCAGTAGGTGGCACCGTAATAGCGATTTTTGTGTATTTTTTTTTCGTAGTTCTATTGTACACCAGAGGATGGTGAATCGACGGGTACTTCCCATCCTGATAACCCGACTATTCGGAAACAGCTGATATACAACAGAATAACGAAAAAAAACGATCTTAATAAATATCATGATTGAGATTAACTCTTTTTTACCCGACTGCCAAGAAGGATTACATGTTTCAAGCGTATCTGGGTATGTGGATTTCTTTATACCTTGAAACATCCCAACGTCTGGATGGATTTTAATAAATGAGGTCTATATCGATTCGTCTTAATCGTTCCATGTTTATAGGATAGGTATTGTTTTTATAAATTCAAAGAGGCGGTAGAGGCGAAAAAATAATTTACGCATCATATTGAGTGGTATATCATTGGATATATCTTTCAAAATGAAGGCAATGTTTCCTAGGCTATTTTACAGTCAGAAGCTCCTTTTAAATATTACACAACCTGGAAATTGTGTAGGTAGGATCTCTAGCTTTACTGCAACTCTAACCTTCATAGACATCTATAGGCCTCATCAAAACAGTGTTTTTAGGTAAGAACTAACAATTAAACACGACTTAAAAGTCATTAATACAAGTAAATAAAAAAATAGGTAAGTAATTTAAAAAATATTTTCACATTAATGAGACAATAAAAAATTCGCTTTTTACTCAGTCGGATTTTCTGATTGTTTAAATTTAATTTTTACTTGTTACTCCGATGCAGACTGAAGCAGAAATTTAAGATGGCAGTCAAAGTTGTTATAGAATTGAACTAATAAAAATAAAATATTGACATTTGTGAAACATTTTTAAATATTAAAATATATGAGACAGAGGAAAGCCTTGGGATTGGAACATCCAACTAGTTAACTGCTGAAAAAGTGACTCAATGTGAGATTCCTCCTCGTTTAAAGATGACGATGCTGTTGATTACTCTGCTTTAAATCGATATGCACTAAAATTTTGCGATTACGAGACTAGAAAAGACATAATTGTTGATGTAAAATACAGCGGACGTTCGATCACTGCCAGGACGATAAACATCGCAAACTAGTCGGCGATTTGATTCAAAATGATCGGTGAATCACTCAAAATTATATCGAAAACCATGCTGGAATATCCAGGGAACGTGTCGTCTTCATTAATGAACAATTGTGATACTGTCTTATCCGCAACTGCAGAGATTCTGCGAAACCTGAATTTAGAACCGACCCCACAATCGCCTTAGTTCCCCTACCTTGTGCCTTGCGATTTTTATTTTCCTAAAGACTTCAAGGGTGAATTATCACACCTCGGCCGATGAAGTTAATGCAGCTGTCGAGTCCTCGATTTGAGAAAAGTCGGAAGAAATTTTAAGTGACGGAATAAAAAAAAACTTGTTACACGTTGGAAGAAATTTGTTACCTTTAACTGTGTATATCTTCAAAAATAAATATATGATTTTGAAGGTTAAGAATCGTACTTTAATGCACTTTTTGCACTATTAGTTTTTATTCGTGTTCTACAAGCATGTGCGCATTTCTTTTTAACCTACCCTCGTATATATATTGTGTGCGTTACATTAAACTTCTTTGTAAATAAACACAATCAGAAATAATAAAGGTAAATGAATTTATCAAAAATAATAACAGTAAACATAATATAATTAAGATAAAATAATATAGTAATTTTTAATTATATATATATATGCTTATTGATTTTTTATATCTATTAAAGGTAGTTTTGTGACATCTCGATTTAAAAAAAATTACGCTGTGCAATAAAAAGAAGTTAATTATAAATAAATATTTTTGAAAGTGGAGCATTAACTACTACATTTGGTGAACATTTATATAACCGTATAAATGTTATATTAAATTTTTTTGGTGATATCAATTTACATATGCGCCTTAATACCTCTATCGCTGGATAGTATATTACATGCTTTACGTTATACTTCTTTGTAAATAAATACAACTAGAAAGAATATATGCATAAATGCAAACGAATTTATAAAAAACAATAACCATAATCATGATACAATTAAACTGCATTAGTGTATTGTTTATAATATATATATATATAAGAATTTTTTGCAGTATATACATTATGGTACTGGGAAAAACTATCCATACAAATATAAAAAAGTAATCCCAACTAATTCTGCTGAAAACAATTGTATAAAACGAATTGTATAACCAATTGACTGAGAATAAATTCTACTTATGAATGCTATATATAAATTGTACTTCGAAGACCATCCACATATTAAAACTTGTACCAATATTTTACAAAAGTCTTAATGTTACATACACAGTAAAAGAAGACAAATGTTTATAAATCCACAAAAATATAACATAAGAAGACCTAAAGCTTGGGATTCCATTTTATTATTTACATTCTAACAACGCCTCTGAAGTGAAAGTGTTCAAGTCTCTATAAAACTGATCCATTGAACATGACTATCATAATGAAAATCTCTCATTGGTTTTTGCTTCGGAAATACAGACGTACAAAGTTAATATTTTTTTCCAAAAATATCTATTTTTAAATGAATATTTTAAAAATATATGCAACTTAACCTATACATTTTCTAAACAAAATCGATTTCTAGAAGTTTCAAATAAGCGAATCGAAAATTACAGCTAACTCCATCAAGTAGTTTTTGAGTTATTTTTAAAAAAATTTCACGCATTGTTTTGGAGTAACATAAAAGGCACACTGTAAATTAAAATGTCTGAAATTCAGACACTTAAGTGTCTGAAATGGAGTGTTCAATTTTCAGACATTTTAAAATGTCTGAATTTTTTCAGACACTTTTTGAGTCTGAATTTCAGACACTTCAAACGTCTGAATCGAATCCATTTTTTTGTAAGCATCATACGTAGTCATGTTTGACCACGTTGAATCCTGGTAAAATATTTGGCTGTGGTCCTGTCCCTCCCCCCCCCCCCTTCCAATAAAGCCTGATTTTTTTGGTGCTCTCAGTTTTGGTATGCAATTTTCGTTATGCTGATAATTTAAATCTTTTACGACATTGTACTGATTATAATCAATATCTTGAACTTCAGGAGTAGAACAAGATTAAAAAACAAAAAATATTTATCTAAATATTAGATTTTTTTTATTATTTATTTTGTTTTTAACCTTATTTTACTTTAAAAGTTCAAAATATTGATTATAATCAGTACAATTTCGAAACAGATTTAAAATATAAGCTTTACAAATATTGCACATCAAATTTTGGGGCACTACAGTCGTAGGAACCGGGGCACTTACCAATTTGCCCATCCTTTAATCAAGAAGTACTTTTGCAAAAAACGCAACCCTGCATTATAGTTGTCTAAATTGAGATGTCCGGTATTCGGGAGTATCCGTTGTGGAGGTTAATGGACATTCCCGAATAACGAACACCTTTATTTAATGAATAATTTTAATCAGCAGACATACATATTTGTATATTTTTACCTCATAAAAGTAGACATCTCCAATTATCGGACAAATTCCGCGGTCTCGATGTGTTCGCTATTAAGGGCTTTTAAGGTACATATATAAATATATATATATATTTTACAATCTTGTCCTACTCTAAAAGTTCAAAATATTTATTATACTCGGTTGAATGTCGAAAAAGATTTAAAATATCAGATGCACGAAAATTGCAAAAATCCCCTACTCCCCCCCCCCCCCCAAAAAAAAAATGAAAATTCATAATTTAAAAATTAGATTTTTTAAAAAATATATTGCCACATAGGCAATTTTACATATACATCACTTGATAATCACAACAGAAATTTAACTATGAATAATGAAAATAAATAAATAAATATTCTACTTTAATAACATTGTGCAAAAAATTACTTTGGTATTTTGTTAAATATATTTGCGTTTTTAATCTTGTCCTACTCTAAAAGTTCAAAACTTTCATTATAATCAGTGCAAGATTTAAGATATCAGCTTTACGAAAATTTCATGCAAAATCCCCCCCCCCCCAAAAAAAAATGAAAATACTTATTTAAAAATTACGTTTTAAAAAAAATTATATTTCCACATGGGCAAGTTTTTATGTAGATCAGAGGGTAATCACAAAAGCTATTCAACTATCAATAAAAACAAATAAGTACATATTCTATATTAAAAACATGAGGAAAAAATAACTTATAGTTTCCAAACTTCTTTCGTCTTAAATATATACAGTAACATCTGTCATTTTTGTATTTTTCGTATAAGTGCATATAAATAAAGTTACCACAATTTTAAATACGAAATCTAGTTATAGGTTTTTACTTTTTCCCATTATAAATTTCAAATTACTCTTTTATTGAAAATAATCAAAAAATCAGTATTAGAGTTGATTGCGAATCAAATACATATGTATATTTTTACAGGCAGCTTCGCATAATAGACGAGTCTCATGTACTTTATTTATCTTTTTTTAATCTGCGGTTTTATGCCAGGAAGTCAGAAAGCATTAGGTCATCTTTCAAAGTTTTTTTTCTTTACTTCCTTGTGGCCGTCGTTTACTGTGAGATAAGAATTATCCATTGAAAGTAAGAACTGACATTGAATATATAATTTGTAATAAAAAACAACGTCATAAGTTTAAAAATATATACTTCTAGAATTAGTGGGGTTTTTTGCGAACAGATTCAAAACTAATTAAATTTCATGCAGGATTTTGTTTAGTACAATAAATAAAATCATAAAATACACTAATTTTAGTACTATAAAGAAATTATGGCACTTACATCAGTTGCTGCAAGAGGTAAGAAAAATTCTTCGATTTGAAATTTCAAAAACTACCCCAGTGAAGGAGAAAGCTTTGCATCATTTTAGTACGAAATTCCATAATATATCCGACTAGCCATATTTAAAGAATGAAATGTTTCATCCTCAAAATAGGACCCGCCAGACAAAAGTTTCTTCTTTTTTTTTTTTTTTTGCTAGCTTCGACAGGACGAAGATGAATAACACAATATTATTGATATAAATTAATACGAATCAACACGAAGCCCATTGCACACGCTTTGTAGAATTTCCGTGTGTAATCTTCAAGCGTCGTCTACTTCTGTTCTGTGTCTATCCCGCCCTTATATCGACGACAGCTTCTAAGAGACATTTGATGTCAAGCACACACGTCAGATGTATGTATTCAATAAATAAATAATCCAAGTGAATACGAATTTAAATCACAGAACTTCACATTCCGGGAAAAACGAATTAAAATACACGAGTACATAAAAACAAACTTTGTTTGAATTACGACGTACACAAACTTTGAACGAAGACATCTAAAACGCATGCGCGACTGGCAGTGCCCCCTGGTGGTTATTGCGTCGGAAGAATCAAAACGTCTTAAATTAAGACACGTTTAAAGCAATGAAGTGTCTTAAAATAAGACGTTTGCGGATATTTTAGACATTATTCTCAGTTCGTTTACACCATGGTCATAGTAAGACGCTTATGTATCTTAAATTAAGACATCTATAATATCTTAATTTTCAGATTAAGACACTTAAATGTCTAAAATTCTTTTTCAGTCACATATGTGTCTAAATTTAAGACGCTTCTATTTGCAGTGCATTTAACATTAGGAGTTCCAAAGGGTACATCTGTATATATCCTAAACTACTTCCTCAAATGATTTCTTGTTTGACATCTGAAAATAAAATTTATCGAAGAGTTCAAATACGGTAAAGCACCGATTATCCGTACGCCGATTAACCGGATTGTCCAATGAACCGGGACGATCAAGGATCATACGCCTTCTACGAAAGCCATCCCGCCTTCTTCAAAATTTTTGAAGTAATTTTTGAAGTGAAATTTCTCTAAGTTCGTAAATTCGGTTGGATGTCACGAAATATAACCATTAAAATTATCCGTCCCTAATTCTGAAATAATAAAATCACCAACAAATGCAAAGGGAGCAATCCATAAAATCAATTGTTTATAGAACCTAAGAAATTTCACTTCTAATGCCGAAGAGTACCACATATTTATACATGTATATTTTTTTTCCTTGTCTATGAAAGTCTCTTTTTATCCACAGATTCTTTAACCCCTTAAGTGGCAAGCAATTACGTTTGTGAAATGCTGAATTCCCACCGCAAATTTAGAAAAGAAAAAATTCAAAATAAGAAAACGCAAATTTCCTACTTTTTTCCACCAAAGTTAGAAAAGTAAAATGTTATAAAATTTTTCCGGTGTAAATCATCATTAATCGTAGGTGGGGTGGAATATATCCCACCGCCCCTCAAGGGATTAGAGAGGACAGAAAAATTGCATCTTTTGTCACCTGGTTTTCCGAAAAGGGGAAACCCCCGTTCTCTCCGCTCGCGTTTGTTCGTATAATGTATGTAACATTTTTATGTGTACTTCTATGTATAACATTGTATTAACTTTGTAAAAAATAAAATTTTAAAAAAGTTTAAAAAAATAACTTCTAAATACGCCATTTGTATTATGCTAAAATGTGCACTACTACAACTGCTAGTCCTAAGCCTGGTAAAAGTGCGAAGGGAAGTTGTCTCAAAACATAGTCAACGATTTTTTTTAATTTGTCCAATTATCCGGATTTTTAGAGTTCCGTACTTAAAAAGTTAAAACGGAACCATTATAAAATCACTCCTGTGTATGTCCGTCTGTCTGTCTGTCACAGCCATTTTACTCGTAAACCATGGAAAGTGGAAAGTTCAAATTCGGGGAAGTAATAAAGACCATTGACCCACATATTTTCAGATTAATAAACATTCATAAATATATTTAGTAAAAAAGTAGAAAGGTTAATTATGCTACTTCAAAAAAAAATATTCTCTTTGTATATCATGTGGGGTATCCTGTGAAAGCTTTTGTAACACTGAACTCAAAAATACATTCCTTTTAATTTTAGGTATTATATTTTCAAAGATATTCTTCAAAATGTAGCTCAAATATATGCCCCCCCCCCCCGTACTAATTCCGAATCTACTGAAACTAAAATTATGAAAAAAATTAGAGGTAGTAGACATTAATATAAACCTTGCCGGAAAATTATAGCGATTACCCTAGGTCACATAGTTTCTGAGTTATTAGCATTTTTCTGTTATACACAAATTTCGATTTACGGGCATTCAGAAAAATTGTTGAGCATCGCTGAATATACCTATCGTTGCAGAAGAATTAAAAGCATTGTTGATTATGATTTTCGAAAAAAAAATCATCGGTAATTAGCCGAGATATTAACCCTTAAAGGTACAGTCAGTTTGGACATACACAAGAACAGGGGCGGCGTACTCTATGCTTAGTTAACAACTTTTAATGATATATATGTGTAATGCAATATCCAGTAACAGTATAAAAGTAATAAACATCAAATTGTTAAAAACAAACTAATTTAAGGAGTCTCGGGACTCTAAAAAGTGAAAAAAAAAAAAAAAAAAAAACATTTTCAACATTTAATGTCGTAAAATGTATATGATTTTAAAACACAATTTTAATTGGGATGAAAGATATCTGTATGTTCTTTCGTTTGATGTATTTAAAAAATTGCAAGATACAGACTTAGTATTTATACGGGGCTCGAAACTGTTAGACATTTGTCGAACAAAAAAATTGCGTAACAGTTTACGCGCATGATTACAAAATAAATACTGTAACTAGAATGAAAATTTTGGTGCTTACTTATACTTCACATTGTAATAATTTCCTGAACTTAAATACATTTATATATAAAGCATTTTTATAATTTTAATGCAATGTTGCATTTAACTAATACAAAATTTTGAAATTTTCAACAGTAAAATCACCTAAAAAAGTACTTTTTTGAACAATAAAAAGGAAATTTTAGGTTCCGTTTATACAGACTAACAAGAAATATATGTTTTGAAAATTTCATGAAAAAATATTCAGAAGTTTTTGAGGTATCCTGCGCGTTATGCCCAATAAACGCCATTTGGAAAATAATGACTTTAAAGTTTCGGAAACGCCGCTTCAGCTATTGAGCGGGTATAATTCTAAAAACCAAAACTTCTGTTCTAATGGGAATTTCAAGGAAACAATTATATCAAAATATTCAGAAAATACAGGAGTTTAACATCTAAAAATTAAAATGTCTTACATTTTGAAGCTTTAAGAGTCCCGCGACCACTTAATCTTTTCCGACACGGAGTAATTCAATTTATAAACTTATGAAAAAATGAACTGACACCAGAATTTATAAACGAATTTATTAGAAAATGCGAACTTGCTTATTTTCACGTACATGATAAAAGGAAAATTTTAATTAAATATTCTTGATGCCGTTTGTCTGTTTTGGAATTAAAATTAGGTGTCCGTTTTTTAAGGGCACTGTCCTCGAAAGATTTAATTAGAATGAATCGCCTAAATACTGTGGGATTCGCGATTGTTTGCATTGTTTGAAGCTCTCAATACGCCTCGAGTGACTTTAAAATTTAATTAAACACCTATCTGGAAAAACGCGGCACTGACCAAGGCGGAGTTGCAACTTTGAGACCTCAATTCGAAGCGCGCATAGCACAATGCCAAATTTAAACTTTGAACAAAGGTTTTGTTTTAGCTACACTGTAGAAATAAAGGTTATTACTACGCTGAATTTAGTTCCATGAAATGCCAAAGGAAGTTTAACTATGCACTGCTTTTATTGTCAGTACCAAATTAAGTTCATCATAAACAGAATAGGATAATATTAAAAAAAGAGTTATACGAATAGCTATATTTGATATTATTTAGGTTCCATATCTCTTTGAACTTTCATGGTATACCCATTTACATTTTTCTGATATATACAGTTATACCCAACCCTATGTTTTATAGTTTTTTACAAAGTCTTAGTATTGTTTTAGCAACTTTTTTTTTTTTTTTTTTTTTTTTTTTTTTTTATAATACGATTACAAATTCATATATTTATTCTACGGAACCCTCTGTGCGCGAGTAATGCTCTCACTTGACCGTTTATTCATTAACCCGATCGGCCCGGATAATCGACGCTCTACTGTACTGTCAAATTTAAGTCTTAATAAGAAAAATGTCAAATATATTTACAATTACGGCAGGAGTTTTATGGATTTTTGGTTTATAAGGAGATCTAAGATCTTTGAAATCTTGTAAATAAGCTGCTGCAAAAGTATCAGCAACTGAGTTGCAACATGTTCCTAAAAATTAACTTTCTCCATTTTCATCTCGATTACGTTCCTGTAAACTGCGGTGTTGAGCGTAACAAACATAGTTAACGATTTCATCAAGTATACCGACAATGGAAAAATACACCGGAGGCGATGGAGTGCGTCAAAGTCAACAGACTACTGCTGGAATTTAAGCAGAGATACGCATGAAACTGAACAGAAAAGACAACAGAAAAAGATGGACTTCTTAATTTATGTTTTGATGATTTTGAAAAAATCTCAATTTTTGTCAAAAATCTCAGTAAAAGTTCAAAAAATAAATAAATAGTTTGGCGGGGTTTTTTAAATAAATTAATTGTTCTTTGACATTTAAATTAAAAATCATAATTTTTTATAGTATCCATATTTTTACACCCAAAACTAACATTAAAATTTTAATATTTAATTCATATTCTGTGACACCAAATTAGTTTTAAAATATTCTGTTTATTGAAAAAAAGAAAATAAGGCTTTTTGTAGACCAGTGTTATTTATTTTTTAATTATATATTTGGAGTCTAAACATTGGAAAGATACCGGAAAAAGTGCGTAAGTGTATTTAAATAACATTGGATTTCATAGTTAAACGATAGTATTACAGCACAATATGTCCAATTTGTTCATGTTGTAAAGTCGTCCTGATAGACGGCTTTAGAAAGTATTAGTATACGAGAAAAAAGAAATCAACAAATTTAGTTTATTTATCTATTTAGTATTTTATAGCGAAAGCAATTTTATAAAGTATTTTAATTGTAATGGAAATTTTAAAGGGTTCTGTGGGTAAAGCAGATTATAACTGATGTAAACCTGCTTCTAAAAGTAGAAGAATACAAAGTGCTGTAATTTCCCCTTTTTTTAAAGTTTTAATAACTCCTGCTATAACCATTTTATTCTTTCTTTTAATAATCTTTTTACGGTTCTGTAACATGGCGTTTATTCATTTTATTTTAATGTTAATTTAAAACTCTTAACAAACTACGATAAAAAAAGAAAATCAGGAAAACAATTTAAAATATTCTTTTTAAGAAAATTTATAAACTCACGACTTTCAAAAAGACTTAATAGTTCCTAAAAATTAACAAGTTCAAAAACTTGTTACCTGCGTCGTTTACTCACTTAATAGTTCTGTGGTGTTCATGTTTCATATTTTTATCCAAGTATACAGTTTTCTGACTCAAGTATTACTTATTTTAAAATATCTGCAGTATCTCTGCTCGACTGGTGGACAAAAAGTAAAATAATAATATTAATAATGATTAATACAAAATTCGAATTCAATGAAACAGGTTGAATTTAAACGCTGGACCAACTGCTTTTAATCCTTAAAAAATTAAACACTTTTAATCCTTAATTAAAAATTCATGAAAATTTGATCTTCTAAAGCATTTTGCGGGGAAATTTTGAAACCGCGTTAGAAGATTTACACGATCATTTAATACATTTTAGAAGGATTTTGCCTAGAAGAATTAATTAAATTTGAATTTATAGGAATTTAGTGCTATATTTAACTCCACTCAAATCTTTTATTTAATATATATTTTTTTAGTATTTTATAAAATTAGGAAATGTACAAATGTAATGTTCTTACAATATACATATAGAAATATTTCCGAGCTGGAACAACACCCCCATCCCCCAATCTTTCAACGTCAAGAAACATGGAAAAAGAAATTATCATTTTAAGTTTTTTTTGTTTTGTTTTCTACAACCAATACTGCATTTGGAACAAGATAAAGTAAAGTATTTGTAACTCATTCTAAGCGGTATTACTAATAATCTATGTATTAAACGAATTTTATAAAAAGTTATTTTAATGATACTTTAAAGTACAGTCGTGGCATAAATGTTTAACTGCAGACGTTACCTCTGCGCTACTAATGCTGATTACATTGCCGCTATATTAATCACCATATAGTCTGTTAGATTTACTTTGTGATTTCCCCTTTAGAATCGATTGTAAAATGGTTTGAAAATGGGTTAAATTCCGGCACCTTTCGCTGATTTATACGAAAATCTATGCAGTTCTTGCAATAGTTATTCATAATATATTTGCCAAATGGGACCTGATTCTAAAATACTGTTTATCGTTTATTGTGTTTATATTCCCACACACACAAATCTTGCTTGCAATCCTTTCCGTACGCAATACTTTGAAAAGTAATTATGAATATATTACCTTAAAATCATATGCATAACTGACAACATTCGCTTCGTTTTGTCACCATTAAAATTTACTAGAAGTTTCTACCTTAGTGAATCGTTTGATTACGTCGATTATATAACACAAAATTCACTATTAAATTTTAGTGTTAAGAAAAAAATCGTATAATTTAGCAAATATGCATATGCAGAGATGCTAACATACCACTAATCTTACGTAATATGTGAGTAAATTTAACCCAGGATTAATACGTTTTGCACGAGAATTTTTTTAAAGAAATGAAATTATATACGTGGAACAATGGAACAATGTCAGCTGGTCTATGGATTCCCTAGTTGCTTGGCAACTTTACATCCAGGCTAAAGATATATCGTGTTATAATGCAATGGGAGCCTTAGAAAAAGAAAGCGTTTAAACGCGGCTAGTAGCTACAAAAAAAGAAGTAAAAACTAAAAGGATAGACAATTTTTAAAAGAAAAAAATGTTAGTAGGTATAACTAGTGAGAAAAAAAATGTTCCATATGATCCAAATAAATCTCCAGAACAGTCGAAAAAGCTACCAAAGGAAGCCCCATAAAAAAAGACTCAATTCAGAGACCATACATTAAATATAACATGATAAATAAAAAAGTTAAACAAATGCGAGCAGAATAGAAGGAAAGAGAAAAATCTTATATGTATACATATTTACAAGAGAGTTTAATATACTGCAAGGAAAAATACTAAAAAATGTAAAAAAGCTACAATGAGGAGAGTTCTAACTAAATATACAGAGAAACGCATAAGCCGAGGGGAACAAACGACAGCAAGAGGACGGCGTCTACCCATTCTAGTAAATTGATGGTGAATAAAACGAAAAGAAATGAAAATAAGAATAAAGACTTGTGAAGAGCATAATATGCAATTTAAGAGGGTTTTTTTTTTTATATATATATATTTTTTAAACAACAGACGAACATAAAAGAAAACAAAAAGTTTAACAAGTGAAGAGCGTAATCTTCATTAAAGTCGATTCGACTAGCAAGTTTATCAAATTCAGTTAATATAACCATCAGTTTTTGCATCGGATTATCGAGTTTCTTAGATTGAGTTGATATGTTCTTTATACATTTTAAGAATTTAGTGATTTGTAAAATTTGCTTAACTTCATTGAAGGTATTAAGAATATCTTTTATGTCGTTGGTGTAATTTGTAGGGATTTTAGAATTTTCTATAGTAGGGGAGGAATGGGTGTTTGCGGTAGTACTATCATTAATATCAGAGTTTAATATTTCATTACTAGTTGAGGGTTCAGAGTCTTTAGTATTTTTGGTGTAATTATAATTCTTAAATGTATCCGCTAAGATTTGGGTTTCTTGGGAGAGATTGCTGACGCTATTACTTGTTTTATGGTTTTGTTTATTTTCTAGTCTATAGGGATTTTTTGGACAACCGCGGAAATTCGCTGGGTGACCGAGTCCACAATTGGCACAAGTGGGTTTAATACGCCCCTTGTGTTTACAATCTGTACTTAAATGTAGATCACCGCATTTTACGTATTTAGCATCGAAGCCACACACTTCTGATGCGTGACCGTAACCTTGGCATTTGTAACACTGTTTTACACGATTTTTGCTATAAAAGCTTCAATCTTAACAGAAATATAATGTATATTGTTGATTTGGTAAATTTCTTCAAAGTTCTTACGAGGTATAACATTTACCATGTATATCGGCATTGGTTGGCCAGTTTTACGATTTTTAAGCATGGCAGCCCTAGTGTCTGCGAAACCATGTACCCTGAGACTATCTTCAATAATTTTAGTATCGGTGTAACAGGGGAGGCCCCTAATGCATATTTTTTTGGGTCGAAGTTCTTTAGGATCAAGAGTGGTATACTTCTTTTTGTTTTGGTCTAGCCATTTTTGAGTAGCTTTAAAGTCCTTATCAGAGTTACATTGTATAACAATGCGTTCGCCTTTTAGCGTTATTTTTGTTTTTTCTGAGTTTAACTCCGTAATTTCATGGGCTACCGTCGCCCAATTGTTGTCGACTTCGACGTAGAAAGGGTTAACAGATTTTTTAACTTTGACAGTATCCTGTGTATTTTCACTAACATTTGACTCATCCATATCCACATTTTCAGTTAGGGTAACTTCTCTAGCGATATTCTTATATTTATTACTAAGTGGGATATGAGAACTCTCCTCCGAAATAGGTTGTTTAACACCTTTCTTAACTGCATTAAAAATTTATTTTTTAAGATTAGTATTAGTAAGAAAAAAATTAGGAGTTTTCTTATACTTAACAGAGCAGAAAAAAACTAAAGATAGCTGAATTTAACAAATTATCATGGGTTGGCTCCCTAAGCAAAGTAAAAGCATCAAGGCAAGTTTTCCTTACCTCTTCTTGCTCAGAAGCAGAAGCAGAATAGCCGTCTTTAGCCTTTATGTCCAAAATATATTGATCAACAAATGTGTAAAATTCACCCAATATAGTCTTAGCATATTCTTCAAAATTTGATGAAAAGCTGTCAAACTGGTCCTTAAAGTTGCTGTTTAACGTTCCATTACATATTTTGTCGATAACTTCCGTCATATAATAATCATGATCATCTGTAGACGCCATAATGCAGCTCTAAATAGCGAGCGATAAGACTATTCTAACGAACCGCCCCACCTGCCATTCACACTGCGAAAATATAACATGCGAAGGAGCAAACACCTCACAACAGAGCTCCAACAAATTATATACGGTCTTCTTCGAAATCTGTAATTACTTAAGAAAGCATTAAATTTTCTGGTTGATGAGTTGTTATATTGTGTTAAATTAATCCATATATTACGGAAAATTAGTTAGAGCTTGGAACATCTGCATATTGCATGTTTTTATGTTTCTTAAAATGACAATACATTATTCAGATAATTTTTAAAGCCTTTTATTAAATCATACTACTTTACCTCTTTATCCACTAAGTAACAATAATCTTTTTTTACATTGATTTGAATCAAACACCAATTGAAACCGGAAGATTCTTTAATAAATTTCAAAAATAATAAGAATGGCAAAGGAAAAGGATATATACGATTATATGTATACTTCTGAGCAATTTTTAATGGAAGCTTTGCGAGTATGCGTGTACCTATTTGCGCAATTAATTATTAACAATGCCATTATAAGATCTTAAGAATAAAAAAAGTAGGGAATGTAGCAAAGAAGAATTAAGAGAACATAAATCCGTTTAGGACAATCTGCTCTGTACTCTCCCCTTTCCTCATCTTTCCTTTGCTCGTGAGATTTCACATTATTTTATCCTCTTCCCTTTTCTTTTTTTCCCCATTTGGATTAATTTATTTATTTTCTTGTTTATAGATTATTACAAACGTTTTACTATTTCTTTTAATTTTACGTTTAATTATTTCTTTTGAATAAAAAGGAAAAAAAAATATGTATTATATTTTTGATAGAATATAACCAGCGATTTTTTAAAAAGTAACTAAGAATATAATTAAACACATAAAAATATAATATTGTTTCAGTTCATACATTTAATATTTCTATTATTTTTACTATAATTAATATCACTATAAATATAAAAGAAATGAAGTAATATCATTTCTACGAATAATTTATTAAAACCTTAGTGATTATTTTAACTTCTTACAAATTTTTTTCTCTATAATAGGTGGCTCATATTTATCTTTATGGTGTTTCAGTGATTGCAGTATTTCAGGCACCAAACAAATAATTAATATCACTATAAATATAAAAGAAATTAAATAATATCCTTTCTACGAATAATTTATTAAAACCTTAGTGATTATTTTAACTTCTTACAAATTTTTTTCTCTATAATAGGTGGCTCATATTTATCTTTATGATGTTTCAGTGATTGCAGTATTTCAGGCACCAAACAAAATAGTTTCCAGATCGTATCACTGTGTGATGGCATCACTGTGTAGGCTAAGATTTCACTAAGAAACAGTTTATGCCCTAAAGAGCGGTATATTGGTTCTACTAAATTAGCGCGCACGTTGTGTGCGGTTGTATTGTGTAGTCTAATTTGAATATTGATGTAAGAGCTCCCACTTTGTTAACAACAGTGAGAATAAACAAGAAATTTGACATCAATGGTAGTAAGATTAGTTGTTGTTAACTGTGGTATATACCGTTGAGGTGTTTCAGATGACAGACCATAAGCTTTTTTTATATACATTTGAGCGAATCGTGACAGTAGATTGTTTTCCCGGGTTGCTTGACACGCAGAATGTTGGCAATTTAAACAAGAGATCTTGGATTCGACCTTTTATCACTCAACTGAAAAAATTGTCAATTCGAAACCAGTGGTAGAATTTTGCAAGAGTATGAACGGGGTATATCGTAGTGCTCGATATTGGAGGGCCACTCCTTGGAAATAAAAAACATGGAAGTTTTCAGATTAAGGTGAAGTGTTTATGTGAATGTTTCGTTATGTTGTTATAAAATTGTTAGTTTCATTACAACAGTCTGTGAAACATCATACAGATATTGATGAGAAACATTCGAGATTAGTCAAGAAATAGCAAAAAATAGCTTGGAATGTAATGTATCATTGCTGTGTTCATTTACACAACAATGGCAAAGATACTGGAACAACTAAAAGGTGTCTCAGAATTTGAATTTCAATCAAATAAATTTGTGTAGCTTAAGTAAACGTTTGTAAAAATAATTTTGAAAAGTGTAACTTTTCTATGAATATAATAATACTATCACACAATCAACACGTACAATGTGCAAAGATGTCCTTATACTTCTAGTGTAAGTGAGGAAAAAATCCAATTAACAACTAAATATCAGTAATTAACCTGTATATTAATTCAGATCTACAACAAGATTAGGCTTACCGCCCTCCATGTAGCTAGTCCAAAATCTAATTGATCTTCAGAAATTGCGTAGAAAATCCATACACTTAAAATAATAATGGATCAAAAACAAAAGATAAACATTACTTTAGGTACACTATCTTCCAACCAAAGGGAAAGTAATTTTTTTAAACAAGCTATATTATAACATTATCGATTTATTACTGCCAAGAGGTATGAAAGAGTTTTAATTAGGAGGGATATTTTAATGAACTACATCTGGCATCCTCAGTGAAAGCATTTTTTCTCCCCTCCCTTTTCGATGTAAATAATGTCTGTCAGAGATATTTTTTTTAGTAAAAGTTCATTATTCAGTTTACCGTTAACTGAATATAAAGAAAGTATAGATAAAGATTCTTAGTATTTATTAATGAATTGATCGTTTAATCTCCATTCAAGAATGAAAAAAGGTAAAAAAGGGACGATTTGAATTTGGAACAGAAATATGACCATGAAAGCAGTCCATCAACTGAAGAAAAAATCGGCATGCACTGTAACACAGACACGTTGCATTTGAATAAAATTTTGAAGAAATAAAGATTTCCTTATAGACAAGTTCACAAACAATTATGAATATTAGGATGTGACTGAAGAAGCTGACTTACGAAAGCACCACAGGAAAACCGTTTCAGCAAAAGGGAATAGATGAAAATAATAGCATAGCAATGAACATTGATACACTTCAGTTTTACAGGAAATAATTAGAAGAAATACAAGAAAATTTCGTCAATTTAGTAATGGTCTGAAATGACAATGTTCCTTATATCAAGAGAATATTGCACCAATACATTTCATATTGAAATTACAATTGTGCAAGGCAAATTTGAGTATCGTTAACTTAGAAAATTTAATAATGTGTTTCCACCTGTATATGAGAAAACGGATGTGCATGACTTACAGAGTCAATTAGAAATAAACCAAATCCCTACTCACTTAACAAACCATTTACTCATAACATGAAATTCAAAGACTATTTGGATAACGCCGTCAAACTATATACTCGTATCATAACATTCACAGCAGCTTATCTTTATGGCATTACATCTAATGAAAGAATCTTTAGTCAAATAAAAATTTAAAAAATATATATATCGACATGCACTGTAACACTGACACGTTGCACTCGAATAAAATTTTGAAGAAATAAAGATTTCCTTATAGACAAGTTCACAAACAATTATGAATATTAGGATGTGACTGAAGAAGCTGGCTTCCTAAAGCACCATAGGAAAACGGTTTCACCAAAGGGAATTGATAAAAATAATAGCACAGCAATGAACATTGATACACTTCAGTTTTACAGGAAATAATTAGAAGAAATACAAGAAAATTTCGGCAATTTAGTAATGGGCTTAAATAATAATATTCAAATTAATATTGCAAACTACAATGAGAGATGACAGACTTGACAGCCTAATGCTTTTAAAATGTGAAAGTGAAATAGTGGATTTTATTGAACTGAACGGTGTTATCATCAGGTTGGCTTATTTGAAGACCAGAAGAATTAATGTTGAATGAAAACTATTTGGATGTGATAATCCTAAAACTTCATTCTGTTCAGGAATTTATTTGTTCAGGACCTGTATGTTTGTTTTTTATTAAACAAACCAATAATTAGAATTTTTATGTTTCTAGTTTCAAAATTTTTGTTTGGAAATGAATTTTTTATGCATAAGATTCATTATCATTATTATACACGTTGTGCATATCACTTTAGTTGAAAATTAGAGAAATTCGTTTCAAGTTGGGAAATTTTCGAATTCTACACCCCCCCCCCCCTCGAAAAAATATCTGTAGCTACGCCCCTGATTGCATCGAGTGTTAAACAAGACTTTTGTTTATTATCGGAATCAGATACTAGCTTCGTCACAGACAAAAAATAAAATATAGAGGCAACAATCGACAATTTATAACAAAAAATACTGATAATGATGAGAAACCCTACAGATTAGTCAAGAAATGGCAAAAATAGCTTGAAATGTAGTGGATTCATTCCTTAATTTACACAACATTACATTCATTTACATTCTATGCTTCATTTACACAACAATGACAAAGGTACTGGAAAAACCAAAATGTGTAACAGCATCTGAATTTCGAGCAAATAAATTTTTATAGCTTAAGTAAACATTTGTAAAATATTTTTAAAATATGTAACTTTTCTCTAATTATAATAATTCTATCACACAATCAACATATACAATGTGCGGAGATGTCCTCATACGTCTAGTGTAAGTGAGAAAAATCCAATTAACTATTAAATATCAGTAATTAACCTGTATATTAATTCAGATCTACAACAAGAATAGACTTGCCATTCTTCATGTAGCACAAGGCAAAAATCTAATTAATCTTCATGAAGTGCGTAGAAATTCTATACACTTATCATAATAATAGATTAAAAACAAAGGATAAGCATTACTTTAGGTACACTATCTTCCAACCAAAAAGAAACTCATTTTTTTTTCAAACAAGCTGTTTTATAACATTATCGATTTATTACAGCGAAGAAGTATGAAAGAAGTTTAATTAGTCGAGATATTTTAATGAACGACACCTGACATCCTAAATGAAGGTATTGTTTCTCCCCTCCTTTTTAGATGTAAATAATGTCTGCCAGAGATATTTCTTTTAGTAAATGCTCATTATTCACTTTACCGTTAACTGAATATAAAGAAAGTAAAGATTCTTAGCGTTTATTATTGAATTTTCGTTTAATCTAAGATTATATACAGGGTGTTGCCGAATTTGACAGACAAATTAAGAAGTGTTATAGTTGGCATCAAGAGAAGAAAAAATTGTTATAGAACATGGGGTCGCAAACCTCTTATTTAATTACAAATACGGCGTATTTCATCATAACGGAACTTGGATTGGCGGTAATAATTTTGAGAAAACTGCAAACATTGCAATGAAAAAGCAACGATATGTACTTAATGTTGTGTCAAATGTTATATCATCACGAAAAGTCACTGAAAAACAGAATGCTCAAGCAATCGCATGAACTGATAATCGCAGTCCAAAATTTGCAGCGTCAAGTGCCTACTGATGGCACGTGTAATGGAACCAATTTTTTCGTGTTACTATATTTACAAAGAAAGTGAACATGTCTATTAATTTTACAGTAACTTTCAAACCTAATATTTCCGGAAAAACTAATAACTTTCAGAAAACTGAAGTATAGTATATATAATATACTTCAGTTTTTGATAAAGTTAATCGGCGCATTCTCACAATCTTGTGATTTTTAGGAATAAAAATCTGGTGAAATTAAATTTTCTAAAATAACGTTTTTATCTGATAGTCGAATGCCTTAATGATTCAAAATAAAGAAAAAAAAAGCTTAGCAGCGAAATTATTTTTATTTAACTGAGGTTTAAGTTAAACTTGCGAGTTTAATTTTCCTTACTATTTTACCACTAAAACATTTTATTTTCTTCTAAATTTTTACTTATAATTAATTTGCTTAGTACCCATAGGATATTCAAATAAGAAATAATAACAATATAGTACTTTTAGTACAAAATGTTGGTATAACATTGTCTTAAAGGGGTGTTAAAGAAGGGGCGGTATGGCAAAAAAAGGGACAGTAAGGGGGGGGGGGAAGAGATGGTAAGGATGGGACGGTAATGTAAATTACCACCTAATTTTAGGCAAATCATGTTAAGAATAAGTGATAGAAACAAAGTTCATTGATTTTTAGAGACAGTTATTCACACTGGATTAAATTAAAAAAAATAATAATAATTTACCTCGAAAAGTGCAGGAATAAACCTTGGGGACGGTAAGAATGCCAGTAAAGCCATAATGCTTGAAATTGATATTTAAATGCTGATTTAAATGCTGCAGTAAATTTCCTGCCAAAGAATTTTAGACACTCTTTCTCTAGCATACTTCTGCACGAGAAAAATTTTTAAAAAAATTCTATGGCTGCATCTAAAAAGATTTTCTGTATAATTTTAGAAGAGAGACGGTAAGGAATCTAAAACTCAGGGGCAGAGATAAAAAAAATAATAACAACCGTAAAAATGTGTGCAGGTTAAATTTTTGCTACATATTTATATAAAACAATAGTCCCAGTTTCGGAAAAAATTACATTGAATTACTTTTATTGAAAGAATTTTATACAGACAGCTCCAAACTTTAAAATCAGCATCAGGGACACGGGGCGGTATAGGAGGTTCCCGGATATTTGGACCCCCAACATCGTCCAAAACTTATTTATCTCGTTAATATTTTTATGCTGTTATGCAATGGGATATTCCCCACTAGATGAAAAAAAAAAACAGAAAAATATGTACTAAAATGAAAATTATTATTCAGGGACTTAAAAGTCAAAAGATTGTGAGAATGCCCCATTAACGTCTACCGAAATGAAGTTACGGTGAAATCCCTGTATATTTTATTAAATACGGGGTTTGCTACCCTATATTATATGGTATTTTTCATCTCTTGAAACCTCATATCAGCAATCTGAATTTGTCGGTCTAATTCGGCAACACCCTGCATAAGATAATGATTTTGCAAAGTTGTGGAAAGTAATACATTTTAAACCGTGGGAGTCCAAATGACGAAAAATCTTTTTTTTACTGAGTAATCCGGAAAGCCTGTTCAACTTTTACTAACCTTCAGCAATAATAATCGTCTTTCGATTAACAAAATATTTACCGGCTAAAAATAAATTAAGTTTCAGAAAATTAACAGAAATTGTAGAACAGCAGATCAAAAATAAAAGATTCGCATTATTTTACATGTAATATCTCTCGAGCAAAGGAAAAAAAAACATTTTTTTTTTTCAAAGGAGGCGATTTATAGCATTTTATATCTGCCCACAGGTATAAATGAGTATTAATTAGTAGGAATTTCAGGCATTTTAATAAAATACACCAGACATTATGAATAAAAATTTTGTTTTATCCTCCCATTCTTGATAAGTGACATTGAAATCATTGAAATAATGTGTACCTTATTTTAAATCTAGATTTTTTATTGTAAACATTGTATAGTTATTCGGTTGATTGGTTAATTGGTTGATTTTACAAAATCAATATTTGGACATGCTGCGCCAAATAAAAGTCAAAATATAACGATGTAAATTTAAAAAAAAAAAAAAAAAAAAAAAAAAAAAAAAAAAAAAAAAATTCTATGCAGTCATGAAGTAGTAAACATAAAAATAATATACTATATGTATAAGAGAAATAAACTGATCTGAATTGGGTATCTATCCATATTAATAATTACTGAACGATGTTAGATATTAGAAAGTAAATAAAATTTAAGGGGACCGGGAAAGCCGCATCTCCACCATGTTAATTTCTCCAACTTTATGTACCTTTTTCTCAGAAATGGTGAAAGATAGAGGTCTAGATTTTTTAGAGTAGTCAGAATAACATGATTTACGTATTTTAACAGACCATTTTCTTTCTAAGTGAAACTCAAAATTAATTATTAATTATTTATTGAAAGTCATTTTTAAATTAGCATTTTTGGTAAGATTTCACTGCCTAAAATAAATAATTCCCAACAAATCATTAAATCCCTGTGTTAAAGTATACAATATAACATAATATAAGTATTAAAAAAATCTGAGTTCTTAAGTTTAATAGATATTGATAAAAAGGACCATAAACATGAAAAATCCAAGTTTTGAGAAAAAGTCAATTAAAGATTCAAATGGCCATTAAGCTGAGAAGTACTCTTAGAAAGAATGAATAATTTCAACACTTATATTTATATATATATACATGTGTGACACATCGTTGGAAAGGTAAAAGTTTAAACTATTTAATGATATAAAAAAGTAAAAATCGATTTTTTGGTTGAATTTTTCTTTTCCGGTTCCCTTAAAGTAAAAATATTTTTGTTGTTAAAAAGAGATGCAAAAATAAAACTATCATTAATTGGATGTAATATTCTTTGACAGGGAACGCAATTTTTGTTATCAATCTGTATTAGTAAAACTCAGTAAGAAAATAGGGCTTAATTTCTCACAAAAAACAATTACATTTAAAAAATCAAAAAACACGACTGCGTAAAAAGCGAACTAATTAATTATTTCTCATCAATGCGAAACTATTTCTTCAATTCCTACTATTAGCTCACACTTTCGTTACATATATCTTGTTCAAATTTTTAATCGTTAAGAAAATATTTATTATTCATCCAATAAGCTCAAAGAAAATTTTTTAAACTTGTAGTGGATGACACTTGTGTTAATCCAGTTTTTTTAATATTAATTCATTAATTAAATTAAATTAATTAATTTTCAATAATAGAGAGAGCCCTCCTCTTGATCAAGGCATTTTAAGCGCCACTCACAAAAAATTCTCTTATTGACCTAAGCAGGAATTGCTTTTTTTTTTATTATTATTATATTACCTGTTTATATTACTTAACTATTTTTTTATTTACTTGTATTGATGACTTTTAAGTTGTGTTTAATTGTTATTTCCTATCTATAAACACTGTTTTGATGAGGTCTATAGATGTCTATGATGGTTAGAGTTGCAGTAAAGCTAGACATCCTACATACACAACTTCCAGGTTGTATAATATTTTAACGGAGGTTCCGACTGTAAAATAGTCAATCAATTATCTTCTTCATTTTGAAAGACCTATCCAATGATATGCCACTCAATAAGGTGCGTAATTTATTTTTTCGTATCTACTGCCATTTTCTATTTTACGACCGCCATTTTAAATTTATATAACAAAACCTAGCCTATGACCATCGGGCCGTTTAGACGAATTTATAGAGACTTCATTCATTAAAATCCATCCAGCCGTTGGGATGTTTCGAAGGTATAAAGAAATCCACCTACAAAGATACGCGTGAAACACATAACTCTTCATTTCAGTCGAGTAAAAAGTACCGGAGATCTAATATTTTGCATTATAATCAGCCGTACTGTATCAACTTGTTCCTCCCACCGGCATTTTATATTTCATACATTATTTGCAAACTTTAAAGCAATTTCGTCTTCAACAAAAGAATTTTTATTATATAGTTTCACTATGTCTTTGCATTTATGTACAATAATATCTAGTATATATATATATATATATATATATATATATATATATATATATATATATAATAATATCTAGTATATATATATAATATCTAGTATATATATATATATAATATCTAGTAAATATATATATATATATACATAATATTTAGTAAAAAGTACCGGAGATCTAATGTTTTGCATTATAAACAGCCGTACTGTATCCACTTCTTCCTTCCACCCGCATATTTATATTTCATACATTATTTGCAAAATTTAAAACTATTTCGTTTTTAGCAAACGATTTGTTTTATATTGTTTGACTGTGTCTTTGGATTTATATACAATAATATTTAGTAAATAACCATAGAAAAACGTTAAAATGAGGAGTTGGGAATTTTTAGAAAATCCCACTTGCCAACGATTTATTCGTATCAATAAGAAAAGCATAAAACTCAGCGTTGTGCCGGTGATCTGTGGAGCGCAGTATTTTCCAGCTCCAGTGAATTCCGACGACTATTTAAATATTCACTAAAAGCAAAGTACCGGAGTTGAACTCCGATGAGCTCCACTGTAAATAAGGCACAGTAACAAATAAAGGATTAAATAGATATTGAATTGATTAAACCTAAGAAAACTAAAATTATACACGTGTAATGTTTTTGTGTGTATTAAAATGTTCCAAATTTAATTCCATGCATAAATAAATAAATAATGAATAATTATCGTGTATAGGTTCTTAATTTATAAAACAATAATAGACTTTCTATTCTCATTATAACAGAATGTTAAAATTTAAGTTCGAAGAAGACAGAAGAAAATGCACACCATAATAAAATGTTATTTTTAATGATTTACGTGATATCTCTCATGCAAAGGGTAACCATCTGTTTGAAGACAAATTACATATATTTTTTTAATTGCCCAAAGGTATGCAAAATATTTAATTAGGCAAAATATTCTAAAGAACGACACCTGACAACATAAATAAAACCTTTGTTTTTTTTTCATTCCTTTCTAGATAAGTAACATTGAAATATTATGTGCTGAATTTTCTTTGTTAGTTTGCTTTTTTTATCGTAAAAGTTCCTCATTCACACAATCATTAATTGGATACAGTGAATATAGAGATAAAGCGACCTCGACGTCTGTTATCGATCTATATAAGTAATCTAAAGAAATAAATAAATAATTTATAAAACACTGAGTTGATTAAATCTTTAAAAAACTGTAAACTAATACATAATATTTCATTGCAGAGTACATTTAAGTGATTCAAATTAAGATTTCTTGCCAGAAAAATAAAATATTCTATTACAACTAGTTTATATATTTAATTTATTAAACAAGAATAGCCTTACTATTAATACTATTACATAAGGTTAAAATTTAATTAAGTTTCAGGAAGTCGGTGGACATTGTGCATGATCAAAAATATAAGATGATTATTATTTTATGTGCAATATATTAGTTTAAGATTAACCGTTATTTTTGGTAACAAACTAAGTTAACACTTTGTCGTTTTATAACTTCCCAAAGGCATGAAAGATCTTTAATTATAATATATATTTTAATGAATTACACCTGACGTCCTAAATCAGAGGTCACCAACAGCGGTGTTATGTGGACCACTAGTGGTCCGCGATAAAATTTCGGTGGTCACATACAGATATGAACATCAATTAGATTTTTTATGTATATTAATAATTGTATCCCATAAATAATAAAACTGTTAAAATTAAAACATCATAATGCTGTATAAAATCATTTTATTAATAAAAACTTCTTCGTTTTGAAATTTAAATAATAGCAGATGTTTATAATTACAATTAATTGATAGTATTTGATATTTATCTTCAAAATGGGCAATTTTTAGTTTTTGGCACTCCCTGAAATGTGAATATATTGAGTGAAAAAGCAATGAAATTTTTGATTTAGTTTTCGATGTGTTTTAGTTTTTGTGTCAATCAAATATTTTTATTATGTTCCAGCGATTAAATCTCGGTACCGGTCTCGGCTTGAAATGAAAACTGCTTTCTGTGTTCCTGTAATGCCGTTGAAGCAGTAAACTTGTGAACATATTCAAAAAAAAAAACATTACTTTGAAATACATAACAGTAAAAATATAGATATTAAATAAGCTTAAATTATTTTTAAATTATTTTGTAATATTTAAATTAACTTTAATATATATATATATATATTTACAATTAAACAACACACTTTTGTTCCGATTAAACAAGAAGAATATTATTTTTTAAAAAATGGATATATCCAGTGGACCACGGTTTGACAAACCTTATTCATAATTTTGTTATATTGAATAAGTAAATTTCATATTAATAAGATGGAAGCTCTGTGAAAATTATTATGCAAATGTGTTTTTATAATAAAAATGTTTGTATTCGTGGTCCGGTTAATTTAAAATTATGAATTTAGTGATCGACGATGTCCAAAAGATAGAGGGCCCTTGTGATAAATTAACGTTTTGCTTCTTCGCTCTTTTTTGATGTAAATAATGTTTGTCAGATTTTTATTTGTTTGCTGAATTTCACTATTCTGACTAGATATCATAACATGATATAAAGAAACTAAAGATAAATAGATCTCAATATTTTTTATTTAATTGTTCGAGTAATCTGAAGAAAATATATATATGTATTTGGGGAAATTTTTACTTGGTCCACAATTCGAAGATTGATTTTAACACAATCCTATGTTTAAACCGGCATTTAAATAAGACAAACAATAAAGAAAAATCATGCGTACGGCATAGATTATGAAACACTTTCCAACACTCCCGGAAAGCTTTAACAAAACTTCGTTACTTAGGAAATGTGATAAATAAGATAGCTAAGTAAACGTTTAAAAAATTGATTTTAGCAGTTACCGTCCATAGCCAAATATGTATCCCGATTCTTTGGAACAGCCCTGTATTTGATCTGTATGTTAATATACATACTATATAATGGGAAAATTTAGTTTAGCAAGAAAACGCATAACAGGTTGAAATTTATCTTTCAGCAATTGTTACTAATACAGAGAAACATACTTGAATATTTTGTATAGCCCTGTAGTTTACCTAGTACCTTTATTACACGCCACTGTTTAGCTAAAATTTAATTAAAACTAAAACACTCTTTAAACTACTGAAATCATATATCCAGAAATTATCATCCATAGACTTCAGAAATTATCATCCATATCCAATTCTTTTCGTGACCCTGTATATCATTTTATCTATAGTCTACAATCTATAGTGTAATTATATCCTAATAAAATAAATATTATTTTCATCTCAGATTACAAAATGCATTCTAGAGAAGTGTGACCAAAAAAATAAGGAAATTTCATTATTATTTAAATGGAACCCTTTACATTACAGTAATAAATTTTGACCAAATTGCTACACTAGCCATGTCCAACAAATAATAGTGAATTATGTCAGTCATCTACCACCAGGATAGATCAAATGATGTAGCACTGGAACGGCAAGCTATAGTATCCAGGTCCGAGTCATGGTCTGATAATTTTTCACTGTTAGAATATAGACAGGGAGCTGGCAGCACAGACAATCACCTCATCGAGTTAACGGATGAAATTCTAGGATTAGTTAAATCTTGATTCACATATTGAAACACAATCGGTCTGCCAAGACCTATCTTGGTGGAAAACACCTGAAAATCCAATTTTAGCCGCTGACTCGTAGGTTTACCATTGTGTTTTCATGCACCAAAAGGTATGAAATTATGGAGGACTGGGAGCAGGAAAACACAATGCTAAACATACGACTCAGTCGCTAAAATCGGAGTTCCAAGTGTTTTCCACCAAGATATCACTTGGCAGATCGATTGCGTTTTAATATGCGAATCAAGATTTAACTAATCCTACAATTTCATCCGTGAACTCGATGAGGTGATTGCCTGCCGGCTCCCGGTCTAATAGACCTCAACTGTGCTACTCCAATTATAAATATGATTTATCTAGTTGAAAGAACATTCTCATAATTCTGAGAATTTTTAAGATCATTCAGTTGTTCCTAGTCCTTCAATTTGTTATTGCGGGAAGTTCGGTGATTGATAATAATTAATTTGCTATTTTAAGGAGACAAGTAATTTTAGATCCATATTTTTTAACCTAAAATACCAGACCCAAATCATGAAAGCGTCAAGCTACAGTTATGATTTTAACCTCCTAGATTTTAATAATTTTAAAGTCTAGTGCAGTCTTTTCCAAAAAGTTGAGAGTTCTTCAAAAAATTACACAGCGCTTTGGTTTTATTTAATTTATTATTTAGAGTATTGGATGATTGTATTTATATATTATGCCATTTTACCCAATTACTTTTCCCTCTCAACTAGGAACTTATATGATCCTAAACATTAATTGTTTACCTGCAAATCGATAAAATCAGGATAAGAAGGCAAAGTTTTACCTGTTCGACTCCATCGCTGTGTTTGGGTTGCTCTTTAGGGCCGTAATCGGGTAAAAATTTTATACTTGCCTAGAACTTCCCAGCATTGTCCCCTCTTATAAATGGTAATTTTAGCGTCATTTTGTTTGAACAAAAGCTATTAATGTGCATTTGTAGTGTTATTTTAACTTCTTGTCCCAAGAGGATAATGAAAATAACTATAAAGAGACTTCAGTGTCTGTTATTGAACAGTGTGAATAATCTAAAAAAATTACTTATGGGTTGTTGAATTTTCAAATTTGTAAATGAAAACAGTATAACACGTTGTAATACACAAATACATTAAGTAAAATATATGTTCTTATTACATTATCGAGTAAATATTAGTAAATAACCCCTGAAAGGTTTTAATATCGACAACCAGTATAATATTACTAATGTATCTATATAACATTTCCAATACATGCGTAGACTAAAATCGAAATAATTTTCATAAAGTGCATAGAAATTATAGAAATATTGATCAGGAACGAAATATATATATTACATTTAGTATCTCTCAAGCGAAGATTTATAAAAAAATTACATAAAGTCTATATTGTGAGATTATCGATTTCTTACTGATTACAAAAATGAAAGACCGAAAATTAGCTGAAATATATTAATAAAAGGCACCTGCCGTCCTAGCTTTATGTATCCCTCCTTTCTCGATAAGTAAGATTGGAGTTTTGTACGCAAAATTAATTTTTGTTTATTTGTTTTATCTTAACACATTTTTTCCAGTATGTAACTAACTCAACAATGGCTTTTGTTAAGAATTTCTACCTTTTAAACGAACCGTCAATATTTAATAAAACAAACAAATATTAGTGTTAAAGGTATATATAAATATTATACAGACATACAGACACTAAATACAATAAACCCAACTGGAGTGAAAAATTGGCCAGAGCCAGGAATCAAACCCTGGACCACAGTGTACAAGACTGCTGCTCTAACAACTGATCTACTCCGGCCGATGCCTAAGTCTGCAATTTCTCACTAATAAACCAGGCTGGGACAGTTACCGCCATCTGTACGACAGCCTTGGATGACCGGATAACCATGAATAGATTTTACTATTACATCGATCTACGATAATTATAATAAAACACTCATACTACAATATATATTAAAACACACATACACACATAAATAACGCCTTCATTCAACAGTTAAAGGTATATATAAATATTATACAGGCATGCAAACAATAAATACAATAAACCCAACTGGAGTGAAAAATTAGCCAGAGCCAGGAATCGAATTGGCTAAACTGGCTCTGGCTAATTTTTCACTCCAGTTGGGTTTATCGTATTTATTGTTTGTATGTCTGTATAATATTTATATATACCTTTAACTGTTGAATGCAGGCGTTATTTATGTGTGTATGTGTGTTTTAATATATATTGTAGTATGAGTGTTTTATTATAAATATTAGTATTCTTTGAAGTTTTAATTAATATTACATGGGCCTTATTCTTACGTATGCGACACGCTACGTCACACTTGTGAGAGCTTTGGTAAGAAATAATGCAAATATTGGAGATGGACGGGAAATAGAAGAATAATCTAGGCTTTGGTTTTTTGAAAGTGCTGTTGCGCTGGATTTCAGAGCGCAGTATTTATGAGCTCCGCTGAATTCCAAATAATATTTAAATATTCATTAAAGAAAAAACAGTGCCGGAACTGAGCTCATATGTGCTCCGGCATAAACTGAGCTCTGATCACGCTTATATCCAGATTTATATTTGAGCCAGAAACTCCAAAGCCAACCAAGGAACTTGAATAACTTTATAAAAATGAAGTTCTATCTTTGAAGATGTGGGTGGCCCCCTTTTTCTTCATGCAAACATTATTTTCAGATGCAGTCCGGCACTGCTTATCGAATAAATATCCGTAACTAACACGTATATATTTTTTCATATTTTAAAAAAGAATAGACTAATAGGAGGTTAAAATCCACTTAATTTGAGAAAATGAGTAAATATTTCAGAATTAAAAACAAAATATTTCTATTATTATACTTACAATATCTTTCAGGCAAAGAGAAAGCAAGCTTTTTTGAACAAGCAATATTATAACATTATCGATTTATAAATGTCTAAGTATATGAATAAATTTTCGTTAGAGAAAATATTTTAATTAGTGACACCTGGCCTCCTAAACGAAACTTTTCACCCCTCTTTTCTCGATAAGCAGCATTAAAGTACTATATGCCAGATTTCTTTTTGTCTGTTTGGTTTCTTTTGTCGTGAAAGTTCTTTATTCAGACTACCATTAATTGGTTATAAAGAAAGTGATGATAAAGCAATCTCAGTGTTTGTTATCATCCTGTATAAATGATCTAAAAAATATTTATAGGGTTTTATGTTCTGGAAATCTGTTTTTATATTGTATAAAAGAATAATGAAGTGGAATGATGCGCAGGTTATTTTTAATGGCGTGACTTTTATAACCAAAGATAAATTATTTTTTTCCATTTACTTTTTCCTGGTATATCTGTATACATCAACATATTCCGCAGTTTCTATTGCATATTAGACTTAGATTAACGACTAACATTGTTGCTTTTAGTCATGAATAAGTAATGTTTAAAAAATAAAATAAAACTGATTTCAAAACATTGCTTTTTGCACTTACCTAGTATTTATACAATACCGTATTTTAACAGTAGACGTTTGGACAAATCATGATAACACAAGCTAAAATAGCACACTTTAAGAATAAGTAATATTTTAAATATTAATTCATTATAAGATAAAGCAAACGATAATGAGTATCAATAATCTATTAATAAAAGATTAGGCGTACGGCCTATTTTCAAATTTCGCACTCAAACTCATCAAATTCATTATTACAATCGGGACACTGTTCATGTACCCACTTCTTACATATGAAATATGTAATACATCTTTCATTGTCTCTCAAGTTTGATTAGTCTCGTTGCAATTGGGCCATCTACGTGTTCAACAAGAGTGTCTTTACAGTTTAATTCGTCTTTAGCAACATTAAGATCATTGTTATGAAAGTGCATTGAAATGTCAGATACATCTGAAGCTGTAACTTCAGCACCAGAAAACACATCGGGGTCAAAAGGTATAATCCCACATTTGCGAAACCCGTTGATATCCGTAGCAGGAACAGCTGCAAGCAAAAAGGAAGTTTAATGTGTCTGCAGAAAGTTTAATGTGTTATGATCCTTCCAGGATTGTCCAACAGGAACTTCGCAAACTTGAATGTATTATGCCTTAAAGGGGGCCATAAAGGACACGTTTACTGGTTGCAAATTATGGACACATTGGGAAAACAAACACCACTATATGTTAGTATGGGTGTCATGATCATCCTAAATTAAAATCACCGGAGCTTCAGCTATATGCTTGCACATAAAAAAATATATATATATGCATACCATTTCATAAGTATATCAGATTTTAGAAACTCGGATACACAATTTTATAAATACTGTGATAAGGAGAAAAATGTTATAAGAAATTTCTACTGGTACATTTCACTACTTTTAAAAGAAGCGTGGCTCATTTTGCAGATTTCAAAAAGGGAGGGGTGCTGCGTCATTTTAAAAAGACCTTAGAGGGAACACTAGTAATTGGAGATTCTTCGGACCTTGATTCAAATCATAATTTGTATGAAGACACAAAAAATCGTACACTAAATTAAAATATCACATTCAGCATTAGACACAACCTTACTGTACTGTTTATTAAGATGGGAATTTTTCATTGGATGTATCATTAAAATTCATAAAGAAGGCTGTACAATAAACTTTCTACAAGAAATAAAGGGAAATTCCTATCCGTGGTCATAGAAAAGAGACAATGCTGAGATAAAAAGCTGTTACATATTTTTATGCGCATTTGACTTCCATAGTTAATGCTCCTTTATCTGTTGATATCGCTATAATTAGGAAGATAAAAACGAACTATCTCCAAATAAAAAAGACAATGGTTTATACTTTCCCTTTCATTTCAATATATTATAATAACATTACAATATATGCACTGTGCTTGCTTAAAAGAAAAAGATTAATTTTGTAAGGCTACATTGTTTCAATTATTAATGATATAAAATGATGTTAAATGTTTATATCCATTTTTTCTTTAAATTGAAAGTAAAGCACTTAAAAATTGTAAATGTTTGCCTCCTTCCGAATTTAAATCCTACTTTTTATAATAATGGTTAAAGTATTTTGTTTTTATAATAAATATTAGCATATTTTTAAAGCATAAATTCCTTAAATTAAAAAAAAAAATTGCGAATATGGTGTCAGACACTGGTTCATATTGTGTCAGTTATTTTTCTTCAAAATGGGTTTGGTATCAGTTACTGGAGTTTTTTTACCATATTTATTTTTCTAAAAATTGAATAATAAAATGTAATTTTTTTCAAAATATTGTCAACAATATTTTTTAATGTATCATTACTATCCTTTTAAAAACACAAATAATTCGGAAATTGATTTAAAAGGATCAGGATCCATTAAGCAGCGTTTTTGGCCCATGAAATAGTCTAAAATTCGATTATGTTATACTGACTTAATTATGTCACATCTTAATATTAAAAGATATATATTGTACTATTTTAACAATAGTTTTGGTATTTTGTTCGGATTTATATGACTTACACAAGCTCAAATTTCGTATAATTCGTAGTTTTGATGAAAAATGCGCAATTTCTGCTATTTGAAATTCAATTTACTCTATATTTTTAATATTTTACTATGAGCGCAACATTGCAACTCTTTAATTTTAACATATTTTGATGTGTTTTATAATATGTGTCAAGAAGAAAGTATTGCACGATTGCGCTCATATAAGTAATTGAGGTAAAAATAGTATAAATTGCGTATTTTTCATCAAAATTACGAATTATATGAACTTTGAACTTGTGTAAGTCGTATAAATCCGCACAAAATACAAAAGCTATTGCTGAAATCGTACAATATGTACCTTCTAATATTAAAAAGTGAAATAATTAAGTCAGTATAACATAATCGAAATTTAGTCTATTTCATTGGTCAAAAACACGGCTTATGGACTCTGATCCTTTTATAATGTTAAAATTTGTAGTGATTTGAACAAGACAGAATCTTTTAGATGTTAAAAATTCCCCTATGTTTCACCCTATGTTTGACTTCAATCTTCTGAGGAAACCTGTGCGGAGATTGCTACACGATTTGTCTAGAAGGTACTTATATGTCTAAAATTATGCTGCTAACTTGGAAATTTTGATTTTATTAGATTTGTTTTATTTAATTATTTATGAAATGTTGAGCCTTTTTTCATGTCCAACGCTATTTTTTCTTGTTTGTAAAAATAGTATAGTTTTATTCTTTTATCCTATACAGAAAATTTGGCCGCCGTTTCAATAAAGAAATTTAGAAAGAATTTTCTTTGTAAAAACAGATTAGAGAAGTGATGAAACCCCCAATGATGTATTAATGACATTATTTAGCAGTATACTGTATTCATATAAACTGGGCAAGAGTTTAAAAAGAGCCTATGTCTGCTATCTCCCGTTGCTGAGATTCAACATTCATTTATTTTATTTCATATTCTTTTTTTTTCGATTAACTTCTTGAGTTGCTAAATGATGTAACCTATTTTATCTGTTAGGTCGTTAAAAGTTATTTGATTGATTTACTTTCTTTCCATAGACCGGCATAAACCTGATGAACGACTAAGCATATAGAAATCCTTACTTTATTTTGAAAAAAATGAAATGTAATTATTCAATTTGAGGATGTATTATTTCAAATAAAGATGTACTATTTAAAATGCTTTAACCTTTATTTTATAAGAAAGATTAAAGCATTTTGTTTTTAAAATAAATATTAACATATCTTTAAACATAAATTCCTTACATTTTAAAATACCTTTATTAAAAAAAAATGTGAATGACGTGTCAGACACTAGTTCATATCGTGTCAATTATTGTTTCTTCAAAATGGAGTTGGTGTCTGTTACTGGAGTTTTTTTTACCATATTAATTAAAAAATATATATTTTTAATAATAAAATGTAAAAAAATTTCAAAAAATTGTCAACAATATTTTTCATGTATCTCTACTATCCTTTCAAAAACACAAATAATTGGAAAACTGATAAAAATTTTATAATGTTAAAATTTGTAGTGATTTGAACAAGAAAGAATACTTAAAGAGTCAGAAACTGGGAGGTTTCACCCTATGTTTGACTTCAATCTTCTAAGGAAACGGCTGCGGCGATAGCTACACGATTTGTCCGGAAGGTACCTACATGTCTAAAATTATGCTGCTGACTGGAAGTTTTTCTTTTATTTAATTATTTATGAAATTTTGAGCCTTTTTCCATGTTCCGCGGCTATTTTTTCTTATTTGTAAAAATAATATAATCTTTTAATAATAATCTTTTATCCTATATAACAGATTTGTCCGCCGTTTCAATAAAAGGATTTAGAAAGAGGTTTCTTTGTAAAAACCAATTAGAGAAGTGGTGGAACCCCCGATAGTGTATTAATGGCATTATTTAGCAGTATACTGTATACAGGTAAACTGGGCAAGAGAAAATAAAAATAAATAAACAAAATTAGACTAGAAAGAGCCTATGTCTTCTATCTTCCGTTGCTCGTGAGATTTAACATTCATTTATTTACTTTCCTGTACTTTTTTGTCAGATTAACTTCTTGATTTGCTAAATTATGCAAACTATTTTATCTGTTAAGTCGTTAAGAGTTACTTGATAGATTTACTTTCTTTTCATAGACCGGCTTAAACTTGATGACCGACTAAGCATATAGAAATCCTTACTTTATTTAAAAACAAATAAAGTGTAATTATTCAATTTGAGGATGTGTTATTTCAAATAAAGATGTATTATTTAAAATGCTTTAATCTTTATTTCATAAGAAAGATGAAAGCCTTTTGTTTTTATAATAAATATTAACACACTTTTACAGCATAAATTCCTTAAATTTTAAAATAACTATATTTTAACAATCTTTGCAACCAAAGTGTCAGACACTGGTTCACTTCGTGACAGTTATTGGCTCTTCAAAATAGGATTGGTGTCAGTTACTGGTGCCAGTTTTCTCCATATTTATTTTAAAAAATAATTTTTAATAATAAAAGGTAAAATCTTTCAAAAATTTGTGAACAATATATTTTTTTAATGTATCTCTACTGTCCTCCTAAAAACACCAATAATTGGAAAATTCATTTAAAATTTTGTAATGTTAAAATTTTGTTAGTGATTTAAACAAGAAAGAATCGTTAGGTGTCAGTTTCTCTGTGCTTCATCCTATGTTTGGCTTCAGTCTCCTAGAGAAACCGCTGCGGGCATAACTAACCGAATTGTCCAGAAGGTACCTATATGTCAAAAATTATGGAAGTTTTTGGCTTTGTTACATTTGCTTTTTTACATTTATTTATTTATGCGATTTTGAGCCTTTTTTCATGTTCCGCAGATGTTTTGTCGTATTTGTAAAAAGTGATATAGTCTCATTCTTCTAACCTGTATAGCGGGACTATCCAACCTTTCAGTAAGCGCAGGTGCATCTAATCTAATGGCAAACATTCAATGGAAACATTTTTACATGTATGGGAACATAAAATAGTAATACCGCACTCTAGTGGGGATCAGGATTGCCAGTTTTGATTGCTTTTTTTTTTTTTTTGAGAGAGAGAGAGATTTTGAAATTAGATCAAAGATTTCGAAAGAAAAGTGTTTACTTTAAGTAAGCTTAACCCTTAAATGCCTGATTTTTCAAAAAAACATCGTAATAATGCTTTTCAGCTTTCATTTTTTAAATAAATCATAGGAAAAATACTTTAAAAAATCCCATTTTGTTTTAAGTACAGTTTACAGCTAAAAAACAGTTTGTTACTAATCGGCAATACTAGTGTTTAATTGAAAAAATAATTTCCCTTGATGAAATTCTATAATATTAAATACACAAGAATTTTAGGAACTATAATAAGAAATAAATTTTACTTGCTCACTGCAGGTCAAAATAGGGTATTTCGCAAGCTTCCAAAAAAACAAAAAAGAAATAGTAGCAACAATTGAAAAAATAAATCTATCTTTATTCTTAAACAGCACAAGTGTTGACATCTGCATGTTGAAAATCTATTTAATAATATCTTCAGAATGTATTTTATTGGCAACATTAGGCATTATAGCTTCAATATTATTCTAACAGTATTTTAGAGCCTAAATCGGGTATGGTGCCGAAAAGCAACACCAGGCATTTAAGGGTTAAAATGCCTGTCATTAAATAAGGCAAAAATTACTATTTGAAATTTCTAGTTTTAACTCGGATGTTCTAAATAAAAAAGAGACCATACTGGCAATTCTGGTATGGCGCAATCATATGAAGGCGTCTTATAAAATGAACAGACATCTCATAATGTGAAACATGAGGCCGCCTATGTAGAACTCGACATGAAAAATTAGACCCTGTTTAGAACCTGTAGAATTACATTTTCCTGAGAGAGAAGCTTATCAATTTATTTGTAGAGAAAGGAGTCGTTAATTTAAATCTCTCTTATATTAACAAATCATATGGAACACTAAGGATTTTAAAGAAGCATCTTTTAAAATGTATTTGTATTTAAAAAACTCCTGGAATTTCATATCATTCGAAAAGGCGCCATGGCGCTTGCGGCGCCGCGCCGCTCTGTACAGCGCTGCTGTATAGCAAATTTTGCCACCGTTTCGGTATTGAGATTTATAAATAGTTTGTAAAAACCGATATGCGAAATGATGGAGCCCTTTATAGTTTATTAATGACGTTCTTTAGCAGTATACTGTATTCAGATAAACTGGAAAGGAGAAATAGAGAACATATGAAGAAAAAATCAGTTTAGAAACAGCCTATCTCTGCTATCTCTCGTTACTTCTGAGATTTAACATTCACATATATTTTCTCTCCAATTGTTTTCTGTTAGATTAACTTCTTGGGTTGCTAAATGATGTAAACTATTTTATCATTTAAGTCATTAAGAGTTTGATTGATTTATTTTCTTTTCATAGACTGGCTTAAAACCGGCTGATGACCGACTAAGCATATGGAAATCATTTATGTATTTTGGAAAAATGAAATACAATTATTCAGTATGAGGATGTATTATTTAACGTCTATTTTTACAATATGCTTCACTTCCGTAAATCTATAATTATTTGTATATTTTAATTTTTTATGCTCTATAGTTTCTAATTTTTGTGTAAATCTTAAATCTAAAATTAAAATCAGGTATGTTAAGAATACTCGATTGATTTATTTTCGTTTAGATAATAAAACTTTAAAGTTGATAGCTTAATGAATGTTTAGAAATCGTGGAATACTTTTGAGATATTCAAATTCCATTGATAGGTTAACGGAATCTTTATCTTAATTCTACTTATCTATTATACTCATATATGTATTTTTCTATTATTATGCATTGATAAAGAAGAATAGTATCCATGATTACGTATTTATTTTTCTATCTAAATAAAAAGGATGTCTGTCTGTTTGTTGGTAATTGGCAAGGGGAGTCAATTGCGCGTAGAGGTCTATAAATTTGGATAAGGATAGATGAAGACAGGTCCGCATGTAACTGAGATAAATATTTTTAAATTTTTATAATAACTAGATATGTTACTTAGAAAAAACCTCTGCGAATGCTAACGAATTCTTTTCTAATGTTCTGACATTCGCTTTTGCTAATCTCCGAAAATACGATACTTTTTAAGCACGGGCGTAGTAATAATTACTACTACTACTAATAATGATAATTAATAATTTATGCATTTTGAAGTCGCATTTGCCGGGTCTCCTGAGGAGTTACAAAAGAGAGAGAGAGAGAGAGAGAGAGAGAGAGATAGCGAAGGAAAGAAACTAAAGAAACAGCAGAATGTTTTAACTGTAGTTTCTTGGTTCCAACGATACTTTAAATATATTAAGGACTTAAAAATCATTTTTTCTGAAGGTCTTTAATTTTTTTTTTTTCGTTCCTTTCGTAGTTTTAAGCTGCAATCTGCTTCTCCTAATTAAACTATGATAAAAGGGAGTTTATGCATTAATAAGCGGTGCCTTCCCGGTTGTAACGGTATATTTTGTTTTAAAAAATTTAATTTTTTTATTAAAAATATATATGTTAGATGATTGATTTCATATTCATTTTCAAATTTTCCGTTTTTCTTCAGTTCAAAACTAATAGACCAGCATCCCGAAAAAAAATTCGAAAGAAAAACAAATGAACCCCGTGGCAGAAACAAGGCGACGTTGTCGCAACCAATATTTTCTGGAAGTGGTTTATCCGAGTCGCCGGAGACTTTTTTTCCTCAATGTTTTGTTAGATATCATCTCTCGAATTTAAAATTACGCCAGGGTTTTTCGTCCATTTTCGCATGGAGAATGCTGGCATATTAGAATTTAATTTTAAGGAATGATTCCTCGAGATAACATTTCTCGGATACTGGGAAAAAAATATTCTAAATATATTATTTGACACCGGTAGAAATATTGTTAAAAAAATGGAAGAAAGCTAAAAGGAATAGTATAAAATAAATCTGTTTAGAAAGGATCTAACTGTGATTTCTATTGCTCACAAGGTTTAACTTTTTTCATCATCTTTCCTATTATTTGTTTTTGTATTAACTTCCTTTGTTTCTTCCGGTTGCTACCTTTATTATTATTATTATTCTATGAGTCGTTAAAGGTTTCTTAAATTATTTGTTTTCTTCTAACAATAGATGGGCTTAATACTCATAACTAAATATGCGTTTTTAACACAGGCTTCATTTAGAAAAAAAAACACACTTCTTATATTTCATAAGGTATTTTTCTATATTTTTTCTGGTCTATACTTAGAAGATTAGCCCCATAAATTACTTTAATCTATAGTTTATCTTATTTTATTTAAATCTATAATGCGGCTGATGACAGTCATTGGATGTATGCATAAGAGAAAATAGAAACATTCAAAATCAATTAACGAAGTTTAACAAACCATTTTAACTAATAATGAAATTATCATGTAGTATCCGTAGAAAGTTTAGAAAATAGGATAGAGAAAAGGGGAATACATGAAAATAAATCCGTTTAGAAAACCTTATCTGTGCTATCCCCATTGCACTTGGGATTTAACAATTATTTATTCTGTTTCTTTTCTTTTTTTTCTATTAGATTAATTTCTTTTGTTTCTAAATGATGGAAACTTTTTTTCTCTTATAATTCGTTAAGAGTTTCTTGACTCATTTACTTTTTTTTTCTGCCATAGATAAAATAAAAAATTATAACTATTAGAAAATCTTGCTGTTTAAAAAAAAAATAATAATAAAAACATTCTTATGTTTGTCGATGTATTTGTCTGTAGATTTTCTTATTATTCTCCACTTCTGGAAATTTATTTCTCCAAAACTCTATATGTATTTCACTCTGTTATGATCTGTATTTTATATTATTTTTTGTCATCCTAAAATAAAAAACTAAAATGTAGTTGTTTAAATGTACATAGACTGATTTACTTTCTTTTGCGCATAAAGCGATAGCTAACAAAGCATTATGAAATCTTTGCTTTTATAAATCTATCTATAAATAGAGTATGCCCACTAAAGTCCCTTGACACCCCATTAACTTCGGAACGGCTGCTGCTATATTCAAAAATGTGGTGTCTAGGCATAGTAAAGTAGCCATGCCCTACTGAATGAAACTGACTACGGCGCCACCTGGTGGGAAACGCGGAGTTAGCATTCCTATCGCAAAAACGGAAAGAGATAGCGGTGAAAGATGATTTAGAAAGTTATAGAGCAGCATCAGTTTAGTACAAAAATAAACATTGTAGACATTAATACGAATAATAGAACGGTTAAAACGCGCATTTGTTTTTTCGTGATTTCCTACTTTGTGACGTGACAAAATGATCTTGGAAAGAAAAAAATAACTTGTTATAACAATATACGTTTATTTAAGATGTTCACACTTTTCACTGTCAGCTGCAATGCACATTTGGATGTACATTTGTCGGAAAGATAATCATTTCTCCTTCCGATCAAGTTTCGTGACGTCACAGTGCAGAAAATCCCCAAAACACAAATGCGCGTTTTAACCCTTCTATTCTTTGCATTAATGGCCACGAGATGTCGTTTCGTACTAAATCGCAGACGCTCTATAACTCGCTAAATCACTTTTTTTCCTATCTCTTTCCGTTTTCTAGATAGGAATGCTATCTCCGCAGCTTTCCACTAGGTGGCGCCGTAGACAATTTCATTTAGTACCACATGACTGCCTTAATAAACCTAGACACCACTTTTGTGAATGTAGTAGCAGTCGTTCCGAAGTTAAGATGGTGGCAATGGACTTTAGTGGGCCTACTGTATATATATATATATATATATCAGTGGCGTGGCGTGAAAATTTTCGGTGGTCATCGCAACTATTTAAGTTTGTGGTGAAAAATTATTAACTCTAAAATTCAATGGTTGAATGTTCAAAAAAGAAACTTTAAATCTTACCTTCACTTATACATGAACTCCAAATGTTCTGCTAAAACTGGATCGTAGAGTTTTAAAAGCTTATTAAGAGTTTTAAAATATTGCTTTAAAATAATTGCTTTAAATATTTATTGTTCTTACGGATATTTTTACTTTACCTATTATCACACAATTATACATCTATTATTTTCATTGCTACCATAGTTTTTGTTACTTTCTACTATTCTAAAATGGGGATGATAAAACGTTTAATGTATACATAAGAAAAAAAAAGTAAAATATTTTTAAATAAAATAATGTACAAGTAAATAACTTAAGAAAGCATTTTATTTATTAATGAAAGAATATCACAGAATTCATTGAGTATTATAATGAAAATAGGAGAGGGGGAGTTAGAACAAATAAAAATAAATACGTTTAAAAAGAATTATCTGAGTTATCCTCATTGCTCATAAAATTGAACATTATGCTCTTACATATTCTTTGCTGTTAGTCTAAATAAAATAGTTTCTAGCTGACGGCAAACGTTTATCATCTGTTAAATCGTTAGGAGTTTCTTGATTGATGAATTCTCTTTGAGACGTAAATTGGATTAAAACTGATAACTAAGAAATAATTAGGAAATCTTCGTTTATAAAATAAAATAACACCCATTCTTATGTTTGGGGATGTAAAATTCTATCTATGTTTTCAGAATTCCTCACTTCTGAAAATCTGCTTTTCAACAGTTGTAAACATATTATTCTTTATTATCTATATTTTCTATTATTTTGAATTCAATTAAAATGAAAATCTAAAATGCGTTTGATTAAGATCACTTTGATTGATTTACTTTTTTTACGACTAATGCAACAAGAGCGACTTAAAAATGATAACGATGTAGAAATTCGGAAATATTTTATTTCTCTTCGAAAATCAAAGCTGTTATTACTGTCCAGGCAGATATTTTATCTTTATTCAACAGTTATGTATGTGTTATTTTTTTCTGCTATTATAGGTTTTGTTACTTTATAGAAATCTGAAAGAGACGTGAATAATTATTGAATGTAGGCATAGGAAAAACATTTAAAATCAAATAATATTGCTTTCATAACGTAGCATTTAATTTATTCATGAAATTATTCTTTATCCGTAGAGTATTAGAAAGGTGGAACAGGAGAAAAAGAAAGAAAGAAAAACTAAAAAGCAGGACTTCTGCTTTTTCAGAATTTAGTGTGGCCCACGACGAAAAAAAAATATATGTATACACATATATATGTATATAATAAAATTATATAAATATAAATATAGATAGTACAAAACATATTGCAGTTTTAAGACTTAAGCTTTTATTTTATATAAAATGACGTCATCCGCATACACTGAAAAATTCTGCATTTACGATCCAGTCTTAAACAACATGCACAGTAATGACTTGAAATGACGTCAGTATCGCTGAATAATGCACAAATAAAAAAAACTGATGTCACTCAAGAAACTCTATAAAAAAAATCGGCTATCTAATGATTTTTATGTCTTCACTTGTTTGTAACATAGATAATTAAATTAAATATAGTTTACAATAGGCCCCTACTTTATCAGAAATCATTCATTTATATTTTTTTCAAAATAGCACACATAATTACTTTTTTTCTTCCGTAGTTATAGGAAAATGGCAACAAAAGATATAATTACTATTTTCCAACTATTTTCTACAGAAATGGAGTACTTGAGTTGTCAAAATTAAACAAATGGTACTAAAAACTACAAAAAAATTAACGTCTCAAAAATAAATTGAGATGCAGTTTCAAACAAACTGCATTAAAAAGCACTTTTTCTTTTTCCAATACGACGGTATAAAAATTGAAAATGTGCGATGATTAGAAGTTTATAAAATGGCAGTAGAGTATTTAACAGTACAATGATACATCTGCTTTACTTTACGGCTGGGTTATACAACGGAACTGCACCTCCTGCAAGTTTGTCGATCTGGTAGTGAAACACCCTGTATATTTGTATATATATTAACTTTTTCCAATATTTTATATTTTTTCTATTATTCTACAATTATATATCTGTTAATTTTACTACTATTTCATATTATTTTATATTATATTAATCTATAACTGGAATGACAAAAATCCTTGAATATAATCATAAGGAACAAACGCATAAAAAAATTAAATTTTTTAACAAAGCATTTAATTTATTCATGAAATGGTTTTACTTTATCCATAGAGTAATAGGAAAATGGGACAGGGGAGAAATAAAAAAATATATAAATATATCCGTTTAGAAAGAACCTGTTTGTGCCATCCCCATACCTCATGAGATTTAACATTCATTTGTTCTCTTTGCTATCCTTTATGTTATATTAATTTCCTTAGTTTTTAACTGCAGCTAATTTTCTTTTACATCTGTTAAATCGTTAAGAATGTTTTGATTGATTTGTTTTCTTTTATCCATACACTAGCTTAAAGCTGATAACTAAAAATGTATTTAGAAAAATTTGTTTTATACCGAAAGAAAAACGATCTTATATTTGGGGGTTACACAATTCTATCTATTTATCTATTATTCTTCACTTCTACAAATCTATTATTCTAAATTTCTGTATCTGGTATAATGTTATATTTTTTATTTTCTATTATTTTTGGCAATCTAAAATGACAATTTTAAATGTGGTTTGTTAATATACCATCTATTTTATTTTTTAGCTGGAACTGCTATTCCTGCCGATGTCCTTTGTCGATCTGGTAGTGAAACACCCTGTATATTTATATATATTAACTTTTTCCGATATTTTATATTTTTTCTATTATTCTACAATTATATATCTGTTAAATTTACTACTATTTCATTTTATTTTATATTATATTAATCTATAACTGGAATCACAAAAATCCTTGAATATAATCATAAGGAAAAAACGCATAAAAAATTTAATTTCTTAACAAAGCATTTCATTTATTCATGAACGGTAGATTCATAACTTTCATATATCTACCCTATATATATAAAATCCTAATGAAACGGATATTATGAAACGAATTTATGTAACGAATTCTATGAAACAACTGATTAAACAACTGATTATGTTTCACGGCGATTTCTCCTAAAATACGGAATACTTTGCGATGAAATTAACACCAAAAATCCGCATTGATCCGAGGATCTCAAAACTGGTATTAGAATTTTTAAATTCGAATTAGTTTTCGGAATATTAATTTTTTTCTAATTTTATATGCTATTCTCTAATGATGGCAACAGAAATTTTAATCATAACAGATTTTTTTTTTAAATTTTAGAAAAAGTTACTATTTTAAACTAATTTGGCAAACAGTTTGGCCTCCCTTAAACGTATGCTAAGAAATGTATCAGGTTACTTTTATTCATAATTCAATTTGTATTTCATTATCATTTTATTTAATACAAACTGAACCATTTAAAATAAATGGTTTTCACTTCTTTCTTTTTTTTAAAAACGAAACGAAAAGAAAAATATTGTCATATACGCACCGGGGTACCTAATGGCGCCTAAAAGGCATTATTTTGGTTGACATGGTAACCCGGCTATTGCTGTTTATATAATAATAAACGTTTATTTACTTTATTTTCTTTTTTTTTAATGACATAAATTGTTTTGTTCTATAGTTAATTATGTTTTTGGTTATTGTCCTTTAAAAATAATAGAAATTAATTAAAAAAATACCAATCTACTTGGTTATTACGCCGACCCATTTCGCCAAATTATATAAATCGCAAAATTATACAAATTGACATAATTTTTATTTTAAATAGCGAAAGGACAAATAAAATAGTATAGCATTAATAAATATACAAATAAAAATCACTTGATGACGTAAAGCATGTAACTTGCTTAAAGTCAAGTGAATGTGACATTTACCCCCGGCTAGCGTAACAGTACCAAGAATTCTTTGCGACCATGGCAACTTTTATGCAGTTTTATTCATTTTTTTTTTAATCAAAATGGAAAACTTTCGGCACAGATGTCATATACGGACCCATATTGGCGCGATTTTTTTCTGACGCCAATGTCATATACGCAACGGGTACTTAACTGGCACCATAATATCGTTATTTTGCTTGGTTTGGTAAGCCGGACGTTGTTGTTTATGCTGTTGATGTTTTCTCCAAATTAGCGTCGGAAAAAAATCGCGCCAATATGGGGCCGTATATGATATCTGGGCCAAACTTTCATATAAAAGCGAAGGGATCTGAGTGAATTTATTTATGGCAGCTACGTGACTTGGACTATTATAATATAGATGCAATGATGGCGATAGATTAATATTTGGCGAATTATCATCTGTACCTGACTAACATTAAAGTACCAAAATGGCAGCTGGAATATAAAAAGCGAAGTGGTACGCCTGGAACTGTTGATGATAATCAGATGACTTAGGCTATTGTTATAGAAAATGTTTTAAAATACCGGGAGACAAAGACTCTGTACACTTAATTCATTTTATTTTAGCTTCTTTTCAAAGGTTTAACTAATCCTCTTTAATCAAACACGAAAACAACAACTAGATGTCTTAACAGAAACTGATTCGGCCTTAAATTTTTGCAATCAAAAGGAATTGAATGGAAACCCGTTTACAGGAAGATCTGCACAAATTTTTTCAGTATAATTCAATCTTCTCTAATATTTTTAAAACGGATCAGATTAGCGTGTTTTTAAATTCTGCAGTGTCTGAACGGGGCGTTGTCGAGCGTAGCACTTGCAGAGGGCAGAACCCCCTAGTATATTTATACATATATGTTACGGTTAATTTGACTAATCGGTTATTATTAATAATTACCAAAAAATATCCAAACAAACCGGTTAGTATGATTATTTTATGAGAATTTATCAAAATAACCAGTTATTATTAATAATTACTAATCAAGGTTGGTCAATATAATAAATTTCACTTTTTAGCTTGAGATTTTCATTACGTATGCGTATATTTACTCATTGCCAACGCCTTACTATTGTGCAATCGCTTTTGTGAGCGCGCAAGTTTGTTTTTATCTATTGACAACCACTTGACGATATCAACTGATAGTTTATTTTAGTTGCAGGTGGTCGAATCTTTCGGAATGCTCACTAGTATTTTTTTTTGTTAGTTTCGAATGTTTTACATGCTAAGAAGTGTCAATTTAATGTTATTTTTGTTGTGAGTTCGCCATTTATTCAATGAAGAGAATTTATAAAGGACGAGCTGAGGAAGTTGCTTATTAGCTCAGCTGTATTCACAATATTTGGTGCACCCGTGTATCTATAAAGTGACAATGGACGAGAATTTGCAATTAAAGTTTTTGAAGAAGTTTGTGGCATGTAGAATTTACTCAAACTTTTTCTTGGAACAAGATATAGTCAATCGCAAGGCTCAGTTGAAAGAGCGAACCAAGACATTGAAAAGACGTTATACACTTAGCTTGAAACTGACAATACAACAAAGTGAAGAAAACGAATAAAATTCATTCAATTTAAGAAAAAATAGAGAACATTACTCGGGAATAGATCGCAATGCATATGCAATTTTATTTGGCTATGAAGCGAATGTAGATTTAATAATTGTTTACCCATCTGCACTTTGTCACGAATTACTAGTAATGAAGATTTTGCTGTATAAGAAAGCAGTCTAGTAACAACATCCAACTTCAGACAGTAATGGCAACTGAGGATGAGGATATAGACGCATTGATTGATGATAAAATGGACGTCGAACTGTATAATTCGAACGAATGCTGTTACTGTAACTGTTCTACGTTCAGTCAAAAATGGTAATAAGAATGTTCGCCAAAGGGAAGGGGGAAAAGAAAATGTTGACATAAGAAAGATAAAAAGAATTAATTATGTTGAAATGGAAGATTTTCAAGAAAAAAAAGGAAGTCTTTCTTTTTCACCTGATGAAGTATCAAAAAATATTCAAGAAGCTCGACGTTCTGCTAAAGAGTCATTAAATAAGCAAGCAAAACAAGTTACTGCTTTCGAAGTTAAAGTTTCCAAGTGCAAATGTTGGAGAAACCATTCGAATTAGAAATTCAGAGGTACATATGGGTGGGGCTGATAGCCAAAATATTATAGCTGTTGATTCTAAGGAAAAGGGAAACTTACATCTCAGTACAAAACAAGGTATTTTAAATCAACTGTACACAATGAAAGATATTACTGTCTTCAAGAAAGGTTTACTTTAGTTAATGAAGTTCCAGTGAATGAAATAAACTTATGCTCGTAAAAAATTCCAACATAGGTTGCAAAGGATTTCAATATTACAATTGTAAAGACAATTGTAACTCAAGTTCCTGCAAATGTGAAAAACCAAGAACACTTTGTAACTCCAAATGCCACAATAGCTATTCCTGTCAATATAAATATTTTTTTAAATATAATAAAATTAAAAATGTAATAAAAAAACAAAAACTCTTTGTAACTCCAAATGCACTGATAGCTTTTCCTACCAAAGTCAATAATTTGTTAAAAATGTAATGAAAAATCAAAAACCTTTTCTGATTCCAAACGCCACAATATCTCTTTCTGTCAAAAAAAATAATTTGTTATAAATGTACTAATATTGAATTTCTAATTTAAATTGCAATTTACTACTTATTATAAAAATAATATTGTTTTTCGAAAACTCACTGCATCTTTCATATTGACAAGATATATTTTCACCCACTCTTCGAGGTCTTTTTCTTCTATTTTATTAGTGTAAAAATTGTTTCATTCTGACAGTAACTTCTCTTAATATATTTGTTATGTGTTAAAATTAATTTAAGTCTAAATTTAAAAACTTTCTACTTATGCTACATTTTCTTAATATTCATTGCTAAAAGTATGCACTTTAAAACTGAACTATTTATTTTTAAATTATTTTAGCGATTAAGATCTTTATTATTAAGATTATTATAATAAAGATCTTATTTATCTTTTATCTTTATCTTTATTATTAAGAGGATTAAGATCTTTATGTCATACCAGTATTATGTCTAACACAAAATTTCACAAATTTCGGAAAAAAAGTTTTGCCTGCAGACAGCTTTAAAATAGGGTCGTTTAATTATGGACATCCTGTATAACTGGGATGACAACAATCTTTGAATACATGGATAAGGGAAAAAATAAAAACATTCAAAATAAAAAAATTAACTTTCTTAAAAACACATTTTATTTATGAATGAAATTATTTTACGTTATCAGTAGAGTACTGAGAAAATAGGAGGAGTTACAAAGGAATAGAATAATTAAAATAAAAATACATTCAGAACTAAACTATCTGTGTTATCCGGATACCTCTTAGTATTTCAGATTCATTTATTCTTTTCCTTATCCTTTGCTGTTAGTTTAACTTCTTTAGATTACAGCTGATACAAATTGATGCAGTATTTCTCTGTTAAATCGTCAAGAATTTATTTGTTGTTTTGTTTTCTTTCAGTTATAAATTGTCTTAAAACTTTTGACTGACTATGCTTTAACAAATCCTTGCTTTATATTGAAAAAATAAAAACCCATTCTTATGTCTTTGGATGTGTAATTCAGTCTTATCTTATTCTTATTCACTTCTGAAAATCCTTTTCTCTGAAATTCTATATCTATTGTTGTGTTATAATCTAAATTTCAATTATTTTGTGTCAAAATAAAATAAATAAGTAAAATGTTGATGGATAAAAGTACCTCGATTGACTTACTTTCTTTTAGCAATAGATAAACTTCAAAGTGATAACTATTTCTTGATTGATTTGTTTCTTTTAGTTATAAATTGGCTTAAAACTTATAGCTAAATGTTAACAATTTCTTCCTTTATACTGAAAAATTAAAAAAACTATTCTTATTTATTTGATTGTGTTATTTAGTATTATGCTATCATTATTCACTTCTGAAAATTTGTTTCCTTGACATTCTATATCTATTGTTATGCTATAATCTATATTTTCCATTTTTTTGTGCCAACCTAAACAAAAAGTGAAATGTTGTTGGATAAAAGTACCTCGATTGACTCACTTTCTTTTAGCCATAGACCAAATTAAAAGTGATGACAAACTAAACATTCCAAAATTTAGGATTTCATTTGAAAAATTTAAATCATGTTACTGTTATTAACTTAATTATATTATTCTATTATACTAAAATTATATATCTGTTATTCTTACTGCTGTTTTTGTAACTTTTTGTAATTCCAAAATATAACTGGTAACAATGCGATTCGTCCATAAATAAATGAATATATATATATACAGTACCAGCAAGAAAAAGCTTGACATTCGAGCCACTATCTCAATGTTCAGATGTTTTTTTGTTTTTTTTTTGTTTTTTTTTTACTGCGTATAATAGAAGAGGAGGGTCTCTCTAATAGAAGAGGAAATCTCTGGGCGTATTATGTAAACCTAACATCTTCATATATTTATATAATATTTGATCACCTTTTAGGTAAATAAATATATGTTTTTAACTTTTAAAGTTCAGCTTCTTTAGTTTCTTACTGGTGTGAAATTTTAGGCTCATTTATTTCGAAATAAACGTATTATAATCATGTCGTATAGAATATATCTACATAACTATAAAGTAATTTCAAAATAACGTTCGAAATACTCAACAAATTTGAACCTAATTGGGACAATTTATTGTTCGTGCCAATATCTTGGATAAATTCGTTAACGCAGTAAAGACAAACTGGACAAGTCTTGTATGCTGCCATAATTCTTGTAGATAAGGTTGGGCTATTGAATATCAGGATTATGTGCATCATAGGACATATTTTATTTACATGGATTGGGATTCAGTCTACATCAATCACATTTTGATCTTTTTAATTTTCCAGGAGTTACACAACGAATACTATACAGAGTTCAACTGATACAGCGAAATGACCTATTTTTTTGCAGTTTGAGAATAATTCAGATTACTTGACTGATAAAACCTCTACGATCAAGGCACTCGAGTGCAGTTTTTTAATAGATCGAACATCACACCAAGGACAGAGTGAAATGTTGAAGTATCAGAATTGAGAATTCTTCTTGAATGAATTATTACAAATACTATTGGTGTAATGTTTAGTAAAAGAATTATGACTGAAAATTTCAGGACACCATGTTGCTCTGCACAGGAGACAGTAACAAAAGAAAAAGAAAAATTTCAATCCAAAGTAATTAAAAAAAAAAAAAAAAAGGTTTTTAAAACCTCGGCCGAACCACCGAATTCCGAACACATCAAGTCGGAAATTGTACGTCAAACGTGGTAAATGAGGTGCGATCGTAGTATAACTAGTTTTATAGAAATTCAAATCTTGGTGCAATAGCTGTTGCACTCTTATGCAAAAATGCATGAATATAAAATTTACTACGATTGTATACATTAAATTTAGTAATACGGAAATAATATGACTCCATTTTAAACAGGAAATAATCACCACAGCAATCTAGAATCACTACCTGTCATGGGATATCATTGAAACAATATTTAACAGAATGAAGAACACTTTTAATAATATATTTTTAAGATTGGATTCGATTTTCATAAAATGGGAAATGACTCGACAAAATTCTGCAACGATTATATATATTAAATTTCAAACTATTTGGTTGTGTATTTTTTGCGCTGTTATACGCAAACAGATGGAAAGGCAGACGCAACAACCAGGTGACGACGATTACATGTGCTACGTATTTATATAATTACGAGCGCACCTAACAAGGAGATTCACATATTTGTACACCAGTTTTAACCAGAACCTCTTTCTCACAAGTCACTCCTATGTCAGTTTCCACACTTAACAAGGTGTTAGTAAAAGACCGCTCACTTGATCCCTAGTCATTGACAAGTTAGATGACCAGCCAATTGATGGATAAGGGAGCAATATTCACCTCTAGTCTACTTGAAGCAGAGGTCAAAGCCGAGTGTCGGTTCCTCTCAATAGTCAGTATCCACCTTTCAAGAAGCACGGGTAGTTATGCACGATTAACACGTGGGAGGTTTATATTTTTAATAATTCAATGTAATTTTTTTTATATCCCCTTATGGAGAATTGTTCTACAGCATTCTAAGCAGAAACCACGCCGAGAGTGAGGCAAGGGTGAAAGAATAAATAAATGAAATGAAGAGAAAAAGAAAAGGAAGAATAATATACTCAAGAGTCCGAGGTTGCGAAGATCGTGAATACCTGATGAAAGTGATCTTCAGGGGGCAACTTAACAAATGAACTAAAAAATGTAACCAATATAGTCTTTATATACATTAGTAAAAAACTTCCATTACTTGTAAATTTTGATTATTGCCAATGTGTTAAAAAAAGAAGAATATTCTTGTAATACAAAGGGGAAAAATAATAATTTAGATTTAAACAAAATTTTCAAATATCTCGCTTTATAAAAAATTATTACGATTCTGTTTATTTACCGAAATACAATCGAAGTTACAGACAAATTTTCTTTAAATGAAATAATTAATACTTTTCAATAAGCAAAATTACATTTCTCCCTTCCAAAATGTAGTAATTGTTTTACTTTATATAATCGTCTAAGAATGTTTACGAAATTATGATATTTTATCTTATCATCATAAAGGATTTCATGATGTATAAAAATCAAACTTTAGCATATAGAAGGAAAAATCAAACTTTATATAAAATAACGCTCTAACTTGTCCAGTTATGTTTAGTTGTATATGGTCACGTTCTTCAATTCACGGACATATTCCTCGCAGTACTGCTACCGGCATATATCCGATAATTGAAGAAATTCTCGAACTTTTTTCCGTTCTAGAGCAGAAAATTTCCACTATCTGAAAAAAGGGATTTTTTTTTTTTTTAATACGACTTTCGTTTTTTTGTGGATCCCCTTGCCTTTGTACCTGGGACTGCGCGTTTCGAACCGAGCATCTAACAACTATGCCAGTGAAGTGTGGTATAGGGCGAGTTTGAAATGAAGATAAGGTTTTTCTTCAAATCCGGTATTGGTAAGGCTCGTTAAATTTCTTGTACGGAGGTCTTGGAAATTTAAACTTATTTGCAACGACATTTCATTTTTTAAGTTGATTGAACTACTATACATTTTTTAAATGTGTTCGTTTAGAATATATTTTGCATGTGAATATTTTTTTTTAATACTCTAAAAATGAAATTGCAAATAAGTTTAAATGATTAAGTAAATTTCTACTTTATTAAATTTGAGAGTATTATTTTTGTTTGTTTGTTTTTAAATAAATTATAAAATTTAACATAATACATTTTCGGTTTTTCAATTAAGAATAAATTCAAACTTTGGTATTAATACAGTCAATACGCTTGCGTGCAAGGAATAAACTGAATTTCTCCCTCTTTTTCAGACTTTCGGGAAGAATTAGCGGAAAAAGTATGTTTTCTAGGAGTATTGTTTAAAAATGGAGAATATAGTGTAGGGGAGACTGGGGCTAGTTGGCTACAGTGGTAAGTAGGCGCAGTCCTCATAAATCGCCTGTTTGTGGATAGATTGCGCAACCGATCACAGAGTACCTTTCTTCTGGCTTTTTACAATATTCATTGTAGTTTTGCCCCGTTACCTACGTGCAGTGGACATTTATTACGGGTTTTCTATTTTTTGCACTCATAAGTAATTTTTTGTTGCTTCATCCTTTTTCTGATTTCTAATACTTATCTTTATAATTGCGATTTAACCTGTGCAGTTTTTATTAGTGTATGATTAACTTTACCTACCCCATATGTAATTTACTTGGATTATTTGTGTTTAGAAGGTTACATCTCCCTTTTGTGTAGAAATTTATTATGGGGCTAGTAGGTGCATAGAACACGGGGCAAGTTGGCTCGGTGTCTGGTGTGTGCTGGTAGCTTGAAATACAGCAAACAAAGAGAAAAGTTGCTGCAATGCAAGATTTTGGGCATCTGAGACTTGCCCAAACGTAGACACTCGATTTTTTATTTGTGAAAACTGTAACTCTGATGATGATATCGAGTAGGGTAGAAGTTACTCAATGTTAATATTTTATTCATTATTTTTATGTCTGTATAATTTAGAATTTACATTGTACGGCGATAACGCCTTTGTTTAAACTTACTGGTAATAATCAAATTGATTTCTCTTAACTGCGTGTCTTATTTGAATTCCATTGAAATTTTTATAAAACGTGTGCCAACTTACTCCATAGGTATAGGCAACTTGCCGCGTGACGGGGTAGGTTGGCGCACAATTTTCCTTTTACTTTAGGCTTCCGATAAACATAAACTACAAAAGCTACAAACTCAAAAATCCGGGTATTTATAGCCAAATGCGTGTTCTTTAAAAGCGCAGTTAAAGTTTGTTAAAAAACTTAAACAAAAAATAATAATCAATAACTAAAAACTGCTCCTACTAGCCCCGGTCTCATTTATAAAGACGAATTTTTCTGACAGTGTATGCGTGACGCATGCGTGTAGTGAATAAGCAGAATTTCCCACTCTTTTTTAGACTTTCGGGAAGAATTAATGGAAAAAAAAGTTTTATAGGAGTACGGAAGTTATTTGTTTAAAAATGATGAATAATTTAGTGTTTAAAGACGCATTTTTTTTGACTGTGTATGTCAAATTCGTTTCACATTTTTAGAATAAGACATAACAAAGTTACTAGGGTAAACTGAAATTAAGTAAACAATTATTCACTTTTACATACGCATCCACAGTAATAAACAATAAATTACATTTCCTTTGTTAAGAGACTAATTTAGTACTTTGCTTAAAATTTCTTTAGGATATGTTTTGTTTAAATGTCTATTTTTTGAAGTGCGAGATCGGATTTGTTATGCTTAAGAAATATGTTACAGTATAGAAAATAAAAATAGCTTCTCACACTGTATCATTATTTACTCACTGAAAGCAATTTTTGAAATTAAATATTTATCTTGTGACCTTGCATGAAAGTTTAGAGAATCGGCCTTTCAAAGCAAAACCGTAAAAATAACGTTTCAATGTATTTCGAAGAACTATACTGTAAAATAAAAATTTGTAGTTCTACAGATGTAAAGTTATATGCTTACTAAACTTTCATCTGTAACTGTGCAAAAAAAGTTGAAAGTCTACAAAACTAGTTCTTGTAAAGCTACAGAAATCTGTAACTTTTCAAATGAATCTGCTAAAATTACAGTAATCTTACTAAAATTTTATCTGTAACCCTGGTTGCAGTTACATGAAAAGTTTTAGGCATCCCAGTTTCCTTAAAAATTCTTAGTAACTTTACAGATTTTATGATATTCGGCGCAAAAGTGTGTCTGTTACTTGAATTTTTGTTGTTGCCGTTACATAAAAAGTTCTAGGAATCCCAGTATTCTAGAAAAACTTTAGTAACTTTACAGATTTTTTTTTTTACAGTGTACGTGTAAAATAGTTAAGAAAAATGGTTAAAGCAGAAGTAACTTTAAGCATGGAAAATTTTAATAAGATACCTTTATTATACAATCTTATATGATATAATCTTGTCTCTTCCTGACAAAAAGCAAAACGTTATTAAGGAGTAACTAAAAATTAAGTAAACATTAATTTCCGTCTATCTACAAAACCATGAAATAGCGAATAAACATGAAAATAACATTTTCTTCGTTAAACGATATTTTTAGGGCATTACTTAAAGTTGCTAAGAAAACTTATTAGATTTGTTATAGAAGTCTATTTTTAGAAGTGTGTTATATGATATGTTATGTTTAAGAGTGGTTCAGTGGTTTATAAAATAAATTAATAAAAATAAGCTTTTGAACTTGCAGTATTATTTAACAGATGAAAGATGTTTTTAAGATTAAAGATTTATTTTGTGATCTTGTAAGAAAGCTTAAAAAAATCACACTTTTATATTTAAAGCAGAAAGAAGACCAATTGTCATTTGGAATGGTTCTCACAAAACCTATTTCTTCCCAGATAAGTGCTATGAGAGGTTAACAATTTTTTTATTTATATCCATTAGCTTAAAAACTAGAATTGATATCTTTAGAATAGAGGCATCAAAACACGTGTAGAAACGACGATTTGAGATGACACACATTATACAATTGACAAAATGAGTTTCGCAATAACCAATTCACTTGGCAACAAGCTCCGTGTATCTAATTTTAGAACATATTTGAGAAAAATGCTATATGCAAAAGAAAATGAAAAAAAGTAACAACTTGCGTAATACATTTTTCAAAACCATCAGCTTTTCAATTATGCAGCATGTGAGATAATATTGTTGATTGTTAAAATAGGAAGAAACAGTGTTACAAACGTTTAAAAAAAAAACCCTATGCCAGCATGAAACAGATCATCAGCCATACAGAATTTTTTAATTGTTTTTATATGGAAAGACGTATACAATTCGTCAACAAACAAACAATATAGTACTTACCAAATGCAGAAATATGTATCTGAAAGTCCAAACTACTTCCTGGACATCACTGAGAAAATGAATTGAGAGTGATAGAAAGAAAAGAAAACGCTCAGAATAAAAATTGTTAGAATTTGTTATTATTAGTTTTAAAAAAAACTAGAAATGGCATTTTCATGTAGAAGTATGAACACTTAATAAATAACCTTTTTTCAATACATATTAACTCAAGAAAAAATCGCTGAGCTATTCTCAGTTTACCTAGCTACTAATAGGTAAAATAAAATAGAAGAAATAAATATTTTCTATCGTTTATAGAACAATTTAAATCTTATTAACTTATGCCCCGCCCCAATTAATAACAATTTTTGGAATCATTCTACTTTTTGATGATATACGTTTTTCTCTGTTTTGGGTTTTTTGCTGGTAGGGTTTATTTATATTTCTAGCTTATTGGTGTATTTATGAAATTTTTGACAGATAAGGGGCTATGCATATATAACGTTATCATTTTAGGGGGGGGGGAAGCGGGTTTCGCACATGATATCGTAAGATATATCAAGGGGGAGGGGGAGTTGCCTTTTGATATTGATATCATTTTTGATCCATTTTTATTTATAAGTTGGTCTTTACATCAAAATAGTATGCTATCTTTTTTTAGTATGTTATCTATTTTTATGAAAGTACAAAGTTATTATTAAAATCATTAAATGATTATAAAATTATTCAATTACAAAATATGGAACACCCCATCTTTTGGCATTTCAGTTCTTCTGTCATACGTGTATGCATATATAATTCGCTGTTCGTCAAATAATATGCGAAGTATGTTTGAAATGATACTTGTGTTGACTAGTATATAAAAGAGAAAGAATATTGTCCACCTGTTTTGTTGATAAGCAGTTCTGTTTGCCCCGCTCCGTGCAGGGGGCAAGTGCAAAATGATATAATCACCGTTGAATGCATTATGTAACAAAAATCTATTATTAAATATTTTTAAATAGTAACTATTTCTTTTAACTGTTAGTTGATTAATAAACTGATATTTTATTGGCTTCTCTTCATCTGAATCAATAAAGTAAGCGAAAAATAAATGTAACCGTATTTGTACATCATTCCAAACAAAAGAAAAAATTGCCAAATATTTAAATAATTTTTATACATTGATAACGATATCATTACCCGTGGGAGGAGGGGTTCGAGAGATGATAACGTATGATATCGTAAGGGGGGTAGGGGGTACAGAATTACCAAAAAGTTGGTAACGTTATATAAGGATAGCCCTAACATATTTATATATAAACAAATTACACCTTTGCTATAATTATCCTATTGTTTGGTATGTAATAATTGTAATTTTAGCTTATTGAATTTTTTTCTGTATTGTGTAACAAAATGCTTTCTGTATCTTTACGAAGCCAATCCTACAAACCTAGGGATTCGAAACCCTGTTATGATCACTCTGTTCTCTTATCTGTACAGAATCTTTTGATTTGATATTATAAAATTAGATAACCGTCTAATGTTTTAAGAGTGTTATTTGTACAAGGTAAAATTAGTCGACCACCTTACATTCTGCGCTGCCTTGTCGAATGTTACTCGACAGATTTGTCGATGAATAATCGGGAAAGAAGTGCAAAGTGTTAATAATGACCTTTTATTATCGTAATATTTAAGAAACATCGGCTAAATGTTTGGTCAGGTCTATAAATTTTACTAACTAAAAAAGACACCGAAAGCAATACACCATGGAATTATAGCTATACAGTGTAGTTTCCTTATAAAAATTCCTTTTTGCTTGTAAAAAACTTCATGCGAAAAAATATAAAATTTTATTGAAAACTTATCATATACTGAGTATATATAAGTGTCAGAATTGGTTCGTTTAAACAAATGTTATCTGCCATCATCTGTGAAATATTGCATAAAAAATACAGCGTTTGCATTAAATATATGTCTACTAAATACGTCTAAATATAAATACCATGTCTTAGTACGGATTTACTAAGTCTACATAAAGTGTGATAGCAAAAAGAATAAGTTGCTATCCAATCACATCTACGTTTTATTTCGGGATTTTACACAAAGATGTAAAAATTAAAATTACCAAAATAAAAATTATACTCGGCGTTTCGGTTTTTCTTTAAAACCATCCTCAGGTTTTAATTTTATAACATACAAATCGGCAAAAAATATTTACAAGTTAAATAAAGAAAGACATATTCAAACTGAAAGAAGTGACAGAAGTTTCATGAGAAAATTTTAAATAACCTGAGTGATGTTATTTCTTATCGAAAAATAAATTAAAACAAAATTACCGGGCAAAATACTATGAAAAACTTTAGTCCTTTGTAAATAATGACCCAAACTTCTGAAATAGAACATGAAACATTATCATTACATATTCCTTGACTTCTTAAACAAATCTCTAAAGATTCTCGGATAATTGCTTTAAATGGAAGGACAAATTTTGAAGAAAAAAAATCCTGTTATTTTGAAAGTCAGTAAACGAAATAATTCCTTTAAGGAAGGTTCTTGACAATGCAGAGGAAAGTTTATTATATTTTAAATCATTTTTAAGCTCTTTCAACATTTCAAAGAAGCGACGATCCTTTGTCATCCCAATATATGAATAATCTATACATTAAGTTTAAAGGGTATTTCAAAGACTCCAGAGAAAAATGTAGGAGGAACAGGATAAATTATTATACACATAACATTAAACAAACTATAAACTTTTTATCTGCTATTTATTTAGATTTTTCACGTTACAGAGTCAGAGATCAGAGACTTTTGCTTCAAGTATTCAAAATAATGTGATAATTTTTTACTACAAATTCAATAGAAAGATAAATTTTATTATAGAAAAAAATATCAGGAAGGCTTAATCTGAAATATGTTTTGTTTATCTGGAAAACGGCACAGCACAAAAAATGCTTTGTTGGAGTTTAATGTAAGTATTTACAAAATAAAATATGATTTTTATATTTTACTTTTTTAGTATTTGGATAAAAGTATGTTAATATGTATATAATCGAATTATGTTTCCCCCTTTGATGAAGGAATTTAATAACTCTTCAACGTTTTGAAATTATAATTTAAAGTTAGACATGCCATATAATCATAAATATACATTAGTGTCAGGGGACAGCTTAAATAATTTCTAAACCTTGTTCATACATCCAGTTCATAAAAGCTTTGCCTTTAATAAGATGGTTATTTTAAATCGAAAATCTCCTTTGGATTAACTACTTCACATTAGAAAGAACATCAAAGAGGACAGCTTAAATAATTTCTAAACCTTGTTCATATATCCAGTTCATAAAAGCTTTCCCTTTAATAAGATGGTTATTTTAAATCGAAAATCTTCTTTGGATTAACTACTTCACATTAGAAAGGACATCAAAGAGGACTTTGAACTTTAGTAACTGTATTTCGTGTAGGACTTTTGACCAACGGCTTATTAGCTGAAGTGACCATGTTCGACCAAAATTCATTAACTTTTAAAGAGTTTATTAACGAAAATGCAATACTTGCATATTTAACCTTAAGGCCATACGTATATTTTTAGAAATTTAGTAATCTGAAAATGCAGTTAAATGCGTAGAAATACTTATAAATGACTTTGGAATATCTTAGGAATTAGGAACTAATATAACTCTGATAATTCTCAAAAGAAATGTTTGATTTTTTTCATTTTAAGAACAATGCTTTGAGTGTCTGCAGTATCGATTATAATTATAAAAGTTTTAGAAATTGTGAATAATAAGATACTCAAAACTTTGAAACTTTAATTTTATGAAATAAATTTGCATTGTTGAGCTTATCCGAAAACGTAATGAAAAATTAACGAATTTTTTTATGAGAATGAAATAACGTTTTCATTAATCATGTTTTATATTATATACATCAAATTGAAATTAATTAGATTTAAAGCATTCCAAATAATAATATTACTTTCATTAATACATTAAAAGATATAAGAAATATAATACCAGTAAATGCCAGATATAATTACTCTAAACTTTCATTAAAATTATCATGTTTATGCATAAACATTTGAGCAAGTAGTTGTAAAACAGATAATAGCTACACTTCACACCTTTAATATACAGGGTGTCTGAGCTAAAAGTATCCAAAGTTATGTCTTATTATTACAGAACTATCCATTAGAATATAATAGGCTGATCCTCTGTCGATTGGAAATCCCTCCGAGATTTTTTGGGACTTCACCATACTATCGCAAAGATGTTACCGCGTTTTTGAATATGACATTTTCTAGAAGTTGGATTGGAAGACTTTGGCACCCAATTGCCTGGCGCCGTCAAGGTCTCTGATTTTGACTTCATTAGAGCTTTTTTTGCATGGGTATACATTAAATCCGTTGTGTATAAACAAAAAAAAAAATACTGTGGATGAGTTGAGGAAGTGTATCATTCAAGCAATTCGTCTAATAACTCCTGATATGCTACGAAACACTTGAAGCAGATTAGTGTTTAGACGTTTGTTATTCTACAAAAGGTGCACGCATCGAAATCAATTGATATTAAAAGTTAGTGAAATGTTCTTTCTATTTAAATATTTTTTCCTAATTTTAATGGACAGTTACGTAAAAATAAGCCATAAAATTTTGGATACTTTTAGCCCGGACACCCTGTATATAAAAAGCACACTCATATAGAAATTTATTTAAGTGTGTACATGACCTTTGCAACTGTCGAAAACGATAAAAAATATCACCCTTTTCAAAATACGAAAGCTAAAGTGCAATATGCAATTATGATTTTTCTTTTTCCTTTCTGTCTAAAGTATATATTCTTAAATATATTACACAGAAAAATAAATGTTGTACATACAAAAGTAATATTTAATTTTAATTATTAAAATTCGTATCACTATTACTTGTATAAAAAACACTAAGTGCTGCGCGCATGATAAAACTTGAAATTATGCATGATGACTATTTTTATCTAAAATAGAATCATAACCCATTTACCTCTAATTTAAAAACAAAATATATACAAAAAGTACAGATTAAAATTTATTTCTAACGCACAATTAAAAAAAAATATATGTATTATTTTCTTTTTTTTTTTTTCTCGAGTGCACCAAAATAAAAATAAGTATGGCAATTATTTGGATTTTAGCATAAAACTTATGAAGAATAGCTTATTTGGGTAAATTTTAAAAACTTTATCTTATATTGTTTAAAAATAACAGCGCGCACAAACTCAAAATTTACTCATCTGGAAAAGGCATCTTTACCATTTATATCTCGAATTATGAATTCACGAAATTTTCATCTCCTAAAGCATGTTTCGTGAATTTCTGAAACTACATTAGAAGATTTATACAAACCTTTAAAAATTTTAGAAAGATTTTGCCAATTATAATTAATTAATTAAATTTGATTTTATAGGGATTTTGAGCAATATTTATAAATCCACTCAAACTTTTATTTAAAATATTTTTTAGTATTTTGTGGAATTGGGAAATGCATAAATATAATGCTCTTACAATAGAAATGAAGAAATATTTCCTAACTGAAAGTTTTCCTCACAATCTTTCAACGTGAAGAAATCTGAAAAGATGCAAATGAAAAAGAAAAGATCCTTTTAAAAATAGTTTTGTTTTGTGTTACCAATAATGCTTGGAACAAGATAAAGTAAATTATCTATAACTCATACTAAACTGTATTATTACTAATAGATGTATTAAATTAATTTTATAACAAGTTATTTTAATGGTACTTTAAAGTATCGTCGGGAAATAAAGGGTTAAAGTTTCAGTATCCAAATATCTTCCATTATGCTACCCGTCTACAAATGATTATAACTCAAGAAATAATGCAGATTTAATAATGTGGATTTTTTCATATTGTTCAGAAACGTTTAAAGATTCATAATAAATTAAAAATCAAAAATTATCTTTTTGACAGTTTAAACATGTTCACTGCCAAAACTATAAAGTAAGAACTTTCAAATTTCTTGTTGAGAGTCGTTTGCCAGCACAAATTCAGAAAGGTTTATTTCGCTTTACTAACACAGCGAAATTTCTGCCAATAAATAAGACATCTTTTTTTTTTTTTTAATTCTAAAATAGTGGTGACAAAGTAACTAATAAATTAAAGCCACAAGTGTACTCGTGGTTGGCAGCGAATGGGTTAAACTCCTGTACCCTCTTAAATTTACAAAAAATAAATTATAAATGTTATTAATAAATTGTATATTATTAATAATTTTTACCTTTATAAAATTTAAAGTTAGACGCCAAATAATCGTAAATATATTCTCAATCAATAAATCTCACAATCTTTTGACTTTCATGTCCCTGTATAATAATTTTTATTTTAATATTTTTTTTTATGTATTTCATATAATTGGAAACATCCCATTGCATGATTGCACAACAATATTAACGAGATAAATAAGTTTTGGACGATGTTGGGGGTCCAAACGCCTGGAAAACTCCTATACCGTCCGCGAGTCCCTGATGCTGATTTTTAAGTTTGGCGCTGTCTGGATAAAATTGTTGCAATAGTGTAATTCCGGGATTTATGCCGCACATTTTTTTTAAATTTCTGTATAAAGTCCCACGGTGGACATAAAATAAAAAAAATCATGCTGTGCTATTTAATGTTAAATATACAACGCGTGTACTACGACAAAAAATCTCAAAACAAATTATTAATATTTTTTAACATTTTTTTCTAAAACATCGCACTGTGGCGCGTCACCCATACATTCAGGCTCAGACGCAGCACTTGTGCGGTAGTTATGCCGTGCTTGTAATAAGAACAGAATAAAATTATAAGTAAAAATATTTTTAAAAAAAAATATTCATATCTGAACTATAATTAACGATGTAACAACAAAATGAAACTAAATGAGTACAATGGAACGTATTAGTAGATTCAAATTAATAATTGTTTGCCTACTTTCACTATTAAAATTATCGACGGATTTTTTTTTTTTTTTTTTTTTACATTAAGTTTTAATTGCTATTTCAGCAACAACATAACATCAGTGTATTAGAAAGGAAAAAGAAAAAAAGTAAAATGGTGTTGACATTATTTAATTGTTAAGCCTTTCGGGAACGGTGACTTTTACACAAATTTTATTCGTTTGGTACCACTTTTTTAAAATACGTTACCTTTACTCAAATAATCATGAAAATGCTCTAATTAAACAAAGCAAATATTACTTTTCTTTTTTACTGGTGCTAGAAACAAATTTTTGTAAGCCTTTATGAAGGTGCTTATATGCACCTATGATCCAGAATGGGTTAAGAGACCTGTTTTTTCGGCTACATTCTACAGAAAAAGTACAGTCTTCATGTAGCAACGTTTAAACACATGATGCAACGAAGCCAATTACACTTCCTCTTTTTTGGAGTAGTTTTCTAAACATTCCTTGCAAAGAACGTATGCGTTACGCGTAATCCAATTTTTCATTATTATCATCTTGACTTGCATCTTTCTTGCCCTTCTTGCTTTTTATTTTCCCCTTTTTCTTCATTGGTTTTAGTAAACTTTATAACATGCCTAACATGGTTAGTCTGTGCAAAAAGAAAGGAAAAATTAATAACACTTAATCGTTCCGTACAAAAGAAACTGCGGCATGTATACCGGAATAGCAGTGCGGCATGTATCCCATTATGCATGGTGCAGATGTCGGCCATCACAGTTACCTGCCATCACTAAGGTGAATGGCGTAACCATACACACAGTACTCTATACAAACCCTATACTTAATTTTGACTTCGAAATCATGCATGCATTTAGTAATTTGTGTACGAAAAGTATTTAAGCATAACGTGTTTAAAAGTCTGGACAGTGAAATCATACACTTACGTCAAATTAAGGATTGCACTTCTAAAAGTAAACATCGAAATGGGATTCAGACTATACACTCATTAAAATAATCTCATTGCGCACCTATACGGTGCGTTTGACGACCATCTTTCGATAATTTCAAGAAATGCAAGGGATGCGGCGACTCTCCCGGAGTTATCCTAAACATAATTCGATGTAATTTTTTTCTTAAACTGGAATTATTGTTTTATATAAATAAGTATCTAAAGATTAGCCTGCACACATTTTTAGTGCTGTTATTATTTTTTAAACTCTGTCCCTAGGTTTTAGATTTTTTACCATCCCTGTTCTATAATTATACAGAAAATCCCTTCAGATGCAGCCACAGAATTTTTTTCAAGTTTTTTCTCATGCAGAAGTATGCTAGAGAAAGAATGTCTAAAATTCTTTGGCAGGAAATTTACTGTAAAATTAAAATCAGCATTTAAATATCAATTTCAAGCATCGTGGCTTTATTGGTAGTCTCACAGTCAACAAGATTTATTCCTGCACTTTTCGAGGTAAATTATTATTATTTTTTTTTTATTTAATCCAATGTAAATAACTGTTTCTAAAAATCAACGAACATTTTGGTTACCACTTAGTTTTAAATGATCTGCCTAAAATAGGTGGTAAATTTTCTTGCCGTTCCATCCTTACCGTCCCTTTTTTTCCCATTTCGATCCTTTTTTCCTATATCATCCCTTTTTTTTTTACATTACCGTCCCTTCTTTAACACCCCTTTAAGACAATGTTATACCAAAATTTTGTACTAAAATACTTCATTGTCATTATTTCTTATTTGAATGTCCTGTAGGTACTATGTAAATTCATTATATGTAATAATTTAGAAGAAAAAAAAAAGTTTTAGTGGTAAAATTGTAAGGAAAATTAAACTCGCAAGTTTAACTTAAACCTCAGTTAAATAAAAAATTTTTCGCTGCTGACCATTTTTTCTTTATTTTGAATCATTAAGACATTCATCTATCATATTAAAATGTTATTTTAGCAAGTTTAATTTCGCCAGATTTTTTTCCCCAAAAGTCAAAAGATTGTGAGAATGCCCCGTCTACTTTCAATAGGCAGTTTTGAACACTTCTAATTCATTTTTAGATATCCAAGTAAGAAAAGATGATTTTTATTAAATTGGTTATTTTGAAATGAAAATAATTAGATTAACTGCTCCACATTAGAAATACATTAAAGACTATTTTGGCAACTGTATTTCAGGTAGAGCTTCTGACCAACGGATTTATGTTAGATGAAGTGACAAAGTTCGACCAAAACTCATTAGCTTTTAATGTGTCTATTAATGATAACTAAATTCGCTACTTAAATTCAAGTCAATAATTCTTTTATCACAGCGTCTAGAAGTAATACAGTGGAAACCAACTAAATTTTTTAAAAGTGCTTAAAAATTGTACCCCATAAATGTTGAAGGATGCTGGAGGGCAAATATCTATCGCAGCGGCATCTGCCAGTTCTTCAATTGGAAATTTTTTTTTTAATTTAATATAGCCCCAGCCAAATGTTTAGTGGTCTGACCAAATGTTGGTTGGACTGATCAAAAAATTTTGTTCGTTCAATTAAATTTTATTGAACAAACAAAATGATTTTGGCAGTCCAACAAAAAATATTTAGATGAGGCAAATTTGGTTGGCATACCTTTTTTACCTTCTTCTATCTTCAATAGAAGAAAGTATTGTAATCGAAATTTTTTTCGACTTCCGGTTTTCGACGGATTTACACGTTTTAGAGGTCAGAGATCCCCAAAAACATGTTTATAGAAATGTTTGTCTGTCTGTGTGTCCGTCTGTCTGTCGCCATTGTACCATCAAAAAGTGTATGAAGTTATGCATAGAATTGAACCAAATTTTTATTTTAAGTTTTTGGGTATAGCAAGCAGATCCTCCCTGAATTTGAAAAAAAAATCGCCGGTAGGTGGCGCTATAATAGCGATTTTTTTGCGATTTTGAATATTGTACCATCCAAAAGTGTATGAAGTTATGCATCGAATTGAACCAAATTTTTATTTTAAGTTTTCCGATATGGCAAGTAGGACCTCCCTGAATTTGGAAAAAATTCGCCGGAAGGGGGCGCTGTAATAGTGATTTTTGTGCGATTTTGAATATTGTACCATCCAAAAGTGTATGAGGTTATGTATCGAACTGAACCAAATTTTTATTTTAAGTTTTCGGATATGGCAAGTAGGTCCTCCCTGCATTTGGAAAGAAGTTCGCCGGTAGGGGGCGCTGTAACAACTGTTTTTGTGCGATTTTGAATATTGTACCATCCAAAAGTGTATTAAGTTATGTATCGAAATGAACCAAATTTTTATTTTAAGTTTTCGGATATGGCAAGTAGGTCCTCCCTGTATTTGAAAAAAGTTCGCCAGTAGGGGGCGCTGTAAAGGCGATTTTTGTGCGATTTTGAATATTGCACCATCCAAAAGTGTATTAAGTTATGCATCGGAATGAACCAAATTTTTATTTTAAGTTTTCGGATATGCCAAGTAGGCCCTCTCTGCATTTGGAAAATATTCTCCGGTAGGGGGCGCTCTAACAGCGATTTTTGTGCGATTTTGAATATTGTACCATCCAAAAGTGTATGAAGTTATGCATAGAATTTAACCAAATTTTTATTTTAAGTTCTTGGCTATGGCAAGCAGGTCCTTCTTAATTTGGAAAAAAATCACCGGTAGTGGGCGCTATAATAGTGATTTTTGTGCCATTTTGAATATTGTACCATCGAAAAGTGTATGGAGTTATGAATTGAATTGAGCCAAATTTTTTGTGTTTGTTCTTGGTCATGGCACGAAAGTCCTCCCTGAATTTGGAAAATTTCCGCCTGAAGGGAGTGCTATAATTGCGATGTCTGTACCATTTTCATTATTGTACCATCGAAAAGTGTATGAAGTTATGTATATAATTGAATCAAATTTTTTGTGTATGTTTCTGGCTATGGCAAGCAAGTCATCCCTGAACTTAAAAAAAATTCCGCCAGAACGGGGAGCTATAATTGCGATCTCTGTGCCATTTTCATTATTGTACAATCGAAAAGTGTATGAAGTTATGCATACAATTGAACCTAATTTTTTGTGCACGTTTTTGGCTTTGGACAACAGGTTCTCCTTGAATTTGGAAATATTCGGCAGTAAAGGGGCTCTGTGATAGCAATTTGTGTATACTTTTCTTGATTTTTCGTAGTTCTATTGTCCATCGGTGGCTCGTGCAAAGGCGGGAACTCGCTTCCTGCTAAGCCGGCTTATCGCAAACATCTGATAACAACAGAATAAGCAAAAACTATTAATTTTAACGTATATCATGATATAGATTAACTCGTTTTTAGTTCGTTTAATTGACTGAAGCAGAAATTTAAGATGAAAATCAAAGTCGGTATAGTATTGAACTAATAATATTGAAATATTAACATGTGTAACTAGTCTTTGAAATATTAAGATGTATAAGATAGAAGAAAGTTTTGGGATTGGCACATCCAACTAGTTTTGTTGTTGTTTTAACAAAATCGTTCTTTCCGTGCAGCACTGGCCATAACGCTTTCTCAATTTAATCCTTTTACATTTACAGTGTTTTCGTTTGAACTACCAGATGTCATTGCAATCGCCATTTTTCGTTGTGCATAGCTCAGCATTTATGGAATGCAATTTTTTAGCACTTTTTTGGTTGGCCGATTTCCACAGTATATCTTCTAGACGCTATACTTTTGTCTATAGCATTTGAATAATTATAAAATTTTATTAAACACGAAGAAAGAGAGAAAATGACTTTGAAAGATCTAAAGAATTAGGAACTAAGATAACTTGAATATTCACAAAAGGAGAGGTTTCATTACTTTATTTTTACAAGAATGCTTTATTTCTCTCAGCGTGAGATTAGAATTATAAAAGTTTCAAATTTGTAAATAAGAAGTTTCCTATGCTTTCAAGCTTTTATTTTATAAAATAAGTCTCAGTGAATGGCTACAAAGCACGAAAACATATGTTTCTACAACTAATTGAAAATTTACTTATTAGTTACAAAATTTAAATAAGTCTTCCATTGATCTATTTTATATTGGATGCATTAAAGCGAAATTAATGAGGATTGTAATTTAGCAATTACGAAATATTTATTTAAAATAGGAATGCAAATATCATTGTACGCCAGTTGAATATAATCTAAAAGATGTAAAGGAATGTAAATCATATCCATGTGTTTGATTCAGCGCAGAATATACTATAAAAGCATGAAACAATTAAAAAAGCTGCTATTACCTTATGTGGTTAAATATATATATATATACCAATTATCAAGACGCTTACAAAAATATAATATAACTTCTAGCATTTCATTACCTTCAAGAAACCACAGTAAGCAATAACTTTCGATATTTAAAGAACGTAAGCTAACACAAAGTGTTTAATCCAGCGTAGAAAATACTATACAAGTAATAACACCGTAAGAATGTTTCCAAAACCCTTATTCTGTAAAAATATCTATGTATATGAGGACGTGCGCTTCAAAAGTCGCCTTATCCAAATTTTTTAAAATTGAGTTCTCTCTAACAATCCATTCTATTTGTGAACTTGCGCTGAGAAAACACAATATGCAAAAAACTAGTTTTTACTGTATTTCAAGCATTTTAAAATATTGGTTTACGATGAAAACCAATCGATGCATTCAGAAGTTTTTCGCGATTTCCCAAAATTTGTTTTTTTGGATAAGGTGAGTTTTGGAACTCTTCGTCCTCATATGCATATAAATTAAAAATAAGCTTATAAAAATAAAATGTAACCTCCAACAAGCTGAGTTACATGTGATTCCTAAGAACTTATTTTTACCTTCATGAAAGCCCAGTAAGCAATAGACTTCCGAGATTTAAAGAACGTAAGCTGACGCAAAGTGTTTAATCTCACGTAGGAAATACTATACAAGCATATAACAATAAAAACAAATAAAAATTAAATTTAGAAAATCAAAAAACCCGACTGCGTAAAAAGCGATCTAATTATTTCTCATCAATGTGAAGCTATTTTTTATATTACTTACCTATTTTTTTATTTACTTGTATTAATGACTTTTAAGTTGTGTTTAATTGTTAGTTCCTATCTATAAACGCTGTTTTGATGAGCCCTGTAGATGTCTATGAAGGTTAGAGTTGCAATAAAGCTACAGATCCTACCTACACAACTTCCAGGTTGTGTAATATTTAAACGGTGCTTCTGACTGTAAAATAGTCAATGAAACATAGTCTTCATTTTGAAAGACCTATCCAATGATACGCCACTCAATATGGTGCGTAAAAATTTTTTTCGTCTCTACCGCCATTTGTATTTTACGGCCGCCATTTCGAATTTATAAAAACAAAATCTAGCTTATAACCATCTAACAGTTAAGAAGAATCGGTAGAGACCTCATTCATTAAAATTTATCTAGTCGTTGGGATGTTTCGAGGGCATAAAGAAATCCACTTACCACACACTTGAAACACATAACCTTTCTTGGTAGTCGCGTAAAAAATAAGAAAGTCGCTAAGTCTCTTATGCTATATATATATATATATATATATATATATATATATATATACAGGTTTTTCATCACAGCGGTTACAAACTTTCAGGAGAGAGCCGTACACCTAGACGATGGGAAATAACATAGAAATACACGGTCGAAAACGCTTGGAGAAACAGTCACGGCACAAAACAAAAGAAAGGAAAGAAATGAACAGGATGAGAAAACCTAATTATTGATCTTTCTATCACAAAAATGCTGCGACGGCTTTGGCATCAAGACACTGATGTATAAAACACCCACTCAGGAACTTGCTGAACGTATCGTGACAATTGCTGGAGAAGTCCGGCAGACGCCTGGTATTTTCGAGGACATTAGATTTCTCCCATGCGCCAAAGATGTGAAGCATAAGGGTCCGGAATCGTAAATTCGAACACGTTCTTTGATGACGATCATTGCCTCATTTTGTTCTTACTTCTTAGTTTGTTGCTGTACTAAGAATTATAAATAATTAACATGTTTTCTCACCTTGTCTGTGTCCTTCCTTACTTGTGCTTTGTGTCGTTACTAGAATGACAGAAAAGCTTTACCGAAAATTCGTTTTAATGTGATTACCCCTTGTCAAGGTGTACTCTATCTCTCCTGAACGCTTGTAACCGATGTGCTGAAACACTCTGTATATATCAATTAACAAGAAGCTTACAAAAATATAATATAAAAGACTAGAGAACAGGAATTCTGCTTTTTCAGAATTTAGACTTGCCCCCGGCGGCATTTCCATTACTTCATTTTCTTCTGGTGGACTGGTGGCTTCTATTTTTATGAAACAGCCATTATAAATTAAACGTTAGGTGAAGATGAAAGAGAAAAAATATTATGGCCTTTTTTTTTCTTTCGACCAGAAAATCAGAGTTCTAACTTTTTACGACTGCTCTTTCATCTTCACCTAACGTTTCATTTATAATGGCTGTTTCATAATAATAGAAGCCAGCAGTCCATCATAAGAAAATAACTCGGTTATGCGGGACTCGGATAATCGGGACTCTACTGCAAAACATATTTCAATTTTAAGACTTAAAGCACACGCTTTTATTTTATGTAAAATGACGTCATTTACATTAATATAGATACTTAAAATTAAATGTAGTTTATTATAGCTCCATGTTTCATCATAAATCCTTCATTTATATTTTTCTCAAAATAGCACGTATTTTATTTTTATTTTTATTTTTTTCACTTTTTATGAGAAAATGGCAACAAAAAGATATAATTGCTATTTTTCAACAATTTTTTCTTTACTTTCTACAGAAATGGAGTACGTGAGTTGCCAAAATGAAACAAATGTCGCGAAAAACTACAAAAAAATTAATATTTGAAAAATAAATGGAGATGCAGTTTTCAAACAAATTGCATTAAAAAGTACTTTTTTTCCCAATACAACGGTGTAAACATTGAAAATGTGCGATGCTTAGAAGTTTTAAAAAATGCTGTAGAGTATTTAATCGCACAATGAAACAACGGCTTTTGTTTTATGACTGGCGTATACAAAGTAACGTTATTTATTGGAGACAGAATAAGCTGGGAGAAAGAAGTAGCATATCGGGGGCTGATAAACTCTTGCGAGTTCACTTACTTGCGATTTCAAAGAGCATTTCTTTAACTACGCTATGAACATGTAGATTTTATAGTCTATAATTCGGTTTTCTCAACTCTGCATATGCGTTAAATATGTCTCATAGAAATGCTGTTAATTCTCATGTAAACATTTTGATGTTTAAAAGATAAACATGGTAAAATAAGAGCGGAAAAAGAACGTAATATTGTTACTCTTGCATGCATAAATTATGTTACGCAATCGTAAATGTTTACTTCAGAATATATATCATCCGAAAAGACAAATTTTCTTGTTGGTACCGTACTGAGAATATATTAATGCAATAAAAAAACTACTTTGTCAAGTTTGTGAAAGTTTAGGCTGAAAAAGAGACGTGTTTCAGAAATGCTTCATTAAAATCGGAGATCTAATCGTATTCTGACGTTTTGGAAGAGAAATGTGACACTTTTTAGAACCGCTGTTAACACGCAAGAGGATATTATATTTTTGTAGAAGAAATCGAGATGAAGCAGCTTTATTTTTTTTTAACGCGGTGAAAAAAAAAATCAAATCTATTCTACTTTTAAAATGGGTAGGGTTTAGGACTTTTAAGAGAATACCTAGTGTGTATTTAGAGTGCATATAGTCAAACATGCAAAAACGCACTACAACACTGGTTTACTTTTCTGGGGCTCTATCGACCTCTTTCCGAGGTGCGGTTAGGCATCTAGATTGAAAAGTTTTGATACTTGAATACGATACTGATTTTTACGCTTTTATTTGAAATATATTTCTTTGCAATATTTCCGGGCTGAGTATTTATATATTTTTATTGAAACACTTCAACTAGGTGTATTTTTTTTTTCCTTTTCTGTTCAGATTTTTAGATAAGTATTCTTTTCTTTGCCCAAATATAATAGTAGTAATGATTATCTCATGTACTTTTTACAAACTTATTGGACATAAACGTTTGTTTCTATACCGTTTAGCTAGAAGCTGTGAGAAAAATTAATAGGGATTCAGATTTTCAAAAACGTACAAGCCAGATTATTAAAAAAATAGTAATATTTTTTTTTATATTAATATATCATTAACGGACCAATCAAGGGCACTTACCTAATCATCATAAAAAGTTTAGTGAAATTCCGAAGATATACAAACTTTTATTTAATTAACTGTTATTATTATTCCGTTGTGTATTGTGTTAGTATATTATTAACTGCATATTTAAATTATTCCGCGGCTTACATTGCTTTAATAATAATCTTTACATCCTAACGTTTACAACAGGGAATGTTTCTAAAATTGAAATTAATGATTTGTTAAAAATAGACAGTATTCGCTGATCTGAGTTCGAGGCTATATAAATCGCAAATTTTGAGAAAAACAAACCAGAATATTTGCATCGTAAACTATAATGATTTTTTTTAATGTCTGAAACAAAATTATTTTGCAATATGTGAGTATGTGCGTGTGACAAACATTCACGCTAAAATGTAAATATTTGACACCATTTTTATGACATTAATTGCTATTTCTATAATTTACAGTTGAACATAAAAAGTTAGTCCAAAAATACTCTCGTGCACTATATATAACAAAATTGTATATATCGTTCGGGTTGATGTCATAATTATGCATTTTTTAATTGAAATTTCATTGTTTGGCGACAAAAATAAAATCTAAATTGTAAATAAAAAATAGCATGTAACTCACAAGTGCAGTCATTTTTATAATTACATCTGTTAGTTTCTCTTGAAAGTCATATGACCGGGAAATTACAAAAAAAAAAAAAAATCAAAAACGAACTGATCTTTGAAATTTTATAAAATTTTCAGATGCGTTTTTCTGAACTTGACACAAACGATAAGTGGCCATATATTGTTTTAATTGCAATCACTCCCACTGAAAAACATTTTAAGCATTGCAAACATTCCTTATATATTTAAATTAAATATTTTCGTTTTATAATACACTACACTTCTAAAATTAAGGAACAGTGTCCTGATGCTTTCGATAGTACATAGTTTGTTAAATATCTATCAAAATTCTTGACGAATAGTCCTTCAACTTCGAGGATGTAAAAAGCATGTTTGACTTCAATTCAGAAAGTTAAGATTTAGTTTGTTCTACAGTAAGGAGCCCAACAATAAATTTAATAGCAAGATAATTTTTGCGATCACCCATGTAACAGAAAATGCTCTAAATTTGTCTGCCACTGTAGCAAATGACTATAAGAGCTCTGTTTAACGATCGTGTGCAGTTGTGTTAACATAATACGCATATTAGTGAAGGTATTAAAGTTTCTGTGAAAAATTCAAATGTTTTTAACAATTTCCAACAAAGTTGACAATTATTTACGCATTCGGTTTGTTTATCTGTCTGTCCGACCGTCTATCTGTCCACGCTCCAACTCCCGTAAATATACTCGAATTTTCATGCAATTGACAAACCTTATTTAGGGTCACCTAAAAAAAATTTCTGCATGTTTAGTGTTGTATATGAAGTATATGGGATTAATAGTACATTTACAGGGAAATCCCAATTACATCCCAAAAGACTTCCATTCCATTATGGTATGTGGGGAAAAATCGTTTCCAGAGTATTTTAATGACATTACGCTATTTCAAATGTATTGAAACTGGTGTAAATCCTTGAATTTTACTACAAGATGATTACGATAGAATAGGGTATTCATAGCATTTGTCGTACATCACGCAAAAGAAATCGGTTACAGTACCGTCTTTGAGCGCATGACTACTAGAAGTGCGTTTTCAATTTCGGCATGCGCTTTTAAGTTAACAGATTTTTTTTTTCTTTGGCATTTTACTCCTTGTATATAAATTCTATACCTCATATAAAGAGCTGCACAAAAGAATTCACGTACTATTCTCCATATTAACGGAAATTGCTGAAGGGGTATTTTCAACTAAAGTATATACAGTGAAACCCCGATTTAACGTTATTCAAGGGACCATACAGAAATGACGTTAAATGCGGGAAAACGTTAAATCGGGGCAAGATGAAAACAAAACACCGAGAGTAAAAGAAAGACTAATTTAGGTAAGATACGTTCCTTTTTTTAATTTATAATGATTTAGACATAATTTTTGTAAATTATGTTTTAAAGAATTGGGTTATTTTATTTTACGTATTGTTTTTAGTAGTTATAACACAAATCTAAATTAGAGGATATTTTTGTAACCTTTTTTATTGGTCTTCACTATTTCAAAGGAATAATCTATATTTTACCAAATAAAATTAATAAACAAATTCTAACGAATGCTATCAGTTCCGTTCTAGTACAAAAAGCAAAATCGAATAAATTAAAAAAGGATTGGTGCTTATGGAAGAGAGGAGAGTTTTCGAATGTTGTACCCGCAGTTGGTACGAAAGGCAAAAATAGGATAGATTCCGAATTTTGAGCGTATTGATAATATATATATATATATATATTTATTTTCATCACAATTTTTGATTACTTTAGAAAAATTTCGTTGAGTTTTTACGCTGAAAAACATTAAATGCGGGAAATATTTAAAATGATAACGTTAACTCCGGGATTTTTTAACATTTCAACTATAGGAAATTAATTGGGACTAGTGAAAAATGACGTTATATGCCGGAAATCGTTAAATACGGGTTATGGTAAATCGGGGTTCCACTGTATGTATTTCTTAAATGAACTAAATTTTGGTATGCATGTAGTTAATAGATACGAATCTATATATTTTATACAGTGCTGCTCAAAGAATTCAGATAATTTTCCGATTATAGATGGGAACAGCTGAAATTGGGTTTTCAAATGTTTTATGCATTTCCATAAGGTTGAATTATAATATTTTAACTTATTAAGCGGTGCAGCTTTGTTACATTATTCTGAATGTGTTGGAAAATGTTTCATAATCTATGCTTGACGCATGGTTTTTCTTTCTTTCTTGTGTTGATAATAACAGTGAGTTTTCAACCAAATTTAACACCACTTTCTGAAAACTTGAAAAAGAACATAGAAACTCTGTACTGGAATTAAAACATGAATATATTGAATATTTGATGAGATATAGGAATTTGTAGAAACTAATTTTTAACTGCGCATGCGTGAAAGTTTCCATTTTTTTTTTTTTCATCTATTGGTAGTCAGCTATTTAGGGCTACTCATATGAAAGTCCAGTCAAATATTTTGAAAACTTAAAAAGATACAGCTAGCTGGTTGACAAATTGTGGCGAACCCTTTGTAATAAAGCTACTTTTAGAAAACAACTCACTAATATCGCCCGTATCTAAATTTTCGCGATATTTTGCTGGACATTTTATATAAGTTATCCTAAATTGCTTACTATCAAATTATGATTTTTTTTTTTTTTTTTTTTTTTTTTTTTTTTTACATTTAAATTATTTAATCTCTTATTTCAACGTTTTTTCTTTATCTTTCCTTTTTTTGTATTTTAAATAAAATCAGCATTATTTGTTTTTAATTTTTTGTTTCGAGGCATCTGTACTATTTTCTAACTGATTTAGCCGTTTCAATTTTTTAACCTTCTAAATTAGTCACCAAAGTATGGCGAATGGGAAACTTTTTGTAAAAAGTAGCAATTAAATACCAAGATTTGCTATCAAAAATCATGTTTATATCAGTATATTATACACAAAAATGACCGCGGGAATATTCTCTATCATATCACCTAAACCGGGAAAAAATCCATTCAGTAGTGTTTGAAATTAGCCGGGACATAGACACATTTAGGATTGCATGCTTTATAATAGATATGTTACTGTAAAAGCTCAAAGTCTGGTAAATTCTAGGTTATAAAGGTAAATACTAGAATTTAACAAAGGGAGTTGGTAAAAGCCCGTAATATTATCCTTAACGCTTCTACTTCGGGCTTTTACCAAATCATTTCGGTAACTCCTATTAATTGCGCAATCCCTTTTGGTAAAAGGCCGAAATGGTCGATATGCTTACCATGAGGTTCGTGAATGCTTAACGTATTGCGCACTTTCTTATGCAGATGTAAGGCATTTATAAAACTAGGTATAATACGAAAGAACCTGATTTGCTACGTTTGACTTGCAATTTCCAACTTCTTTTTCTTGTACTGTATAAGTTTATTTATATTGCATTTAAGCAAATATTTGTTAGCAATGACTACAGTTTCTAATTTTTTCCAAGTAATAAAAATTTTCAGTTACGTATAAACTACATATATTTTAGTTTGTGTATAATTGACTCTAAGTTTTATTCGAGGTTTAAAATTGTGTTTCAAAATATTTAGTCGTGTACGAAAAAAGTTATTTTTGTTAAAATATTTAATGGATTTTTACTTTTTCGTAAAAATGCTAGTGTGGCGAAAAATAGCTTGAGATTAGAAAAAAAAAAGGAAAAGAGGTAAATATGTGCGAAAGTTTTCTTTCTTTTAAAAGTTTGTTAAGCAAATATTTCCCCAGGGATTTTTTCTTTGCGCTGTCCACACAAAAGAGGATGCGAGATTGCGAAACTGACAATCTCCTTTTTCTTGCGTTTCCTAAGTAAGATAAATTTACATTCTAACGAGCTGACTTTTTGGTGACAGTAGTTTCAAAATTTACATGTGCCGTAATCTATATTATATATATATATATATATATGTATGTGTAAAGTCAATGTTTTGGTAATATGTTTTTATGCAAATCTACAATTTTTGACACATTTTCACGTAACTTTACATGCTAAGTACAGGCGAAAAATCCCGGCTATTTTTCAATTTTCTCACCACACTCCTTACACCTTTATCAACCGCATGTCATAATTTATATTATACAAATCTATTTTTTTTTTTAATTTTGAAATGAAATTTATTTTTTGTTGCCATATATTAAAAAGTTATAGCGGAGTAATTAAAAATAGTAAGAATGTATAAGTAATATTTAAACACGTGGAATTTTGAACTTATTTCATTTTCGTTATTACCGGTAAACTGTACGGTTGAATTACGGTATACATATTTATATTTAAATAAGTGTACTTTGTTTTATGAGGCAATAACAGTTCTTATTTATGCTCATCGTGACGTCACGTAAATATTGCTTATTAATTTAATATTTATTTGATGCACTAAAAAAGTTATTAACTTTTTATGGCCGCTAAGAGCACTGAACCCTGTTATTATTAAAACATGTATGCTAATTCCTTTGCTTTATTTTACCTGAAGGAGCCCCCCCCCCCCCACCTCCCATGTTAGTACCGGCATCGCTGGATTGTTCTAATAGATGCAGAATAAATATTATAAAACAACTCATTTAATGACTTATACTATTAAAAAAAAATGCATAAAATTGCATACATGATTTTTTTTAAACATAAGCTTTTAATTTTAGTTTAGGGTAACACAGTTCAAGGAACATGCTGGAATAGAGGAAAACAAGCTTAAAATTAAAACTGAAGCCTTAAAAATACTATTTGATTTCTATTTAACATCTGTTTATTTCCACTCATTGAATCTTAAGTTTTCTCAAAGGCAAGACTCACAGGGATCCTATTGTTTTCTATCTTTTTTATTACTATTTTAGAAAAAAAAATAATGGCAGATTTCTTCAACACTGAACAGTGGAGAGTTCCAGGGGCTCACTAGTTGCAGAGCAACTTCACGCTCTGTAAATGAGTAATGGTACACATCACGAAAAATAAGGTATGATAGTATAACTGTAGTACATCTGGAACTTATAAAAAGAGTGTAAAGCTAGCAAAACTAATAATAAAAGCTAAGCAAAAATAATTAAATAATAATATGTGTCGACAATCGTCTACGTGCACAGAGCTGCACGATGCTTTCAGAAACATACAATGCGAACACATAGAGAATTGCAGGTGGAACTAGAAGAAAAACGAGAAATAAGTCTATTTCAGAAGACGGCCGCGTAAGCATCCAATCTGAAATAGGGAGGGCGTGGCTTCACCATTTGGAAGTCCGCAGTATAAATATTGCAAAAAATATAGAAATTCATAAAAAGAAAGGGTTCACATGTTCAAACAAACGAAAAATGCTAAGGAAAGCCAATTACCTAAAAAAAGACCATACATTTCAAAATAACCAGTAAGATAATTTTGAATAAAGGGTAGGAGGTGTAATCGAAATTACGACTCGCTACTAGAAGAAATGTTACTGGATTCTTCCATCATTTTACTGAAGACTAGAAGTTTAAAAAGAGGATCTTTATTAATAAATTGACTTAATGAAATAGTCTAATCTTGAACGCCAGATTCACCTTTGTTTATTATATAAAAACATGAAAACATTTAAAATTCTTCATTAAAACACATTATTAGATAGGTGTGATAAAATATATGCTTTAAAAATTAAAAACACTAGATTTTAACATGATAAAAAAGCTACTCCAAGCGCTTTCGGCTAACCTTAAGCCTTTGTCAAGGAGAAGAGAATTGACTGAGAAAACATGCGACGTTCGATGTTCACAGCTACACATTGACCGGAAACACACTTCAGGATACTCGCAGGTGGTCGTACCCATTAAACTGAAGGAGGGGGGAAAAGTAGAGAAAGCTCAATCCTCCGGGAGACCAAACTCTCCCGTAACATGAAGTAAATTAAACCAGATACGCGGAATTTGGTATGATAATACGTCATTACAGCAATTTTCTGCTTGCGTTAAGGTTTCCAAAGACTCTAAAATAGCACAACTATTAAAATCGGAAGTCTGCATAATGACTCTCGCTCTATTGAAAAGGATGTCAATATCTTTAGTTAGAAATAGCCTTGAGAGCGCGGTAGCCGGTCTATTTTTATTAATATCCTGCATGTGCTCTTTAACTCTTGTTTGGAATTTTCTTGTGGTCATGCCAATGTAATTTAATATTTTATTTGTTTCTTTACTTTTGTATGGGATGATATAAACTCCGGACTTATTGTCCATACTAATAGGATCAATTTTGCTATTAGTACGGACAATAAGTCTGGACTTTATATCATCCCATACAGAAGTAAAGAAACAAAATATTAAATTACATTGGTATGACCACAAGAAAATCCCAAACAAGAGTTAAAGAGCATATGCTGGATATTAATAAAAATAGACCGACTACCGCCCTCTCAAGGCTGTTTCAAAATAAAGATATTGATATCCTTTTTAATAGAGCGAGATTCATTATGCAGGCCTCGGATTTTAATAGTTGTGCTATTTTAGAGTCTTTGGAAATTTTAACACAAGCAGAAAATTGCTGTAATGACGTATTATCATACCAAATTCCGCGTATCTTGATTAATTTACTTCATGTTACGGGAGAGTTTGGTCACCCAGAGGATTGAGCTTTCTCTACCTTCCCCCTCCTCCAGTATAAAGGGTACGACCACCTGAGGGCAACCTGAAGAGTGTTTCCGGTCAATGTGTAGCAGTGAACATCGAGCGTCGAGTGTTTTCTCAGTTAATTCTCTTCTCCTTGACAAAGGCTTAAGGTTAGCCGAAAGAGCTTGGAGTAGCTTTTTTATCATTTTAACATATATTGTTTTTAATTTTTAAAGACATTTGTATACATTTTATCACACCTATCTAGTAATGTGTTTTAATAAAGCATTTTAAATGTTTTCATGTTTTTATATGATCTTTATTACTTTTAATATGATCGAGGACACTATTGAGTTTGAGGGGAATTTCCGAAAAAATAACTAACATTCAGATTTTCTTTGATTTTAAGTACAATCTTAGCTATCGCAGGGATAGATCCTGAGAATCCATGTAACTCGTAGAAATGCTAAGTTGGGAAGAGCTGAAGTTTTAGAGTAAGTTGATTGCACAGTGGGTGTGGCAGTTTTAAGAACTCTAGAATCACATTTTTTCCCAGATTTTCCTTTGTAGAATTTTGACTTTTACAAGTGGCAGTATTAGCATAAATGTTAAGCAATTGAGTTGTAACAGGAAATTGCCATCAGCTCTTATATCTGCAAAATAAATATACTATAAATTATTTCGAGTTTAAAAGAGTGGCAGCAAAGGTTTGAAATTTTAAAAACGTCGTCGACATACGAAGGTATGAACTGAAACTCACTTAGAATATAACTGTCTGTATTTTTTGACTGAATAAGTGAATTCGCACTCTATATGTTACTATGTTAAATATTATTTTTACTGTAATACTTATCTCGCAGCAAATTACGGGACAATGAGTTATTCTTAATCACTTTTTATTTACGTAAATAAAGTCAATTTAGAATCGCGCTTTGTCTTTGACGCTTTGCAAAAATATATTTTACGAATTGAGAAAGAATTTTTTTTTGTAATGTTCGTTTTTACTTACATAATGTTAATCATATTATATTTTAATGGATCCATTGTTTTCCTTGCTATAAAGAAAAAGTTGACAATTTTTACATAAAAGTAAATAAAAAACCATGTTTTGTCTTCTAATGTAGCCCTCTAATTGGTCATATCATAATATTACTAATGCGTGATAACAACACAAGTTGCATTTTCTAGTCTTAAAGATTATAATAAATATTATTTATTATATCTTCAGGTAGAATAATGTGGTGACATTCCAAAAAGCTATCTATCACAGGATGAATCTTTTGAGATGTTAAACATTCAGAGAAATATCTTTAAAGAACTTTCACGAAAGTATAAGTAATATCCAAGTCTAAAGCAATGGTGAGTAATGGAAGTGGACCTGTAAATAAAAATCAGGCAATTAATTGTTTTTTTCTATTCTTTCGCATAGATTAGTGCAGTGTCAAAAAATTCCTTTAAAAAAATGAAAAAGTATAATCTTTTCTATTGCGTGTCCACTCTCAATGATGACCAATGGCTAAATCCCAAGCCATCAATCATAGACATATAGTTCCAATTACAAAAATGTTTTAAACAAGGGAAATAATACCGGGTGATTCAAAAGTTCAGTGCGAAAGTAAAACGCGATAAAAAATATCTATAGTTTGGAGAGACATGGGGTTTGCAGATAAATGTTCAACGTGGTACGGGATTTTGTGTGACAAAAACAAAAAAATTAGTTCAAAATCTCGTCAATAGGGAGTGCGACTGCAGATAATTCCTTTGAATAATTCCATATGCACACACAACGCAAGCTTTGGATACAAAAACATTAGAGAATTCTGCATGTACACTTTTCTGTACCCAAATCCTGCGTTGCGTTAGCAATATGGAATTATGACATGGAATTTTCTGCAGTAGCGCTCTCTATTGTCGAAATTTTGAACTAATTTTTGTTGGTGTCATACAAAACCCTGTACCACGCTGAATATTTATCTGCAAACCGCATGTCTCTCCTACCCATAGATCTTTCTTATCACGTTTTATTTTCACACCGAACTTTTGAAACACCCGGTATTTAAAAAGTAATTTGTTTAATAAAATATTTTCTTGAAAATTACGAAATTTAAATTTGTATAATGTACCTTGGTCCTTATAAGTTATATTTCGTAAAAAATATTCTATTGCACTAATAAGTAAGACAAAAAAGTCTCATTCTTCTATGGTTAAAACTGACTGTGTAACAGCTGTTTAAAGTTGTAGCATCTCTTTCGCTGCGAAATAGAGGTCATTCATAGATTACTAGAAATATAAGTAATCGTCAGATTTAAGAAAAAAAAATAACAGTTGAGAGTAAAATTAACATTACGCTATAAATCTGAAATGTGTTTTCATTCTGGTATATTAAAGCAAAATATACAACTTATACTAAAAATATATGTGAAACATACCACAATTTTTGAAAAAAGATATAATGAAAAGAAACAGTCTCATTTTCTTATAAAATAAAACTTAGGGTCTAATACAGATGTTTTAATCTATCTAAAAGTTTATTAATAAAAATTAAGACTATCGCAATAATTGTACGATGTCATTACTTTCAATTACAATGAATATACGCTCGAAATAAAAATTTTCTAATACTTTAAGCACTTAGTGTACGATTCCTCGAAGTATGGCCCAACTCACCCGTGTTCAGATGTAGAACATTGGCTGGAATTCAAAGTTTCATAACTCTGTCAATTTTAGTGTTAGATGAATGGAACTTTTTTTGTCTTACTTGTTTGGGTTAGGATAAGAGGAATAGGGAATTTTTACTAAGTATTACTTATAGTACAAGAGAACGTAAAAAAATAATTTCCGTAATTTTTAAAGAAAATGTTTTATTGATCCAAATCGCTTTAAAATTACTCCTTCACCTCATTTAAAACATTTTTTCTAATTCGACCCTATGTATATGAGTAACGGTTTATGAATTAGTTATTGGACACCAATGAGAGTGAACACCCTACTTTATGAAATATGACGAAGATGTCGCAAAACGATACCCAAACTTTAAATTCAATAACTTTCTTATTATAATAAAAGTAAAGATAAAATATGTGACATGATCCCTACTACATTGGAGAATGTTGACACTTTAGAAACATCTTCATTAAATTTATCATATTACCTTATCCTGTAGGCACTATAATTGATCATTTTGGCTTCAAAATACTAAGACATGATGAATGCAATAAAGTTTCGCTTCCTAGTCTTAGTGTTTATTATAATTATTTATTCTTTCAGCTAGGAAAAGGACTGGACATTCTCGTGGGACCTATTCATCACAGAAAGATTCCTTAGATGTTAAAGGTATAGAGAATTATAATAAATATTCATATAGCACTTTTAGAATAGCTTAAGGAATATTCAGATAATCAATTCTCAGAAATAAAAGTAGATCTCTAAATAAAAAATCTGCAATTTACTGTTTTGATTATTTTTTCTCACATTGATTAGTAAAATGTGGCGAATGTATTGCGAAATAAAATGAAAGGGTATAACTAAGTTATGAGATGCTTTAAAATATATATATAGGATAACCCACTTCATCACCCGCCCCCAACCCCTTTTCATAACGGAAAACAAATAAATAATTTTTAAATTTAGTAATTCTCTAATTATTATAAATATACAGATAGAAGAAGTCATATTTCTTGGAATAATGGAATAGTCTTTTTTATATATATACAGTTTACCTTTAAATATATCATGTTGTCTTCTCACGTAGTCTCTATATTTGAGCATTCTGCTATCATATTATTGTTATTATATGATGAAAATCTACTTGAGTTTCACTTCGTAGTCTTAAAATTTATCATACTTATTATTTGTACCTTCTGCTATGAAAATAACTGGACATTATTAATTGTTGGACATTAGGATTATTTACATGATTAATTCTCAGTTAGAAAAGTAGATATGTAAATAAAAATTCTGCAATTTACTGTTTTGATTAATTTTGCTCACATAGATTAGTGCAATGTTTTGAAACTAATACCAAGTAAAATTAAAAAGTAAAACTAAATTATCAGATGATTTTAAAAAACATATAAAGTGTAAAGTCTTTCATCACTCCTTCCCTCCTAAAGGAATAAAAATTTAAAAAAAATTAAAATTCAACTAAGTTATCAGATGCAATAAAAGTTAACACCGTTCATGACCTCCGTCTTAACAAAGAAAATAAAAACAAAAAAAATTAAATTCAATAATAATCTAATTATAATAAATATACAGATGAAAGAGGTGAAATATTCCCGGTTATGATGGAAGTGTTGTCGCTTTATAGATTTATCTTTAAAATATATCATGTAGCCTTCTCACATGTTCTCTATAATTGATCATTCTGCTACCAGTTAATATATGGTGACTATGGTGGAGATTTTTATTTCGTGCTCTTATATATATCATACGTATTATTTGTATCTTCTGTAACGAAAAGAATTGGATATAAATGTATCGACAAAACGAGTTAAACATTTTTTACTCACATGGAGATTTACAAAATTATAAATATTAATGCAGACTTTTTTGGAAAGCGTAACAAATATTCATGTATGCTTACTCAAAAAAGGAAGTGGATAATTAATATGTAAAATAATAATATTCTAAATATAATTTATTCCTCATGTTAGGAAAAAAGACTGAGAATTCCCATGGAATACAGAGTGATTTAACTTTGTTTGTTAAACATTCAAAGCATTACAATTTAAAATTCGTATAGAATTTTAGGAAAGGCATACGCAACGTACAAAATAATTTTAAAAAATAATTATTGATCAGAAAATGAAAATCCTGCCTTTATTCTGTTTAATTTTTACCTCATACATTACTATAATATGACAAATGTAATTCGAAAGAACATGAAAAGGGATAACTTATGAAATGTTTTAAAAAATATATAACTGGGGCGAACTCCCTAAACCCAACACCAAAAAACATACTCAAAAATTTGATAATTATTTGATTATATAAAGCTTAAAAATGAAATAAGTGCCATGTTCCCTGATATAATGGAAAATTTATCACCTTAAAAATTTCCTATTAAAATATATCATGTTGCTTTCTCAAATAGCTACTATGACTAATCATTCTGTCTTCTAATCAGTAAAATATGACAACGCAATTAAGTTACACTTCCTAGTCTTGGTGTTTATTATAATTCTTATTTATAGATTCAGGTAGGAGACTGACTGGGACATTCCCGTGACACTCATCCATCACAAGAGAGATTTCCTAGAAGTTAAAGATTCATAACATTATAATAAACATTCATATAGAACTTTTCGAATAGCTCAAGAAATATTCACATATAAATGAATGTTCAGAAATAAAAGTAGATCAGTAAATAAAAATTCTGCAATTCACTGTTTTAATTAATTTTTCTTGCAATTTGACGAATATATTGCGAAATAACATGAAAGAGTATAGCATAACTGTAGGATAGATGACCATAATTTTTAAAAATTGAAATAAAAATTCTTAGAATGCAAATGCAAGAAATATTTATACATATTACAAATTCTTATTCATATCTTCATCATATTTTGGAAAAAAAGTAATTAAATATCTAGAACTTAAAGTAGAAATCAAAATTGAAATTAAAATGGCAGATGGCCATCTCTTTCAAATCGGGGAGAGATGGCCATATAATACGAGAAAGAAAAAATGAAGTTCAAATAGCCATAAGTAACACATTTCATGTAATTAATCATGAAAAGCACATAGAAATTTTTAGAGATTCAATTATATCACTGAAAATTCATGAATAAAATTTAAATAAACAAAATTTGTATAACTTCAATCCTTCACTTTTCGTAAAATTTTACCACATTATCGGCAAATGTCTTGTTAGTTTGTACACGTTTCATGGAACCACTGCTGGCACCTTATGCGTTCTATCCAGTCATCCATTTTGGTTGTGGCATTATATTCTTCTCCACAACCAACACAGTGATCCTCGTCCAATTCAATTCCCTCGGACTCTGTAGAATCTAATAATTTCAAATGTATCTAATCTTCTTCGCTGCTGGAAGTGTCGTGTTTTTGTTTGTTTCTGGCTTTGATTTGAGATTTTTCAGGGTTTTAAATTGATTTATCAACTTTATCTGTTTCTGGGATGAACATTTCCGAAGTTTTTTAATATTTTATGAAACAGAAATACATCGTTAAACTATTATATTATTGTTATTGAAATATTTATATTAGTTAAAATTTAAACAATTATGTCAATTAATATAGTTATAAAATTAAAAAATATATAATTATTTTAAAGATAATTATATTTAGTTAAAAAACGCACTCTGTATAATTTTTTAAATGTTGATTATAGGCGGCCATCTATTCTAAAATTGATGGACAGATTGCCACCCAATTAAAGCGACACTCCTTTATTGTACGTCTTTGTTTTAGACTTAAAAGTAAAGATTGGATTATATACGTGCCTTTAAAGTCCTTATAGTGAAAAGAAATGTAATAACATACGTACTGCAAAATGTTCAGATACCTAACTCAACAAAAATATTCAACCACTAAATTAAATAAACATTAAAATTACACTTTCTTTTTATAACTAAAAAAAAAAAAACAGCTGCACATCGCATTGAATGAACACGTTGAACTATTTATTACGAAAAATGTCTATGCTGCAATCTATGATGTGGTTTTTAAAATATTTAGACTGGCCATCTCTCCTCTATGGCCATATATCCTAGAATTATCCTAACTAATGGAATGCGTTACAAAATATAAAAAGGGTAAAACGCTTCACTCCCCCCCCCCTCTCTCCAAAGGGAAAAAATCAAGATTTTGAAATTCAATAATCTCTAATTATAATAAATATTCAGATGGAAGAAGTCATATATTCCCTGGAATAATGAAAGAGTTGTTGTTTTATAAAGTTTATCTTCAAATCTATCATGTTGCCTTCTCGCGTTGTCTTTATAATTGAGTATTCTGTTATCAGATTATTATTATTATTATTACATGATGACAATAGAAATGAGTTTCACTTCGTAATCTTATTTATCATACTTGTTATTTCTACCTTCAGCTATGAAAAAAACTGGACATCCCCCATCAGTAAAAAGAGTAAAACTTTTTCTCACATGCAGATTCACAGAATTATAAATATTAATGCAGATTTTTCTGGAAAGCGTAACAAATATTCATGAATAAACGACTGCACAAAAATAAAAGTAAATTATTAATGTGTAAAATAATGATATTATAAATATAATTTATTCCTCTAGCTAAGGAAAGGACTGCGAATTCTCATAGATTACAGAGTGTTTTGCCTTTGTTTGTTAAATTGTCAAAGAATTGTAATAAAAAATCATACAGAATTTTGAAAAAGGCATACGCAGCGTATAAAATAAAGTTTATATATCAGAACATGAAAATCCCGCATTTATTCTGTTTTATATATTCCATAAGTTACTACAATATGACAAAAGTAATGCGACAGGAAATAACAAAGAATAACTTATCAAATGTTTAAATCGTATATATGAAGGTTACTTACTTCTTCAAACCCCACACCAAAAGATAAACTCACATTCGATGATTCTTTGATTATAATAAGTATAAAAAGGAAAGAAGTGATATGCCTCCTGGTATATTGGAAAATTTATCACCTAAAAAATTCCCTATTAAAATTTATCATGTCGCTTTCTCACTTAGCTACTATGACTGATCATTCTGTCTTCAAATCACTTACATATGACAGCGCAATCAAGTTACATTTTCTAGTGTTAGCCTTTATTATAATTATCATTTATAGGTTCAGGTAGGAGAAAAGATTGGACATTTCCTTGGGACTCATCCATCACAGAAGAGGCATCTTAGATGTTAAAGATTCAGAGAATTATAATAAATATAGAACTTTTCGAATAGCTTAAGAAATATTCACATATAAATGAATTATTATCTGAAATAAAGTAGATCAGTAAATAGAAATTTTGCAATTTACTGTTTTGTTATTTTTTTCTATAGAAAAATGAAAAAAGTATAATTAAGTTATCAAATGTTTATATATTATATATATATATATATATATATATACACATATATATGTTAACCTACTTCACCAACCCCACCCCTTCCAGAAGGAAATAAAATTACTTTTTTTTTATTCAATAATTTTCTAATTACAATAAATGTAAATATGAAATGAGTGACATATTCCCTACAATAATGAAGAGTTGCCACTTTATTAAGTTTATCTTTAAATGGATCTAGTTGCCTTCTCACGTAGCATCTATAATTGAGCATACTGCTACCAGATTATCGATATATGATGACAAACGCAATTGAATGTCACTTCGTAGTCTTTAAACTTATTATACTTATAATTTGTACATTCATATATGAAATAAACTAAACATTCGGCATAGATAATATGAGTGAAACATTTTCTTAAAACTACAAATAATGATGCTGAATTTTTAGGAAAGCGTAACGAATATTCATGCATATCAATTGCTCAAAAATGAAAGTAGATAATATGTAAAATAATAATATTATAAATATAATTTATTCCTCAGCTAAGAAAATGACTGCGAATTCCCTTAGATTACAGAGTGATTTACATTTGTTTGTTAATTAAACAAAGCATTATAATAAAAAATCATATGGCCTTTTGGGAAAGCCTTACGCAAAGTGTAAAATAATCTCCAGAAATGAATATAGATCAGAAAATAAAAATTCTGTCTTTATTCCGTTTAATATATATCTCATACGTTACTACAATGTGACAAAATTAATTTGAAAGGTAATGGAAAAGGATAACTTATCAAATGTTTTTAAAAATATATAATGGATGCTCACTCCCACCAATCCAACACCAAAAAACAAACTCCAACATTCGACAATTCTTTCATTATAATATGTATACAATTAAAATAAGTGACATGTTCCCTGGTATAATGGAAAAATGATCACTTTAAAATTTCATCGTCAAATTTTATCATGTTTCTCTCTCATGTAGCTACTGTGACTGATTAATCTGTCTTCAAACCTTTAGGATATGACAATGCAATCAAGTTCCACTTCCTATTCTTAGCGTTTATTATAATTATTATTTATAGGTTCAGGTAGGAAAAAAACTGGTCATTCCCCTGTGTCTCATCCATCACTGAGAGACAAGTTAGATGTTAAAGATTCATAGAATTATAATGCTTATTCATATAGAACTTTTCGAATAGCTTAAGAAATATTTACATATAAATGAATGCTGAGAAATAAAAGTAGATCAGTAAATAAAAATCCTGTAATTTAATGATTCGTTTATTTTTTCACACATAGATTATTGCGATGTCGCTAATCTACTACAAAGTAAATGGAAAAGGCTAAATTATATATCAGATGCATTTAAAAATGTATGCGAGTAACCGCCTTTCATCCTCACCTCCAAAAGAAAAACCCAGATTGTAAATTTCTCTAACTTCCTAATTATAATAAAACTAAAACAAGCGACATGATCTGCGGTATATTTGAAAAATTATTACCTTAAAAATTGGCTCTTTAAAGTTATATCATGTTGCTTTCTCACATAGCTACTATGACTGCTCATTCTGTCTTCAAATCACTAGGGCATTACAATTCTTTTATTATAATACGTATAAAAATGAAATAAGTGACATGTTCCCTGGTATAATGGAAAAATGATCACATTAAAATTTCATCTTCAAATTTTATCTCGTCGCGCTCTCATGTAGCTACTGAGATTGATTATTCTGTTTTCAAATCAATGGGACATGACAACGCAATCAAATTTCACTTCCTAGTCTTAGTGTTTATTATAATTATTATTTATAGGTTCAGGTAGGAAAAAGACTGGACATTCCCATGGGACTCATCCATCACAGAGAAGAGACATCTTAGATGTTAAAGATTCATAGAATTATAATACGTATTTATATAGAAATTTTCTAATAGCTTAAGAAATATTTACATATAAATGAATGCTGAGAAATAAAAGTAGATATGTAAATAAAAATCCTGTAATTTACTGTTTTGTTTATTTTTTCTCACTTAGATTATTGCGATGTGACGAATCTACTACAAAATAAAAGAAAAAAGCTAAATTTTACAGGGTTATTCTAAATGATGGACACAGTTTCAAAAAAAAATGTATTTATTAAGTACAAATCCAAAATGAACAATATTTATACCAATGAAAAGAGGAAGCTCCAAAGTTTTTTTAAAGACATTATAAATGTTCAATGTGCCCACCGTTTGCTGCACGCCAAACATCTACGCCATAACCAACTTCGCCCCACACACGAGAAAGCGTATCTGCTATTACTGAATGCACGGCTTTCAAAGCGGTGATGGTTCAGAAGCGGCCGGTAGAGGTCGCGCGGCAATAGGCCGCGATTTCGTTTCACTGTCAGTTGTGAGTGATATGGCTACTGTGGAGCACAAGGTTTTCTAGACAAATTTAGCTATCGCTTAGATGTTTGCCGTGCAGCAAACGGTGAACACATTGAACATTTATAATGTCTTAAAAAAGACTTTGAAACTTCCTCTTTTCATTGGTATAAAGATTATTAAAGTACAAATCCAAAATGAACAAATACAATTTTTTGAAAATGGGTCCATCACTTAGAATAACCCTGTATATCAGGTGAATTTAAAAATGTATGCGAGTAACCCCTTTCATCCTCATCTCCAAAGAGAAAAATCCAAAATGTAAAATTCTATAACTTTCTAATTATACTAAAACTAAAACAAGTGACATGATCTGTGCTATATTGGAAAAATTATTACCTTAAAAATTGCCTCTTTAAAGTTTTATCATGTTGCTTCCTCACGTAGATACTATGGCTAATCACTCGGTCTTCAAATCACTAGGACATGACAACGCAATCAAGTTACACTTCCTAGACTTAGCGTTTATTATAATTATTATGTATAGGTTTAGGTAGGAAAAAGACTGGACATTTCCGTGTGACTCATCCATCTCAAGGAGACATCTTAGATGTTGAAGATTCATAGAATTATAATAAATGGAACTTTTCGAATAGTTTTAGGAATATTCACATGTAAATGAATGCTCAGAAATAAAAGATTTGTAGATAAAAATCCTGTAATTTCCTGTTTTGATTCATTCGTCTCAAATAGATAAGTGCGATGTAAGGAATCTATTACAAAGTAAAATGAAAAAAAGTATAACTAAGTTTTCAGATGCTTTAAAAATATATAAAGGATAGTCTCCTTCTTTACCACCAATCCCCATTTCCCTCCCCCCCCCCCCAAAAAAAAAAAAAAAAAAAAAAAAATAAAGTCAATAATTCACTAATCATAATAAATATACAGGTGAAATATGTGATATATTCCTTTGTATAACGGAATGATTGTCGCTTTATAAATTTTATCTTTAAAATATATCACGTTGCCTTCTCACGTGGCCTATGCAATTAAACATTCTGCTACCGGATTACAAATATATGATGACAATGCAATTGAGTTTCACTTTGTAGTTTTAATATTTATAATACGTATTACTTGTACAATCAGCTAAGAAAAGAACTGGACTTCCGCATCGATAAAAAGATTTAAACATTTCTTTACATGGAGATTCACAGATTTATAAATATCAATGCAGAGTTTTTTGAAAAGCGTAACGAATGTTCATGTATTGCTAAAAAGTGACAGTAGATAATTAGTATGTAAAATAATAATATAATAAATATAATTTATGTTTCCCGCTAAGAAAAAGACTGAATTCCCATAGATTACATAGTACATATTTTTGCTTATTAAATATTCTTAGCATTATAAAAAAAAAAAAAAAAAAAAAATCGTATAGAATTTTGGGAAAGGCATACGCAACGTATAAAACAATGTTCAGAAATGAATAATTATCAGAAAGTTAAAATACTGCTTTTATTCTGTTTAATTTACATTCCATACGTTACTACAATGTGGCAAATGTAATTCGAAAGGATATGAAAAAAGATTACTTATCAAATATTTTATTATTAATATTATTATTATAATTGTTGCTTAGTCCTCCCACCCAACCCCCACACCAAAAAACAAACTCTTACATTCGATAATTCTTTGATTATAATAAGTATAACAATTTGGAAATTGCGCGTCAAACGCGGCAAATGAGGTGCGTCCGTACTATAACTAATTTTTACAATATTTTTTGCACCGCATATTGTACTGAATGTATGTTTTAGTACACTTCATAAGTGCATATCATTTTCATTCTGTTCGAAAAGCTGTAACAACATTAAAACGCACTTGCAATAATTTTCCCCATTGGCCGTAATGTAACGAAAAACTTTTGACTGTCCCTGTAATTAAACTATACATCCGATTTTCATAAAATTTGAAATGACTCGATAAAATTTTGCAACAATTATATATTTAGAATTTCAGGCCATTCGGTTGGGTAGTTTTTGCGCTGTTATATGCGGACAGACAGACGGACCGAACGACGGCTGTATGTGCTACGTATTTACATAATTACGAACGCACCTAAAGATGAAATAAGGGACATACTCCCTGGTATACTGAAAATTTATCACCTTACAAATTTCCTATTAAGATATATCTTGTTGCTTTCTCACATAGATACTATGACTGATTCTGTCTTCAAATCACTGAGATATGACAACGCAATCAAATTACACTTCCTAGTCTTACAGTTTATTATAATTATTTAATGGTTCAGGTAGGAAAAAGCCTCGACATTCCCTAGTTACTCATCTACCACAGAAGAGACTTCTTAGATTATAAGATTCGTAGTATTATATTAAATATTCATATAAAACTTTTCGAATAGCTTAAGAAATATTCACATATAAAAGAATGCTGAGAAATAAAAGTAGGTCTTAAAATAAAATATCTACAATTTAGAGTTTTGTTTCATTTTTTCCCCAAAGATTATTGCGATGTGTTGGATCTATTACGAAGTAAAATGAAAAAGTATAACTAAGTTATAAGATGATTATATATACATATATATATTATATATATAATAAAGAGGAAATCACAAATATGTGAACAAATGGTGAAATTCTAAAGATGAACAAGATATAAACATAAAAAGCAGCATGTAAAATATAAATCTGTGAATAACCTACAGAATCCTAAGAGCAGCTTGCAGGTTTAATTCATAGTGAACATGCGTTATTTCATCCAAATTTGTCGGCATTAAGCCTAAAATGACAAAATTTAGCTCCTAATAGCGCGTCATAAAACAAAATAATTGATAAAAACCAAGACATCTAAAGAAATATACACCTTCCACAAGATATTAAAAATTTAAAAATTATTAGAGCACAATGCCTCAACAATAGACAAGAATCTAAAACTACAGAAAGTTGACCCACAATATTATAACATGTGAGGATTATGTGTATATATATATATATATATATATACAAGTTAATTTCCTTCATCATCTCCAGCTCCCCAAAGGAAAAAAAATTAAGTACACTAATTCTCTAATTGTAATAAATATACAGATAAAAGAAGCGAAATATTCCCCGGTATGAAAGAAGAGTTGTCAACTTTAAATTTTTTTCTGTTAAAAATATGTTATATTTGCTTTCTCACATAACCTCTACAATGAATATTCATGTATCAGATTAATAATATGTAACGACAACACAATTGAGTTTACCTTCTCTGTCTTACTATTTATCGTAAGTGTTATTAGTATTATTTAAAAATTCAGCTATGAAAAGCACGGTACATTCCCACATCTACAAAAGAGTTCTCACGTGTAGGTCCACTGAATTATTATGATTATTAATACGGAACATTTAGAAAAAATAACTAATACCGACGTATAAAAGAACGCTTAGAAATGAAAGTACATAATTATGCATAAATAATAATATTATTATCAAAAACAAAAATATTATTTGAAGAACAAATTAAAAAACAAAATTTATTTCCTACGTTGTTTAAGCCCGAGAAGGGGCAGATATTAAGAAATTTCATTCAATTAGTTCTACATTTAATATTAAATGTTTCTAACAAATAAGTTAAACCAATTCAATATTAAAAAATAAAAATAAAATTCATACAATATGATTCTTAAAGCACTCTAAAAATTTGATTCCGTTCAAATGAAATAGAAATAAATCTTAGACTATCCAATTTTTAGGGTGTTTTAAGTATCATATTGTACGAATTTTATTTTTTAATCTTCAATTGGTTTAACTTATTTGCTAGAAAAATTTAACATTAAATTTAGAACTAATTGAATGAAATATCTTAATATCTGTCCCTTCTCGCGCTTAAACAATGTAGGAAATATATATATTTTTTTTTAATTTGTTCTTCGAATTATATTTTTGTTTAACATGTCAAGTTTTTTTAATGACTACTGCATTCAGACGAGATCATTTCAAAATTAATGAATGGTATCACCATCAGGCTTTCACAATGTGTGATGCTGTTTACCAATGAATAATTCAAAATATTTCACCACTGCAGTAATGCAGGTTGCTGTAGTTTGGACAAAAACTTCCAATCTTAATGTAAAACATCTATAATCCAAACATAAAAAAAAAATAATAATAATTTCACATAAATTTAGATACCCAATTTCCCACCCAGGTACGCTATGAATGCAAAAATAAATCCTTACTACTAATATTTAACAATATTACAGCTGTGATAATGTAAAAAAATTAAATAAAAGTTTACTTAAATTTTGTTACATTATTCTCTCCCAAGAGGTGATGTAAACGCAGGAGAAAATCATTAAAAAAAGTTTAACTTGGGATATAAATAGTTCCCATTTTGGAAAAAAAAATACATTTTAAAATTGAAGTTATGTAATTCCTCACTAAGTTCGCTACCTGCGTAAAAATAGCTATCGTTTTGAAACTTTTTACTAAAACAAACTTGACCAAAGCAGGAGCATATTCAGTTCAAATTTTCACGTGGAACTCTTTCAACTAAAAAGAGATAAATGATTATTACTGCTTTTGAATGATTTGCAACTATTGTATATATATATAGTAACTAATTAATAATAATTAACACAACTCTTAATAACGAGGTTGCTTTTAGACATTTAAACATTTAATAAGCACTTCACAAACAAACACATAACTTACAGAACGTTAGTCACATGACTACAACAGTAAACAGGACAGAATTCTCTGGAAATGAATTGTGGGCAGAAAGAAAGCTTTGATACTTTGGTGCTGCCATCTAGATACATTAAATTGAAGCTCCAACATGACAGCTCTCCCCCGTTAAATATTTGAATCAGTCAGGAGGTCTTCTGCACCTACCAGATCGTCTCAGTACCTGTGGAGAAGGAGAAGAAGAATTGGATTTAAGTTCAGCAGCATCAGCTATTGTACTAGTGGGAACAGAAAGTTTTAGTGAATCAGGATGAAAGTCAGTTGGTGTAGGACCTGGAGTACCTGGCTCATGAGAATCAACTGGTTAGGGATCTGCAATACTACTCTGTATTGGTGTAAAATCACCTTGTTTCACAATTGCATTTTCACATCTGAAATTTCCTGTATCACTTTCTTCAGAATTTGTATCATTAACTAAAGAAATCTCTGAACCTACATTAGTTATTTGATCAAGATGCCTTTTCCAGATATTCGAACCAACTTGAACTCTATAATGTAATTTTCCTTCTCGTGCTATTATTCGACAAATTTTCCTCTTGGCTTCTGGAGTATAATTTCTTACAGCTACTTTCTGGTTAATTTCAAATTCTTTTATTTTAACTTTGGACTTTTTCGCATATTGTTTATCATGAACTAAATTTGTAACATTTGGTACTATCAAATCTATTTTTGTTCTTATATTACGTTTTAGAAATAGAGATGCTGGACTCTCCCCCGTTGTAACATGAGGCATCTTCCTATATTGCAAAAGGAAGCTATTTAATTTCATTTGTAAAGTTTCAGGTTCGCAAGATAAGGCTTTTAATCCACGTTTAAGAATTTGCACTTATCTCTTCGCCTATACATTTGTAGCTGGATGGTATGGAGCACTGAAATATGTTTTACACCATGATTCCTCAAAAATGTCTCAAATTCTTCAGATGTAAACTGTTTAGCATTATCTGATACTAAAGAAATTGGAAAACCGTGTCGTGCAAAAGTGAAGAGAGACAAGTAATTGTATTTTTGGAAGTTGTACTAGGAACAATAAAAACTTCTGGCCATTTGCTATGGTCATCAACCACTAAAAGAAGCATTTTTCCCATAACAGGACCAAAATAATCAATATGAATTCTTTGCCATGGAGCTGTAGGCTATTCCCAATGATGTGTATCAACTTTGGGAGGATTATTTTTCAAATTTACACAAGTAGTGCAATTTCGTGCAAGATCTTCAATATCTTGGTCTATACCTGGCCACCAAACAAAACAACGGGCTAAAGCCTTCATTTTAACTATACTAAAATGACCAAAGTGTAATTCTTTTAAGATTTGGTTTCTATGAATTTCAGGGATAACTACCCTACATCCTTTTAAAATACAACTATATTGAAAAGTGAATTCTTCTTGTTTACCACCAAAAAGTAAATTTTTAGGAATTTCAGAACCAGAAATGAGATGATGAAAAATTTGACGTAAAATGGTGTCAGATTTTGTAGCTGAAGCAATAGATTTCGAAGTTAATGGTAAGATAGAGAGTTTATTAATTTGAAGAATTTCAGATTCATCAATTGGATTCGAATTTAATTGTTGAGGTAAATCTTCACTATGTAAAGGAAGTCGTAAATGAGCATCAACAATTCCGTGATCAGTAGTTTTTTTTTTTTATATATATATAACGGATATCACATTGAAACGTTTGTAAATAAATTGCGTATCGTTGCATTCCTAGCAGCCAATAAAACACGGATACTTTTAGAAGGAGAAAAAATGGACACTAAAGGTTTACTGTAAGTAAATAAGGTAGACCTGTTGCCATACAAATAATGAAACAATTTCTTCATACCAAATATAATCGCTAACGCTTCTTTATCAACTTGACTATACCGTTTTTCTGCATTATTCAAAGTTCTGGACACAAACCCAATAGGCTTGTCAGTGTTATCTGGCATCATATGCGAAAGAACTGCAGAGATACCATAAGGAGAAGCATCAGTAGCTAAAACTAAAGGTAATTGAGGATTAAAGTGAGTAAGAACCCTGTCAGAACTATTTTTTTTTATACTTTTAAATGCTTGATTACACTTATAAGACGAATTAAATTTAACATTCTTCTTAAGCAAATTATTTAAAGGATTTGCAATAGTAGATAAGTTTGGTACAAACTTAGCATAATATGTGACTAAGCCTAGAAAAGCTTTAACATGAGATACATTTACTGGCCTTGGAGTATTTAAAATTACCTCAATTTTATCTTGTGTTTTATGAACACCATGTTTATCAACTTTATAACCACAATAAGAAATCTGATCTGCCATCAAGAATGATTTTTCTTTCTTTATCCTAATGTTATATTCCCTTAATCTGCCTAATACTTGCTTTAATCTTTGTAAATGAATTTCATCTGTTTCATCTGTTTGACCTGTAACCCCAATATCGTCTATAAAAATTGTAACTCACTCAATTCCTCTCAAAATGTGCTCAATTTTTCTTTGCCATGTGGCAGGAGAACTAGCAAGACCCATGGGTAACTTAAGGAATTAGAATAATCCTTTTGGTGTATTAATGGTCAATAATTCTTGTAATTGTTCATCTACAGGTAACTGAAGATAAGCTTGATTTAAATCAATTTTTGTAAAATGTATCCCTCCACCTAATGTAGCTATCATATCTTCTATTTTAGGTAAAGGGTATTTTTCAACCTTCAGAAATTTATTTAATGTTACTTTAAAATCACCACATAAACGAATTTTCCCATAAGGTTTAACAACTGGAACTATAGGAGTTGCCCACTTGCTGTTTGTAACTGGTTTAATAATACCTGCGTCTTGTAATCTTTGTAATTCTTCATTAACTGCTGCACTTAGTGCATAAGTGACAGTCCTAGCTTTTCAAAATATGGGCGTAGCACCTTTTTCAAGATGTTTTCAAGTTCTGCCTGTAAACCTTTTACCTCCCCAGCCTTATCAGTAAATAAATCAGAAAATTCCTGAAGCAAACCTTGTAATTTATCTGGATAATTTACAACTTCATTCACATATACTGATTTTAAATTATGTGGGAAAATATCAAATTCAGATACCCAATCTCTACCAAATAATGGAAAATTATCTTCTTTTATCAAATACAACTTTACCTCTCTATTTTTATTTTCATAAGTAACATTTATTTCAACATAATCTACAGGTTTGAAAATTTCACCAGTTGCAGTTTTTAACTGAACATCTGGAGGGAAAATTTTATGATCAGGAAAAATTCTGCGAAATATTTTTAAAGGAACAGCAGAAATTCCAGATACTGGATCTAATTCCATATCAGCTCTAGCCTATTTTTTTAATGAAAACAGACAACTTAATTGGATTTGAATCTTTATCATACTTAACAGATAAAACATTTACAGTATTTAAAGGATTAACCTGTTTTTGAGAAATTGTACTTCTGCATACCTTGCATAAATGGCCTTTTTTCTACAAAGGCTGCAAGTAACATGAATAAATTTGCAAACATTTGCTAAATGTGAGGCATTTCCACATCTGTAGCACTTTAACTTATTTTTATTCATGTCAGAATGTGTATTATTTACCTGATTGTTGACATTCTGTTTTTGAGAACATTTTGTAATTTCTTATTTTGTACATTTTTCGTACTAGAAATTTTATTTACATTGAAATTTTTATGCTTAATTTCAGCAATTTCAATATCTTCATTATATAAAGCTAAAGCTTTCTCAACAGCTTTTTCGAAATTTAAATCATCAACTTGCGTTATCAATTTATTCTGAATATTTTCGTTTTTCAGACAGCGCAAAAACTGTCCCAGCAAATTTTCATTTAGAGTATCATCAGCAAATGAACAAAAGTTTGTACCCTTTTTTAATCTAGCAGCAGAATCTTGAATTGATTCAGTTTCATTCTGAAAACATTTTCTAAATTTAATTATCTCAATGAATTTATTGGGGGCGGGGCTCAAGTGTAAGCAGAATATCAACAATTTCATTATATTTTAAAATTTCACAATTCTTAGGTACACATAAATCACATAATAAACCATAAAATTTCGGCCCTAATAATGATAAAATAGCAGGAACTTTCTTTTCTTCAGCTATGTCATGCAGAACGAGATTTTGTTCCAATCTTTTCACGTATGTTGTGAAGGATTCTACTTTTTATCAAATTCTTTGCAGTGAGTGAACATATTACTTTAAATGTAGCAAAATAGTAAAAATGTAAAAGTAAATGTAATATCACTTACCACCGCCGTAAATACTGTAGAAGACTATGAAGTATTTATATAGCATTACAGTGTCCACCGAACCGTAGAACATTGAAGACCAGAAGTGTAGCCATTTTCACCGGCACAATTTTCATTTTCGGTAAATTTTTTTCCGGTACAAATATTTCATTTCTATCCATCGTCACCATTTATTGTATATTTAGTAACTAATTAATAATAATTAACACAACTCTTAATAACGAGGTTGCTTGTAGACATTTAAACATTTAATAAGCACTTCACAAACAAACACATAACTTACAGAACGTCAGTTACATGACTACAACAGTAAACAGAACAGAATTCTCTGGAACTGAATTGTGGGAAGAAAGAAAGCATTGATACTTTGGTGCTGCCATCTACATATATTAAATTGAAGCTCAAACATGACAGCAACAATGAAGAAAAAACTTCAAATTTTATAGGAAATATGTCCGCTGATTCTCAATGAAAAAATCTAAATTGTGAATTAAGAAAAAATATTTGAATAATGTAAATAAAAATTATCCCATGTTACTCTCAGGGTTATAATTCACCCATATGGAAAGGCATTTTATCATCCGTTTTGACCCTGACGCCAGGCAAACATTTTTACGCTATAAATTTATAATATCATTAGAATTAGTAAAGAATAAGAAAATTTTGGCATCACGGACAAAAAGGCGTGAAGATAAAAATGAAAAAGTTATGATCACCATAGGCTTTTGTATGGTAAATTAACATTGAGAAGTGACACTGGAAATAAATAAGAATTGCGCTGCCGTGCAATACTTAAATTACAACTATAACTATTTCACTATAAATAATATTATTTATACCTTCAGCTTAGAAAATTTCTGGAATTTCCATGGATCTATTATAGTCCATTATAGAATCTCTCCTTGTATATTAAATATTTTCAGAATTATAATAAGAAATCATATAGAACCCTGGGAAAAGCATTAGAAGTTATCTCGTATGAAAACGTTTTTCCGAAAAATGAATATAGATCAGAAAATAAAAATACTGCAATTATATTGTTAAATTTAAATTCTATACTTTACTGCATTGTGACAAAAGAACTTTGAAGAGAAAGGAAAAGAATAACTAATCTATCAGATTATTTTTAAAATATATAACGGGTCTTATGCACTCAACTCCCCCCCCCCCTCTCCCTAAAAAGACTCGAAAATTCGACAATTCTTTAATTATAATAAGTATCAAGATGAAATAACGTACATGTTCCCTAGTAACGATTCCTTACTTCTAACGATTGTCACCTTAAAATTTTCCTCTTTAAAATATATCATCTCGCTTTCTCCTGTAGCTAATATGACTGATCATTTTGTATTTACATTATTAGGATATGACAACACAATCAAGACGCACTTTTTAGTCTTAGTATTTATCATAATTATTATTTATACCTTTAGCTAGAAATCGGAATGGACAACACCTGGGACACATCGATCAATGTGTGACTTGTTCTTTGATATAAAAAGTTCGGAAAATTACAATAAATATTTATATAGAATATTTAGGAAAGTATAGAATTTTTACAGATAAAAAAACTTACACAGAAGTGAATAAATTGATTAACAAATAAAAATCCTTCAGTTTGCTGTATATTTAATTTTCATTGCATAGGTTAAAGCAATACTACCTAACTCGAAGAAAATTAAATCGGGTTATCTCAACTATGAGATGATCAAAAGAGTTTCTAATAAGGTGGCCTAAAACAAAACCCGAACGTTAAAATTTAGTAATTCTCTAAACAAAGTTATGTACATGTTTATAAGGAAACCTGCTAATTTTGCATATAGTTATTTAAACAATGGATATAATTGACAGTCCACTGTCTCAATTTCTTGAAATATTCAAACACACATGAAAACGTCAAAAAAAGTTTTTTAATTATTTTACAACAGAATAAAAATTGAAGAGTTATTTTTTCCATAATTTAAACGTCCGCTTCAGCAGGTTTAAATTTTAAAGCAACGTAGCGCCTTCTGTTGTCTGCAATTTGATTTTTATTTTAAATTCCACATGCAAAATTTACGAACATCTATATAAATATGACACGTATTAGGATCAGTCACTAACGTCATTGTGAAGCCTCTACATCTATTTTTTGACGAGGCGAAAATGAAGCAAATTGGCGGACTCACAGTGGACTCTGACTTCTCAGTGAAGTGGCGGACACATTAGCGTGAATTAAAGTTATCACATTTTTGTCATTGTTGCGATTGGCATTATAGTCCAGGCAATAGGGAATTTTACCTAGCAAAATTAATGGTAGTTCTGGAAATTGGCTTACTTTATGTTTCTTGGGTCGCTGAATCCGAATTTGTAACTTCCCACCAAAATTTTCCCCGGCAATCCCCCCAAAATTTTAGTAAAAAGCCCCCAAAATGTTTTTATAAAAAAAAATCAATTTTTTTTATTATTTTAGAGAAAAAGTATCTAGAAATTCAGAAATTAGACAAAATTTGCAACAAATTAGATATGACATTATGACTTAGGATGAAGGGGAAGGGGGGGATCTGCCTCGGAACATGCGCGCGGTGCTGCGTGAACTAAGTTGCGCAATTCCACTTAACCACTCACACGTTTACATTCGGCCTCCCATCTCCCCTCCGAACTTTCCCTATAAGATTTTTTTAATGAAAACAGACAACTTAATTGGATTTGAATCTTTATCATACTTAACAGATAAAACATTTACAGTATTTAAAGAATTAACCTGTTTTTGAGAAATTGTACTTCTGCATACCTTGCATAAATGGCCTTTTTTCTACAAAGGCTGCAAGTAACATGAATAAATTTGCAAACATTTGCTAAATGTGAGGCATTTCCACATCTGTAGCACTTTAACTTATTTTTATTCATGTCAGAATGTGTATTATTTACCTGATTGTTGACATTCTGTTTTTGAGAACATTTTGTAATTTCTTATTTTGTACATTTTTCGTACTAGAAATTTTATTTACATTGAAATTTTTATGCTTAATTTCAGCAATTTCAATATCTTCATTATATAAAGCTAAAGCTTTCTCAACAGCTTTTCCAAAATTTAAATCATCAACTTGCGTTATGAATTTATTCTGAATATTTTCGTTTTTCAGACAGCGCAAAAACTGTCCCAGCAAATTTTCATTTAGAGTATCATCAGCAAATGAACAAAAGTTTGTACCCTTTTTTAATCTAGCAGCAGAATCTTGAATTGATTCAGTTTCATTCTGAAAACATTTTCTAAATTTAATTCTCTCATTGAATTTATTGGGGGCGGGGCTCAAGTGTAAGCAGAATATCAACAATTTCATTATATTTTAAAATTTCACAATTCTTAGGTACACATAAATCACATAATAAACCATAAAATTTCGGTCCTAATAATGATAAAATAGCAGGAACTTTCTTTTGTTCAGCTATGTCATGCAGAACGAGATTTTGTTCCAATCTTTTCACGTACGTTGTGAAAGATTCTACTTTTTATCAAATTCTTTGCAGTGAGTGAACATATTACTTTAAATGTAGCAAAATAGTAAAAATGTAAAAGTAAATGTAATATCACTTACCACCGCCGTAAATACTGTAGAAGACTATGAAGTATTTATATAGCATTACAGTGTCCACCGAACCGTAGAACATTGATGACCAGAAGTGTAGCCATTTTCACCGGCACAATTTTCATTTTCGGTAAATTTTTTTCCGGTACAAATATTTCATTTCTATCCATCGTCACCATTTATTGTATATTTAGTAACTAATTAATAATAATTAACACAACTCTTAATAACGAGGTTGCTTGTAGACATTTAAACATTTAATAAGCACTTCACAAACAAACACATAACTTACAGAACGTCAGTTACATGACTACAACAGTAAACAGAACAGAATTCTCTGGAACTGAATTGTGGGAAGAAAGAAAGCATTGATACTTTGGTGCTGCCATCTACATATATTAAATTGAAGCTCAAACATGACAGCAACAATGAAGAAAAAACTTCAAATTTAATAGGAAATATGTCCGCTGATTCTCAATGAAAAAATCTAAATTGTGAATTAAGAAAAAATATTTGAATAATGTAAATAAAAATTATCCCATGTTACTCTCAGGGTTATAATTCACCCATATGGAAAGGCATTTTATCATCCGTTTTGACCCTGACGCCAGGCAAACATTTTTACGCTATAAATTTATAATATCATTAGAATTAGTAAAGAATAAGAAAATTTTGGCATCACGGACAAAAAGGCGTGAAGATAAAAATGAAAAAGTTATGATCACCATAGGCTTTTGTATGGTAAATTAACATTGAGAAGTGACACTGGAAATAAATAAGAATTGCGCTGCCGTGCAATACTTAAATTACAACTATAACTATTTCACTATAAATAATATTATTTATACCTTCAGCTTAGAAAATTTCTGGAATTTCCATGGATCTATTATAGTCCATTATAGAATCTCTCCTTGTATATTAAATATTTTCAGAATTATAATAAGAAATCATATAGAACCCTGGGAAAAGCATTAGAAGTTATCTCGTATGAAAACGTTTTTCCGAAAAATGAATATAGATCAGAAAATAAAAATACTGCAATTATATTGTTAAATTTAAATTCTATACTTTACTGCATTGTGACAAAAGAACTTTGAAGAGAAAGGAAAAGAATAACTAATCTATCAGATTATTTTTAAAATATATAACGGGTCTTATGCACTGAACTCCCCCCCCCCCTCCCTAAAAAGACTCGAAAATTCGACAATTCTTTAATTATAATAAGTATCAAGATGAAATAACGTACATGTTCCCTAGTAACGATTCCCTAGTTCTAACGATTGTCACCTTAAAATTTTCCTCTTTAAAATATATCATCTCGCTTTCTCCTGTAGCTAATATGACTGATCCTTTTGTATTTACATTACTAGGATATGACAACACAATCAAGACGCACTTTTTAGTCTTAGTATTTATCATAATTATTATTTATACCTTTAGCTAGAAATCGGAATGGACAACACCTGGGACACATCGATCACTGTGTGACTTGTTCTTTGATATAAAAAGTTCGGAAAATTACAATAAATATTTATATAGAATATTTAGGAAAGTATAGAATTTTTACAGATACAAAAACTTACACAGAAGTGAATAAATTTATTAACAAATAAAAATCCTTCAGTTTGCTGTATATTTAATTTTCATTGCATAGGCTAAAGCAATACTACCTAACTCGAAGGAAATTAAAACGGGTTATCTCAACTATGAGATGATCAAAAGAGTTTCTAATAAGGTGGCCTAAAACAAAACCCGAACGTTAAAATTTAGTAATTCTCTAAACAAAGTTATGTACATGTTTATAAGGAAACCTGCTAATTTTGCATATAGTTATTTAAACAATGGATATAATTGACAGTCCACTGTCTCAATTTCTTGAAATATTCAAACACACATGAAAACGTCAAAAACAGTTTTTTAATTATTTTACAACAGAATAAAAATTGAAGAGTTATTTTTTCCATAATTTAAACGTCCGCTTCAGCAGGTTTAAATTTTAAAGCAATGTAGCGCCTTCTGTTGTCTGCAATTTGATTTTTATTTTAAATTCCACATGCAAAATTTACGAACATCTATATAAATATGACACGTATTAGGATCAGTCACTAACGTCATTGTGAAGCCTCTACATCTATTTTTTGACGAGGCGAAAATGAAGCAAATTGGCGGACTCACAGTGGACTCTGACTTCTCAGTGAAGTGGCGGACACATTAGCGTGAATTAAAGTTATCACATTTTTGTCATTGTTGCGATTGTCATTATAGTCCAGGCAATAGGGAATTTTACCTAGCAAAATTAATGGTAGTTCTGGAAATTGGCTTACTTTATGTTTCTTGGGTCGCTGAATCCGAATTTGTAACTTCCCACCAAAATTTTCCCCGGCAACCCCCCAAAATTTTAGTAAAAAGCCCCCAAAATGTTTTTATAAAAAAAAATCAATTTTTTTTATTATTTTAGAGAAAAAGTATCTAGAAATTCAGAAATTAGACAAAATTTGCAACAAATTAGATATATGACATTATGGCTTAGGATGAAGGGGAAGGGGGGGATTTGCCTCGGAACATGCGCGCGGTGCTGCGTGAACTAAGTTGCGCAATTCCACTTAACCACTCACACGTTTACATTGGGCCTCCCATCTCCCCTCCGAACTTTCCCTATAAGATTTACTTTAAGTTTTTTGGTCGCTGAATCCGAATTTTTAAGTTCCCCCAACCCCCCCCCCCCCCGAAAACCCCCCAAATAGTTGTTTTTAACTTAAATTTCTTATTGTTTTAAGGGAGAAGCATTACAAAATTCAGAAACTAGACAGAATTTGCAACAAATAGGATATATGACATTATGACGTAGGATAAACGGGGAGAGAGGGGGCTGCCTCGGAAAATTCCCCGCGCGCTTTTCTTAAAAACGAAATTTTTTCAAAAAATCAATTTTTTGGGGGATTGCCGGGTGAAATTTTGGTGGGAAGTTAGAAATTCGGATTCAGCGACCCAAAAAACATAAAGTGAGTCGAAATCCTGAACTAGTATTAATTTTGCCAGGTAAAATCCCCTATTAGTTGGACTTCATAACTTAGTGCACATAGCGCCACAGTGTATGTTCCGAGGCAGCCCTCTCCCTCCCCGTTCATCCTACGTCATAATGTCATGTATGCTATTTGTTGCAAATTTTGCCTAGTTTCTGAATTTTGTAATGCTTTTCCCCCTAAAACAATAAGACATTTAAGTTTAAAACAACTATTTTGGGGGGGGGGGTTCCGGGGGGGGAATTTTGGGGGTAACTTAAAAATTCGGATTCAGCGACCCAAAAAACTTAAAGTAAACCTTATAGGGAAAGTTCGGAGGGGAGATGGGAGGCCGAATGTAAACGTGTGAGTGGTTAACTGGAATTGCGGAACTTAGTTCACGCAGCACCGCGCGCATGTTCCGAGGCAGATCCCCACTTCCCCTTCATCCTAAGTCATAATGTCACCTAATTTGTTGCAAATTTTGTCTACTTTCTGAATTTCTAGATACTTTTTCTCTTAAATAATAAAAATTTGATTATTTTAATAAAAACCTTTCTTGGGGGGCTTTTTACCAAAATTGGGGGGGGGGGGGTTGCCGGGAAAAATTTTGGTGGGAAGTTAAAAATTCGGATTCAGCGACCCAAAAAACATATAGTAAACTTTTTTCCAGAACTACCATGAATTTTGCTAGGTAGAGGCCCTATACGATCGCTATTGCCTGGACTATTAGTAGCTATTTGAGATATCGCTGTGACGTCACATCGACAGTGTATGGTATTAATGTATTAACGAAATATGAAATAAGCAGCGAGTCATCTCGCAAAATATCCAATATTTTAATTCTAAACCTAAACTTCAACGGAATTACATAATTGACAGCATAACATAATTAATACACAATTATTAGTATTACATAGTTATGAATAAAAAAGTGTTAGTATAGAGTAATTATTGATACATAATTAAAAAATATTAGTATACTCATTAGTTCACATGTTTTAGAGACATAACACATGCTAAGAGAAGCAATTTTTGTATGGAAAACGACAGTCGCTCACTTGTCCCATAACAAGGAAGAATAACATCCTTATTAACTCGTAGATACTGCGTTCTCATGTATAATGCACAACCTGTTTCGGATTTCAAAAACTTATAACTTCTGCATAATCCACATTATACTACTTTAACAATTGAAAATATGAAACATATTCTGCACACATTCTGAAACATGGTTGTTTTCCCCGAATCTAAATTACCGTATTGACCGACGTCCATTTTGCCTTAATACAATAATTTCCACGACTCTAAAATATACACTTCTCTTATGAAAACATTGCTTTAACTCAGCATAGTGTAACTCATAGTGTAAAAATAACGCATAGTACATAACTGAGGAGATACATGATTTTGTTTTACCATTTGGCGCTTTCTATTGGTCTTTTGGTGAAATATTATGTGTTACTTATGATAACATGCATTTAAGGTCGTGAAGGTCTGTTTTCACTCTGATTTGTTACCACGGGAAGGTTATAACATCTCTTGTTCATACTGCTTTCAACGTGTTGGACTGCCTTTTTTCTCTAACTTTATAAGGTAGCAATTATTAATTCTGTAAACTAGTAAAAGCATTAGAAAAAATAGAAAATGGTTGAATAGTTGTCATTGTGCAATGCAAACACTTTAATGTAAGTACATAATTAAAAATTATTCTTTTTTGAGTAATTTTTGTTATGTGACACAGGAGTTACATTAGGATATTATGTTCAACAGAAAAAAAAAAAAAAAAATCTCTGTTTTTCTATTACATTTAAAAAAAAAATTAGACTCAACTATAATTTTTTTCAAAAATCTTGCACTAAATCGTCAACCGTATGAAGTGAAGGGCGTTGGTCTATTATACACTATATAGCCATTAATCACCGGACACTTTCAATTTGAGACATTTTGCAAAATATTTAAAAATATACTTGTCGGATTCTTCTGGAACTTCCGGTTTACAAAGAATATGTTTGGCCTCATATTAAATAAAATCTAAGAAAATAATATTTGGGGTCACCTTGTAAAACAAAAATGCACAAAATTATCCATCACTAGAGAACACAAATATGCGGATATTGTACAATGTACGTATTCATTTGTGTTTAAATAGTACTTAGATTCATGGAGAAATAGCGATTTTTTTAAGGTCCTTATATTATGCAGTGATTTCAACCAAATTTAAAGCCTGTTCCGGAAAATTTTGCAAAATGTAGTAGAAGCAATAAAGCGTAATTGGAATATAAATATTAAATATTTCATGAAATATGAGCAGTTGTATGAAATATTTTTTTATCTCCCCATACGTAGACGATAACAAAAACATTTTGTTCATGATTTAATTGTCAACTTCATGGAGAATAAAAAATCAGTCAAATATCATAAAAATTCAGAAACATATCGGCGACACAATGAGCTGACTTTTAGTTGCTATCTAAAAGCTGCTGAATGATAAGAGATTTTACATAAAATATCATTATTTTTTTTCTTCATTTTTTGTTGATGATTCAAGATGTTTCTTCTTGGAAAATCATCAGGACGAGCCTATTCCATGATAAAAAGAAGTATCAAAATCGAAGGATTTGTTTTAAATCTTCTGGTATACATTCATTAAATACTAACTCCCTTGCTGAAAGTCAATTAAAAAAATGACAATTGTTGGAAAATCCCTTATCATTTAGCTACTTTAAGAGAGTAAGTAAAAATCAGCACACACTATCGCGGAAATCTTTGTGAATTTCACGATACTTGACAGTCTATTTTATACGAGTTGCTCCATAAAGTTGACTGTTAAATCATGAAATAACAATTGTTATCTTTAGCGCATGCTCAGATAAAAAAAAAAAATATTTCATACAAGTGCTCATATTTCAACAAATATTTAATATATTTATATTCCAATTTATTTCACTATATGGTTTCTACTGCATTTTGCCAAATTTTCTGAAACTGGCGTTAAATTTGGTTAAAAGTCCATGATAAAAGCCCAAAAAAAGGCAAGAATTTTCTGAATAATAATTAAAAAAAAAATCGCTATATGTACATGAATATACGTGCTATTCTTACACAAATGAATACACATATTGTACACTATCCATATATTTCTATGTTCTAGCGATAGATTATATCGTGCATTTTATTTTACAGAGTGATTCTAAATATTTTTATTCTTTGTTTGTTGTTGTTGTACCCCTAGTTGTTCTCCTTATCAAATCGACGTTGATAAATATTAGGTCAAACAAATTCTTTATAATCCTGAATTTCCAGAACAATCCGACACGTATATATCTTTAAATATTCCTCCATACGTCTAAAAATGAAAGTGTCCGGTAATTATTGGCCATATAGTGTATATACCACACAATTTTAATTAAAAATTGCAAAATGACACAGAATTTTTTTCATAAATCTTTGGTTTTATAAGGTACGTGGAGAAAATGGACTTATCTATAAATTTATTCTTAAATTCTGGTGACATTTAAGAATTTCGACATTTTATAAACATGATCACTTTTAATCTGAAAGGGTTAAAATCTTTATCCATCCTGTAAATTTCTCATAATACACAAGCTATGTCGTATAAGAATGTAATTACTTTTACTTTTTGAATTTCTATGCTTATATTCTTATAATGCAAATATCATATTTTATATTCAGTGAGAGAATAAAAACATGAATGGTTTCATTCAGACACATCTCTCGTACACTATATAATCATAATCGCTGTAACTTCTGTATGTGTTAAATTTTTTTAAACGTCTTCGAGAGAAAAATATGTATTCGAGAACGTAAATATACATACTATAATCTATATATAATATGCCTACTAAAACCAGTATAAAATGTCTACTAAAACCAATATAAAATACCTACTAAAATCTATATAAAATTTCAAATGTAAAAGAAATGCATATATAAAGCTGAAATATTACTATAACACCAAAGGCGGTGGAAAATATATCTGCTATTTTAATCCCTAATTGCCGAAATTGTATCAGAATTTTTTACAAAGAAACTTTAAAATTACTGGCGAAGAAAAGTATTTATTTGTTTCAAATCAATTTGTTTTTTAATTCTGGTGGCAATCAATCATTTCAAGATTTTAGAAACACAATTATTTTTTAAAAAATCTAATGGTTAAACATACACACATACAAAATATCTTTATGAAGAATGTATCCTTTCAACAGATATCCAATAATCCACAAAAAATTATTTTATTACATTCAATCTAAAACTTCATCGAATCGATTTCATGTCAGTTTTGATAGCACATCATTGGCACAATTTATACTTAATTTCTAAACGTAAAGATTAACTTTTTCTGAAACGCATGAGTAAGAAATAGGGTTTAAACTTACATTTGCTCGGTAGATGGCAGCACTGAAAGTATCTAGCCTCGTAGAATATAGTTTCAAGATATTCTCTTTTCATTGTAAACACATAATATAATATAAAAAAATATTAAAATGTAAATAAGAAATACAAATGAATAATGTTTAAAACTTCAAAAGAAAAGTATTTTTTCTTTCTTTTTCAGTTTCAAATTTGGTTTCCGAATAACACTGAGTAAAATATTTCTTAATATTTATTCGTACTCAAATTTATAACAAAAAAATTAAATGTATTGTAAAATAAAACTGCGGGTAGAATCAGTATAAATAACGTGCAAATACAGAAAGATACTGATTGTTACTTATTATAATAAACATTTTAGTGAACAATATAGAAATTAACAAAATTATTGTTAATCTGTATAATTTTTCAGAAGAGTAAAATGTCCGATTGGAAATATAATATTAAAACAAATGATAAAAATCAATCGGAAAATCTAGTGAAAAATAAAATTATTCGACTAATTCGAATAAAGTTATTTTACTGTTCTTGTGTATTCTGAATAATAAATTATTTCCGTAGTCAGCCTTTCATTATCTTTATTAGTTATTTTATTTATTTTAAATATAGTACATATAGTGTAGTTATAAGTCCTTGAGAATTCTCTGTGTTAAGTACTTATTAAATGTTTTATTTGCGAAAAATAATTATAAAAAACGAAACGCAATATCTAATTTTGTTGTCATATCTTAAGAAAAACTTTGTGCTATCAAGATTTAAAGATATCGTTAATTGAGTCCAATAGATGGCAGCACTACACTTTTGCAATACATTTCCTTTAAATGCAGCATATTCTTTGTGATATATAAAGTTCTGGACACCACACACAAAAACATCTTAGAAATAAAATAAAAAATACAACCGATTTCCTGTTCTTGATCTTTAAACCATTCGTAATCGGTTTCCTATTAACAGGACATGTCTTGTAATGATAGTATATGTCTGTACTAATTATTTGGGAGAGGATTGGGGAGAATTTGCTCAGCCCAAGGAAATTAATATTTCAGAAAAATAAATAGAAATAATTAGCCAGATAAAAAATAAATAAATCAAAAATCAAAAATTTCTCAAAATTTAAAATAATTTGATAATAAAAATATAAGCATTAAATAAACACTTTAAGGCTGCTAGTCACTCAGCTTCCGAATTCCCCTAGATAATTTTAAGTCTATGGGCGTTTGATGCATTTTTACATTCAAAATATCTCCTCAGGAAATAAATATTTTTAACTTCATTCAGTGTTTTCTTCTTAAAGGATGTCACTTGTTTTCTTAGTTCTCAAAATATTTCTAAAATCTATGCTTAATTTAATATTTTATGTTTTAAAAACTGACGAACTAGCAGTAAAATTTTAACATTTCATATAAAATTAAGCTGTGATCTTAGAAATATTTTGAGAACTAAAGAAAAAAAAAAAAAGAAACATCCTTTCAGAAGAGTACACACACACACAGACACACACACACAAAAAAAAAAAAAAAAAAGAAAGAAAGAAAAGAAAATATTTTTTTCCTGAGGGAGATATTTTGAATATAAACGTGCATCAAACGCCCATAGACTTAACATTATGGAGGGGAATTCGGAAGCTGAGTGATTAGCAGCTTTAAACACAAAAGTTAATTATTATTATTATTATTATTTTTAATGCTAAAGCCTGCTATTCCAATATCCCCCAAGTGAGATATTTATATTAATGAGTACGTTAACTATTTTTTTAAATATATGACAGAGAACTTTTTTATCAATTGGTTCTCCGTTGTGTACAATTCGAAAAGAAAAAAAGAAAAGTCATCCCCATCAGGGAATTTTGGATGGAATCTGCGATTTAGTCCAAAATTTAGGGGAGAGGGTTTTTATTGTTTTGGTGGATGTATTAAAATTAAAACTTTAAATTACTTGAATATTTAACTTTTGCATGATTAGTGTCACATTTTTACTGTAATCATTACAGTACTATAAAATCATTTGCATTAAGAGATTAAATTACATATAGTACGTTCCAAAAAAATCTCCACAGCCTGGGACAGTTGTTCTACACAAAATTGACATAAAAACTTTCGTCAACCCGAAACTAGACAGACTTCAACCAGAACACGAAATAATCAGACACGAACCCGAAGTGAAAGAAACGAATCCATACTTTAACACATTTTACAGAAAAGCAGTTAAAATTTTTATCACTTATGTTCAAAAATGAGCACGTATAAACCCATTAAGACAGTAAATAACCCAAATCCGGTATGTTCGGTACTTGAAGCATCAAGCATGCAGGATTACTAAATTTTCCGCATTACAGGATTAATGTCGAGGGAAACGCATAGAAGTTAGAATTAAAGAAAAAACGTCAGTAAAGCATGTTTTTTATTATTTAAAAAGCTTGAAGATAATTAAAAAAATACTCAATGTAAATTACAACATATGTACATGACCTATTAGCCTACTCGTAGAAGCCATCTTAATCCATTTGTGCCTGGTGTCCTAATTTTGGGACGCTTTCTTAAAAAAATCCCAATATAAATGAAATTATGATGCCCTTTCAAAACTTTGTAAAATATATTCTTAGTATTTGTTCTTAATATTTATTCATAAATGGCAACGCATTTTTAAGAATAAAAAGGTGAAATAATGTTTGTTGTACAAAATTGGATTTTCTTGAAATAAACTGGCGCATAAGATATTTCTTTTATTTTTTTTTTAAATCAATTATTTTATAAGTTGTATTATTTATAAGACGAAACATTATTTTAGAATACGTATTTTTGCATTCTTATTTCGTCCTAGTTTTGGGGCACTAGGCACGAAAGGGTAGGGGTTATCTGCGTTATTGTCTAAGAATTAAAAACTATGTTTTATGTCATTTTGTTACTAAATGGTTACATATCTTTCGGATTATTATTTGCTATAAAATATCTCCGTTATTACTATAAGAGGGGGGGGGGGGGGGGTCGGCTCAAGAACAAGACACCCATCCCTCCCCACTCTTAGCTATTGCCTTAGTGAAACACTAAATCTTCCCGTTATATTATGTACTATTTTAGTATTTAACATCATGAGATTACTCATATGTTTACTAATATATATACTCGCGTATAAGTCGAGGAATTTCTGACACTTTTCTGCAAGTAAATTGGAGGGTCGACTTTTACGCGAGTCAATTATAAAAGCAAAAAAAACCCTTCGAATACTGAAAAATTCTGGCTTCTTAAGTGTATAAATAATAAAATATATAAAATATACAAATGATAATAATTGATTATTTAAAAAAAATTATAATAATTTGTTTTTGTTTACTTCTTATTTATTTGCATTGGTAAGTGAAATCTTTGGTTTTATTTTGTGCATAATTGAAGTAAAAAGTTAGGTGGTCGACTTATGCGTGAGTTTTTGATTTTTTGCATATGAAAGTTAAGGGGTCGACTTATATGCGAGTATATATACTCTATTAGTAATTCTTGATTATCATAAATTTTTACTATATAAATTTTTACTATGCCAATGGCTAAGGTTGGGAAAGGGTTCTTGTGTCGAGTGTTTTTGAGCCGATCCCAGCCCCCATAGTTATAACAAATAAATTTTTATAGCCAAATAATAACCCGAATGATCGATAACCATTTTGTAGCAAAATAAATGGCATAAAACTTAGATTTAATGCATAGACAGTAACGAAGAAAATACAAAAAAACTATTATTATTGAATTTAAAATTAAAAAATATTTACATATTAGTAATCAACAATTATTTATATAGTATATATATATACCGGGTGTTCCAGAAGCTCAGGGAGGTTCGAAATGTTAATAATTAGAAAACTACAATAGAAAGTTGCGGTTTTCACATATATACTTAGAAACGTGTGAGATTTTTGTTGATAATGAAAAAAATTTAAATAAATAGTTAAAACTTTTAGCGATAGATGCGCTACTGTACAGCATCGAAAGTATCTCTATCATGTGTTACATAAGCAGATGAGTTCATTGCGCAATATCTTTTCTGATATATTGCTCACATTTCGCTTTAAGGGTCGTTCATGTTCAAATGCTTTTTCGAAGGTTAAAGTAATTGCATTTAAAAGAATTTTCATACAAGATTTGATGTGTAACTACTACGTTTAGACATGCTTTCTTTGCGTGAAAAAGCTTTGTTAGTTAAGCTGTTTTACAAAAAAGATAAATCGTCAAGTTTAACTTTGCTTTCTTTTCGTACAATGCGCGGAGTTAAATCTGCAAATAGGACAGATGACCGTTACAAATCTGAAGGCTAATGATAAAAAGGTTTGAGGAAACGGGCTCATTAGAAGATATTCAAAGAAGCGGGAGACCCCAAACATCTGTTGCAGTTGTAAACGACGTAGAACAGGATGTCAATACTCAATCCGCTTTATTATACCATAGCAAAACTATATTATCAATTTCAGCGGCAACTATTGGCAAAAAGTATAACTAATATAACATTCTTTTTTCATTAAAAAAACAAATCCCACATGTTTGTAAGCATTTCTGTGAAAACCGCATCTTTCTATTGTACATAGTTTACTAATTATTAACATTTCAAAACTCCCGGAACTTCTGGATCACCCGGTATATATTGCTAAATATATTAGAAACCTCAGGATGTTAAATACTAAATTAGTACAAAACATAACGGTAAGTTATAAATTTTTACTTTGCCAATCGTAAGAGTGGGGGGGAAGGGTGTCTTGTTCAAGAGCCGAGCCCAACACCCCCCTCCCCCCTTATATTAATTATAAAGAAATTTTTATAATCGAATAATAACCTAAATGATAAATAACCTTTTTGTATCAAAATATATGACATAAAACATAGATTTAATGCATAGACAGTAACGGAGAAAACCCCTACCCTTTCGTGCCTAGTGTCCCAAAATTGGGACGTTTAGAGTTTTATAAGTTAAATAAATACTTTTCCAAAGAGATCTTTTTTTTTACCTCCATTTTACACTATTTACTATAATTAAGCAAGATATTGAGGGATATATGACTAAAGGGTTAAACAAATCTCGAATGTCAGTTTGTTTTGAAATAATCTTCTCTCTTCTTTTTTTGGGGGGGAAATCATTTCGTATTAACACGTTGGCGGCGGGTGTCAAAGGGTATTCGACACTAGCACCCCTCTCCAAATGGCGGCCGTCGACGACCCTTCGACACCTGTTAATGCTGTTTCAATTCATTCTGTATCTGTCTAGCCATCTGGTAACATCTTTAAATTTTCCTCTAGCTTTCTTAAAGAGTTTTGAAACAATTCCAACAAAACAAATTAATTAAATTTTAACAAAATTTCAACAAAAATATTTCAACAATAAATTTCAACAAAAAAAAAAAAACTTTCAGCCACGAGAAATGATTTCACCTCATACGGTTTAGCCGCCAACATGTTAAGTCCAGTTTCAAAATTTTCGCATCGTTGAACGAACTGCTGCGCTCAGAAAACTTACGTTCAAGGCATCAGCTGCTTGATTACAACTGATGTTATATTCTTGTCTACATCATCTTCATCCAAGTCTTTGGAGGCTATTGGGTATATAACACTCTGAATGATGGCCTCACCTGTCAAAATTTCCTCTCATTAAAATGTGTTTCAACTCACTATAGTTCTTCTCGATTCAGTTGAGACATGGGGTTCTCTAAAGGCAAACAACATAAAAAATCTTCCCGTTCATCGAATACTGTATCGCTTTCAGTAACTTCAACACTTTCGTCGATTACTTCATGGCTTTTTCAAAGTTTCCCGTTTCATCCCTCATTCTGAAATTCCATCAGATAATTATAAACATCGGGAGTGATTAAACAAGAAATAGTATTGTTTTTCCAAAAGTCATGCCGGATCAGAGGATGTTTATAGTATATAGATTTTTTCGTTTCAATGGTATTCAAGACTTCTTTTTGTAAAATTGTGTCTTTTCAAACCAGGCCCGAAAGTACCAAAGTGCAACTCGAAAAACTAAATGTCAATCCGACTCTCAAAGAAAAAAATAGCATCAACCCGGCGAACCTGATGGTTCGGATTTGAGTAAAATCGGATTATCCGGTTCGATGATGGGCCATAATTTTAAGCATACCCGAAACAAGCGAAAAAAAAATATTGACCCAAAACCGTCATTTTTCCAATGAAAGAAATTTAATCCGTATTTTATTATAAATTTGAAAAGGTAGTCTACAATTATAGACTGGTCACCAAAAATAAAGGATAATGAGACAAATTATGGTCACTAAGTTAATGTTACAACCAATGCCGAATGCTGCAATTATTTATGTCAATTAAATACTATTGTACACAAAATTGCACTTCCACGCATACGTTAGCGTCGGAAATATGCAAATTAGGTGTTTGACAATGTGGTGCGCAATGAACGTATGTTGAGATTCCGGAGTGTAGTGTTGTTTAAAGTGAATGCGGTGCCTGAGAGTGATCAGTTTTTATTAGATATGGCTAAAAGACATCATTTAAGTGAAGTTAAAAAGTGGCGAATAATTGGTAGAATCGAGGAAGATCAAACACAAATGGAGGTCGCCCGATTTGAATATTCCACAAAGTGTCATATAAAGAGCTCCAGGTTACTTTTTAAACACTGGATACGTTGATAGACAGCCTGGTCAAGGGAGCAAAAGAGCAACAATGGCATCCGAAGACCATTTCCTGTCATTGTCGGCGCGGAGAAACCACGAAGAGACTACAAGAGATTTGGTTTCAGGCCTTCCGGCTGCAACAGGAACTCGAATTAGTCATTCTACGGCTGCACGATGGCTTAGAATGAGCTGTACTGTATGCGAGGGTAGACTGTATCGGAGAAAACCAATAGTTTGTGTTCCACTCACTCCAGTTTCGAAAGGTGCCCGTTTAAACTGTTGCCGTCGTCATGTTCAATGGAGCCAAGAAGACTGGGCTTGAATGGGATATTTCACGGTCAAAGGAAGGCAAGTTGTATGTTCCTTTCTCTCTCCAGATCAAAACGCGTCTAGAATCAGTGTTCAGACTTTATCTGGGCTCGTCAGTAAACAATATCTCAGCCCAATTTTGTAGAATGGCTAATTCAAGTTCCTGTTGCAGCCTGAATGTCTCAAAACAAATCTCTTGTAGTCGCTTCGCGGTTTATTCGAGCCACATTGACTGAAAACGGTCTTCGGATGCAGTTGTTGTCCTTGTTTTCCCTTGACCAGGCTGTCTATCAACGGATCCAGCGCTTAGAAAGCGTCTCGAAGCTCTTGATATGACACTTTGAGGGATATTGAAATCTTGTGCGACCTCCATTTGTGTTTGACCTTCCTCGATTCTACTAACTATTCTCCACTTTTGACCTTAACTTAAATGACGCCTTTGAGCCATAACTAATGGATAGTGATCACACTAAGACACCACACTCGCATTAAACAACACTACAGATCAGAATTCCAACATACGTCCATTGTGCACCGCATTGTCAATCATCTAATCTGCATATTTCCGACGCTCACTTATGCATGGAAGTGCAATTTTGAGTTCAATAGTATTTAATTAACGAACAATTTCAGCATTGGGCATTGGTTGCAACATTAACTTAGTAAGCATATTTTTTCTCATTATCCTTTAATTTTGATGACCAGTGTAGGGGAGACTGAGGATACTTGTTCCCTAGGGATATTTGATCCCTGATCATAAAGTATACTAAAATCAATATGTATAGTTTTGAAATCTGGCAACACATTTTAAGATGCATTATTTAAGATAATCTAGCAACTTAAAATCATTTACAGCCATTTTGTTTCAGCATCAAAAGGTCAGCATCATTTAATTGTTGCAAGTTCAACTTTTTTAAAGTTTTTTAAAGTTTTGTTTTTATTTTCTATTGTTGGAAATTTGATAAATTGAATTGTGTATCATTTTAATGTATGGAGTTTACCATTCTTAATATAACTTCTTTAGCAAATTAGTTCTGTTTATTTACCACCTAAAATATACATTTATGTCTAAACACCAAACGGGGATACTTGATCCACCTTTTTCTAGAGATCGTGTATCCCCAAATAGCTAAGCTTAATACAAATACAAATACTTCAGCTTTGCTACTAAATACAGAACATTAGCATCAATTTAGCAAATGGTGTTTGTTAAACTTTATTTTTATTTAAAATATTACCCAGAAAATATTGCATTGCGTAGGTCAAGTAGAACAAAAAGTGAAACTTTTTGAATATGAGATTATTTTTTTACGAAGAAATGGTAAGCTTAATCCATTCTATTTCCCGGAAAAAGTTGATAAATGCATAGTTGATGAGTCAGATTACATTATTAAGTAGCCTAATCCACTTATGGTATAGGAGGAACCTTAAGAACTGCTACAACTACAATCTTCCACTTTGACTTTTCAAAGTTTCAAAATAGCTGCTGATAATGAAGGTTGTGTAATTATTTTTTTAAAGCTGTATTCATTACTGTATTATTGTATTTTGCATTATTGTATACTTGTATTATTTATTAAAATAAAGTTTAACTATTTGTGGATTTCTTTCTAAAGTTTCATTTTAGCTTAAAAAAAAAAATAAATTGTGTTTATAGTTTTTTATAAATATCTACATGTAAGTCATAAACAAAGTGTTTAAATATTCATCTTGTAGCCATAAATGAAAGAAATAAAAGTTAAATGTTTATTACTAACTTACAATACTGCGATGTATGCATAATAAAACAATATTAGCTTGATTTTTGACAACGATCAAGTATCCCCAACGAAAGGATCAAGTATCCCATTAAATGGGGATGCATTATCCCACTTTTAAAAAATTAAAAAATGCAATTTTCTGGAATTAATTTCTTTTTTATACCAAGAAAAAACTTATATTGTATAAGAAATGGACACATGATTATTTTGGTAAAAAATTTTCTTTAAAATGTCAAATGACAACTGAGGAAAAAAAAAACAAAGTGGAGATCAAATATCCTCAGTCTCCCCTATATCTAATAATCAAATTTATCTTTGATGTAGAAAAATGAACATATATATACACGTGCACTCATTAATGTTCAAATGTATATATATTTTTTTACTCAAATAAATTCAGGAATATATTGAAAAACACGAACCCGACTGAAAAGAGACAAAGCACAACCCGAATTCGAAATAATTAACGGGTTACGGATCAGGACTGGCGGATATTTTTATATTCAATCGTACTACAATTTCCAAACATTTTCGTTGTGGTAGATTTCTGTTGACAGTACGCGTTTTGCGGCGATTTTTTTTTAATATTCTTAAAAATAAACCGGTTTCAGTCTTTTAGTCCAATATAGTAAATTTGCATCTATGCGGTTTCTGAATTTTGAGAAATTTTGTGCTATGTGATTTGAGGTAGATTTCGTAAGATATACTACGTATTACATTCTCCTCTATGTTGGAATTTCGGAAAAGAATTTGCAGATCTACACCGATCACCAGACCTACACTGCTAGAAAGCAAAATCACCCCCGTAAAAAATTTATCTATCTATATGTATATATCTATCTATCTATCACTTCTTATGGACACGATAACTTCCATAATTTTGCACAAATCTCTTCCAAAATGATACATGAAATCAACTGCAGAAAATCACGGACCGTCCGAAGAGGTCGAAATAGTGAGGGGTTTTATGAAAACCGTAAAAACCCCACAACTTCTTAATTATAATAGCTATGAAATCAGTTTACATTTATCACTTCTAGGAAAAGGACCAAAAATTTATGTATCACAGATTTTTGATAAAATGATAATAGCAGAGGCGAAAAAAATAGGGTTTTACAGAAAAAAAATCATAACTTCGTCAATTCTCACGATATCAAATTCAATTAAACTTATTATAAATCTTTTTAACACTATCTACGACTTTTATATTGACAAGTTTTTGATATGACCAACTCTTACTGAAAAAAAAAACGAAAAAAAAAGGTGGCTGTTGAGGAAAGAAAGAATTAATAACTTTGTCAATTCACAAGATATCCAATCCGCTTAAATTTATTATACATCTTAATATTATCTGCAACTTTTATACTGACAAGTTCTTGATAGGACAACTCTTACAGTAAAAACAAATTAAACAAATATAGGAGTTGAAGAAAAAATTTTCGTATTAATCGTGTACTCAAATCCAAACTGCTTATTTTCTAATTTTTAAATTCCCTTTTCCTCTCAAACGTATCGAATTGACAGGTTCTCTTATTCAGAAACTTTATAATGTGCCGTATGGGTCAATATTTTTGATAAAGGCAGAATATATTTCAAAAAATGTTGTCAAAGTGGATATTTTGAGCCGAATATCCCGAAGCGATAGTGCTGCGAACTGAAAAAATGGTCGTAGTGGGAAAACAATTGTTTTTAAATCAAGTTCTAATTAATTGAACGAAAAGTAAAAACATCATGTTTTTACTTTTAAAATTAAGTCTGAAAATGTGTCATAAAATTTTACGAGTTGAGGGTGAAAAATTATTTTTCTGAATAACTCCTTTACATGATTCTGATAAAACCAGTTCTTACAGAAAAATTAAATTAAAAACTCGTCAAAAGCGGCCAGATAAAATTGTTAAACTGGGTTTATCTCTAATTTTAGCTTTGCTTTTGTTGGTGAAATAGTACTTAACTTCGAAATCTACTTACGCCTCTAGGCCGAGTCGGAGGGGGGGGGGGGGGGGGGTACACCTTAGTACTTTTGTTTTGCGATCTTTAGCGTCATCGCATTTCGAGGCAATTTTTTTAAGGAATTTTTATCTGAAATGAAAATAACTCATCGGTAAAAATTTGTACTGCCGTGATTAAATTCAAGTTGGAATAACGCCAATTCGGTTGTTATAGAAACGGAAACAACCATGATGAAAATTTGATCTAATTTGGGGTCTAAAATAATTTGGGGTCTAAAATAATTTTTTGATCTAATTTGGGGTCCGATAATTCTAAATTAGCTTCATTCTATACTGGGGTTGGCTTAGAGCGGGCTTAAGCACGTATTCGAAGGCATTGGGGTCCATAGCCTCATGTTTGTTTAAATCAGGGGTGTCAAACTGTGGCCCGCCAAATACCACTAAAATTTTAAAGAAATTGTCTACAAGTTGAATCGCAGAAATTAGACGATTAAATAAGGCAAAGATAACTATAAAATTTTAGTGGTTTCCGGCGGGCCATAGTTTGACACCCCTGGCTTTAAATCGATGTTCGTTTAAAAAAAACCGACCAGCGAAGCAGTCCAATCTTTGTTAGTAACATATAAAACCGATTTTACTTAATTTAAATGTAATCTATTTCAAATTACTAGTTAGCGGAACTTCAGAAATGTACGGAATTTGCTGTTAAAATTGTACTAAAATGCGATCTTTTGTATAAATAAATCTCATTTAACCGTTTACTGTAAAAAATTCTTTTTTTTTTAAATTATATATTTTTATACTCATATTTATGGTTAGATACCAGAAAATTTAAATAGCAATATTTCGCCTCTTTTAATAGGAGGATTTTCTGTTTGCACAAAGCAAACATTTCTATTCCTAGATAGCGGTAATCTGGATTTGAATAGATTTCTAATATGTTAATTTTGCATTTATTCATATATGCATTCATGTGCTGTATAAGATTGTAGATTTCTAAATAATTTTCTCAGTGAGAAAGTTTTAAGGTGAATATAACACCTGAAGTTTAATTACTATATTTTTTTATGTTTGACTTTTTGAAGTTAGTGATTGAGAAAAAAACATTTTTCGGATATAATGGCGTTGTGTCTTAATTTAATTATGCTGTAGAGTGACTGGATTGGCTCAGCCGGGATTCGAACCACGGATCTCATGATCAGAAGGCGAGAACGTTAGCGTCGAGCAAAAAGGCCACGCCAGTTACTCTAAGCTAGTAACTCGCTTTATACTGATCATATGAGATAAGATGGCTACACACTCCATCCCCAGTGTGAAAGACACCGTGTTGACGTCTGACTAGCGATACGCACTCGTCAGTGATGCTGTCGTACGCATGTGTGATGTGCAGTATGACAGGTTTTGTGCTGTGAGTGTTTCACAGGCTTTGCTTGTTGGAGATGGTTTATTTTGTGCTGCCATCTGTTGGTTATGAAAGGAGATGATTGCTGCTGAAGGTTGTTGTTGCGTGTTTGTCCTTGTCACCAATGAAGAGTGCGTGAATTGGCGCCGCTGGGATATGAACCATGGATCTCATGTGTGTGTAGCCATCTCATCTCATTTACAATGCTTATAAATATATTATTTATCAATTAAGTGTCAGATTTCAAACCATAAAAAAATCAGCATTACAATAGACCACACTTTTGACTTCAATTGGGCTAAAATAATCTGTAAACATTCTGTTATACATGAACTTAAATTTCTTGAAGAATTTCATTCTATAAAAGTTATGGTAATAGTTTTAATTATGAATTACCTATTCCCCTATTATCAGATTGTTGGAAATATTATATAAAAAACCTTTTTCTTAATTCCTTCCAGAATTTTTGAATTTTTTGGTTCCATTCCCTATGCTATTTTCCTATCGTCTGTTACCCGTAATCTTCTACTTTCCTATTGGTCAATAAACCTTTCACTCGAATCCGCTTCTCTCCAATATATTTGAGCAACTAGAGTTAAAGGAATTTAATATTTTTCATTATTGTATGGTCCTAAGGGGTGCCTTTTTTTATAATGATTTTTTTTTTCATTGGAACTTTCAATCCGCAGCCAAATCTGGACATTCTAGGTACAATTTCATCTATGATTTGGACATTCTACACGCATATTTCTATTACTGAAGGTAAAGGAATGTTTTTCCTCGGAACCCTCAAAAATTTTTCCAGCCCAAGATGAGTCATTCTAGGAACCCTATTCAACACCTCATCCCAGGTTCTAAGGCTTCTTTGCACTAAGGGCACTACGTAAATGTTACTGAAACTAATATGCTTTTAAATTTAATTTAAAATATGCTTTTAAATTTAAACGCTATTAAGTTTTTTTTTGTATTATATTGCACCAAGTATCGCCTTATTAATCATTAAAATTTGCATCTTATCCTGGGACAATTGCTACATGAAAACTCTGAACAAACATTTATGTCTTTTAAGTATACCTGTTTCAAAAAAATTATCAAACTATTTTTTTTAAATAATGTAGTGCTGCACATGTGTATACTAAAATCTCATATTAATCTTTTGAAACGATTGTATATTAACCTTCAATTTCATTATGTTAATGTAATACATACCTGGTTTACGCAGGCGATTAAAAGAAAAATGCAGACCCTTCCAAAATTCTAATTAGCTATCTCATCCGTTATAATTTCAAATTTGGTTGTATAGAGAAACCCTCATATAATTGCATTGTAAAAAAAGACATGAGTCTGTATCCGCGGAAACTTTACGAAAATATAACAAACAGTACCGAATTTTTCACGATTTCGAGAAGCGTTCTTTTATCTTCAGAAACAAATAGATTTCAGAGATTTCAAAAAGTATTCTGAAACAAAACTTTCGTTTGTAGTTTCAAGCAAGTTTAAATGTACTAAAAAATAATATTTAATGAGAAATCATTGAAAAAAGTATGTTTATACTTTTAAAAAAATTTCTGCATACGAAAACATTTTTTAACGTAAAATTTTACATAGAGTTGAATAAAATCTTACCAAATGTTTTACAAATGCATGAAAATAGGTTTTACTTGTATATATTTTATATTATAATACGAGCAAAAATTGTGTGCGTGTGTATGCGTGTGCAAATTTTATCTTCTAAATGGCTCTAACGAATTTGACTAAATTTTGTAATTTACCATTTTCAGGCACGAGAAGACCATTGGGCTAGGTCACATGTTCAAGATATTTCGATTACTGGGTCATTTTGGGCTCTAATGGGTCTAATTATATTTAAAAATCGACTCAAGCGATTTTGAATAAATTTTGTATCTAACCGCATTCGGGCACAAGACACTGTTGAGATAGGTCACATGTTCGAGAAATTTCAATTAGTGGGTCATTTTTGGGTCACTATGGATAAAGCCAATTTTATCGAAAAAACGGCTCTAACGTTTTTGACTAAATTTTATATTCCACCGTTTTGGATGACCACTGGGCTAGGTCGCATGTTAGAGAAAATTCGATTAGTGGGTCATTTTCGGGTCACTGTGGATCAAGCTAACTTTTTCTAGAAAACGGCTAACGATTTTGACGAAATTTTGTTTCTATCGTTTTCGGGCACGAGAATACCATTGGGCTAGGTCGTATGTTCAAGAAAATTCGATTAGTGGGCCATTTTTGGTCACAATGGGTCAAGAGTCAAGCTAATTGAATCTAAAAAGGGCTCAAAACATTGACAAAATTTTGTATTGTACCGTTTCTGGGCATGAGAAGACCCTCGGGCTAAGTTACACGTTTTAGAAAATTCGATTACTGGGTCATTTTTGGGTCACTGTAGGTCAAGCTAATATTTTTATCTAAAAAACGGCTCAAAACATTGACAAAATTTTGTATTATATCGTTTCTGAGCATGAGAAGACCCTCGGGCTAAGTTACACTTTCAGAAAATTCGATTAGTGGGTCATTTTTGGGTCACTGTGGGTCAAGCTAATTGTATCTAAAAAACGGTTCAAACGATTTTGACAAAAAATTTTATTACATCGTTTCCCAGCACGAGAAGATTTTTGGGATAGGTCACATGTTCGATAAATTTAGATTAGTGGGTCGCTTTTGGGTTACCGTGGGTCAAGCTAATTTTATCTATAAAACGACTTTATCGATTTTGATTAAATTTTGTACTCTATCGTTTTAGGGTTCGAGAAGAGCATTAATTAGATCGCATGTTCAAAAAAATTAGGTTAGTGGGTCATTTTGGGTCACTATGTCTTAGGATCATGCCAATTGTATCTAAACAGAAAGAATGGTATAGTGAGAATAAAATATCAAATTGAACACAAGGCTAATTTTGACAGAGCTTAGCTCGGTCATCCCTGCTAGTAAACATTATTTAGTAAAATTTTCTTTTGTGTAGTACATTTCAAAGCACGGAATTGCACAAAGAGCATTATCACAAGCTTCACAATAACTTCGAATTAAGCCATGATTCTAGATATTTTCATATACTTCATTCTGTTTAGAGCTGCCACCTATATATTTTTTTCTTCAAAATAAAAGATTCACAGATAACATCTCAAAAGACCGCGAACGTATACAGCAGGTACTTTTATAGCTCGGAGTGTTAAAAGGTGGTACCGAAAGACCCTCGGGCTTAGTTTGCTTCACCGAAAACGGCATTCCTCAATGTTTTACCGAAAAAAATATCGCATTAATGTTAATATTAATATACTAAGATATAGTAAGTCGTCTGTTAGCCCTTTCAAGGGCTGTGGTTAGAGTGTCTAGCCACTTAATTTTAATTCCAAAACTGAAAATTGGCACCAAGAATACTTTAATAAAATTTGGCTTTTGAAATGACAGTGCAAAATAACAAGTTTTTATTTTCTAAGAAATTCCTTTGAATATTCTTGTGTCAGTTAATTATTTCATTATTTTACGAACAGAATTCTTCAGCCCCTGAAAGGGTTAACATGTTTGTGGAACATGACAATGCTTACTTGAGGAGTGATAGAATCCGATAAAACGACATTTCGTGTTGAGAAACCCGATTAATACAGTGTGAAAATTATTCTGAGACTTTTTTTTTTTTTTTGGAAACGGGCAGAAACTTGTTATAAAATTACTATTTTAAATTTCAGATATACATTTTTTCTGAAGTTTCTGAAGATAAAGAAATATCTTTTTGGAATCGTGGATAACTAGAAAGAAGTTATATATTTTATTTTCTAAAGTTTTGAATTTTCTAACAACATCTCTTTTCTTTTACAACGGGTACATTTTATTTCTCCATTATAGATAAACTTCAAGCAAGATTTAATAATGCTTGCATAATATCGCGATGTATGACAAATTTCCTTTCGAATATTCAGTTGGAATATTGGCATTAAAAAAAATCTGATGTATCAAAGGTTTTCTCAAATTATTTATATCCATGCGTTTAAACAAGAACACATTAAAAGTTAAATATATATATTTCATACGGTACTTTATTTTAATGCACAAAAAATAAAATTATCACAGAAAATCTTTAATAGCTTCAAAATTAAAAATTATCACAGAAAAATTTTAATAACTATTTTTTTTTAAAAAATCTAAACCTCAGATGAAATTTCGTTTTCTAATTTGTAATAACTAAAAATTTTGAAAATTCATTATGTTTAGTAAATAATATGTTTCAAAGATATTTCATGTGCAAAATGTTTTTATAACTCATTTGATGAAAATAATTCATTCATGAGAAAACTAATTGAAGTTGCAAGTGAGATAAATAAATTTTCTTATTAAAGCTATAACACGTATTACGTCTCTTGATTAAACAAATATCAACTGAAGTATTCATTATTATTTTTTGTTACAATTGTTTATCTTATATTTTAAATAAGAAATATGGTTAGTATATTTATTATATAATATCATTCAATGTTTATTTTGTATTTTAAAGTTCAATAGTTTAAATATTCATTTGGCGACAAAAGCATTAAATTAGTTTTTAAGGCATATCATAGAAATTTAAATAAACTGAAGTGCAAAGTAAAAAAAAGTAAATCTGAATTACTTTCAAACTTTTAATTCATGAAATTACTGATGTTTAAAATAATTTTTTGATGTTGATTTTGCTCTTAAAACTCACTTTATACCATCAGTTTTTGAACAGAATAAATTTCAAACTAAAATATATCAAACATTTTTAATTTTTGAATAAAATGTACTACGTTAAATATAGAACATGAATTTGTATTTGAAATTCAAACTTTTTCTTTTTTTTAAAATGAAAGTTGTTTTCTTAATGAAAGGTCTAGATTTTTACATTTCTATAATTTATGCTTGTTGACTTTAAAAGAAAAAATTGGTTTAAAGTTATTAAAGCATAAAAGATTAATTTAAATCCTTTACATATTTGTTTTTATCTATCACTGTCATAACTCAAATGCGTATTTTAAATTTACATTAGAGAGCTCTTCAATAAGAAAATTATTCTAACTTCTACTTAGAAGTATAGAAATTAAATCTCTACATAAATAAGATGATTAGAATTTTTTAAATTATATTATTCTTCAAATGTGGGGAAAATATTTATTCATAACTTACAAAAATTCTTTTCTTGGTCATCAATGAGAGAGATAATATTTCTAGTAATATACACGAATACTCAAAAGTTAAGCAAAAACACAAAGACTAATTTTTGGAAAATGAAATAAGATGACAGCGCTTAAACGAAAATTATATAAAAATATGTAGAAAAAATATATAATCGCTGATGAACAACAGTCGATTCGGTGTTACACAGTTGTGCGAAAAGGGTAGTTTGGCGAAAAAAACTACATTTTGTGTACATAAATCTCGTTAAATCTTATTAGAAATGTATTTTTAAATATTTTTACTTTAAATCGAATGCAACCATTGTCGCATTCACACAATTGATTGGTTTGGGAGATTTTTTTATTTGGGGGGGGGGGGGGGGATAACCGACTAAAGTGACTGCTATTTTTCTCGGTACGCATGTACTTGACTTCATTTATGATTATTTTGAATTAATTTGGAATCAAATATGTTGAAAAATGTGTATTGTTTTAGTGCAGAAATTAAAAATATTGTTACAAGTAAAGGCCCTTTTATAATGATCAGAAACAAATTAAAGTTATTAGCGCTTCGCTTTGTGACAATATACAAGGGGTTTATAATTAAAGTTCCACTTTGAAATGGTCATAAAAGGAAAACTACTTGACCAAATATTATAAAACTTAGTAATTGCTTAAAGAAGGTCATGGGAATTTATTTCTAGTCAATATATATATATATTAAAATACTCAGTACCAAGCAGAGTGCGAAATGGCGCTGTATGTAATATTGTTAAACGAAATAAGGGTCGGAATCTAACTTAACCTTTTGTTACACAGGTTTAACATTTTTTGTACCCTTAAGAAACATTGACCTAAGCAAAATTACCATTTAAACACGTTAAAGGCGATAAAAGTCGAGTGCGCCCTCCGTGTAATAAAATCCGTTCGTGTTCTCAAATGTTCAAACCTTAAATTAGTGATCACAAAATTTAAGATCGCAAATCACTCGCAAATGTTTGCGCATTCGCGAATGACGGGGTTTAGGAAAATGATGGCAAAGTTTGAAGCCACAGGTTTGTTATCTGTTGCATCTGGGAGGGGAAGAAAACCTGCTTCTGTAGAAACCGAGTAGGTCGTTGCATTAGCAGTGTAGGAAGCAACAATGGAAAACACAGACGGTACGTGCTGTCGCACGTCGTATGGACGTACCATGGGATATGGTGCACAAAATTATCCGTAAAGTGTTGTAGTTCTACCCATACGAAATCAAACATGTTCAAGAATTTCAACGTAACAATACTGCTGCAAGAGAATCTTTCGCTTTGAAATTCCTTGCACGGATGGAAGTGGACGAACATTATCTATGGAACATTTTGAGGACAGATGAGGCCCATGTTTACCTAAATGGCAATGTCAATACCCATAACTGCAGGAATTGGGCCAAATAAATCCCTCGTGTTGTGTACCAAGTTCCACTGCATTCTCCTAAAGTCACCGTTTGGTGTGGTATGACAGAAAGTTTCATAATTGGACCATTTTTCTTTGAAGAGCAGTTGAAAGCTGGACCTGTTTCATGAACAGTGACTGCAGTTCACTCAGCGTCAATTTTAAGACGTTTCATCATATCTGAACTCCAGAAATGTGTATTTTAGACTCCACGATTTTTATACAGGACGGGGACTCACCGCACATTGGTGCATGTGTCACACCTTAAGCAACACTTCACGAATGAACGGATTATATGCCAAAGCGTCCTCAGTTCTTAGCTACTTAGGTGGAATTAAAAGATGAGATACACCGACATGTCCGTAACATTCCTTCTAATATGCTAAGAGCTATTGTTGAGAATGCAGTAATACAATTTCACTTGTTTTCGGAAAATGGTGTGTGTCACATTGAGAATACTTTGTAACACGTTACAGAAGCGATTAAACACATTTTAAAACAATGTCTTCATGTTTTATTTAGTTTAACAATATTACGTACAGCGCCGTTTCTCCCCCTGGTGGTGAGTATTGGAACTTTTTACTGGAAATAAATTCTCATGACCTCCTATAAACTTTTAGAAAGTTTCATAATATTTGATCCAGTAGTTTTCCTTTTATGACCATTTCAAAGCGGAATTTTAACTATAACCACCCTGTATATTATCAACAGCATCAATAACCGTTTTTAATCCACTGAGGGATGTAGGTGTCCCCCAGCTTCTTTCATTGTTTCCTGTCTAGTGCTTTGGTCATCCAATTAACACCGGCCACTTTCACGATTTCGTCGTCTGCTTGACCGTTTTAACATATCTCGTATACCATTGTCGGGTGTTTTAAATCGATCTATTGTCATGTCTTCTTGCAATGTGCATACCCAATTTCCATTTTAGCCCTTTAATTCTATCGATTATGTCAAAAGCTTTTGTCTGACTTCTATGTAGGTTATTCTTTTTCTGTCTCTTCCAGTTATACACATCTAGCCTAGATACATCTTTCTAAACTTTCGCAGTGTTCTTTGTAATATCTGTACCATCCGTTTTGTTAGCATCCTTGTTTCTACTCCATAAGTTGGTACATGCAAAACACTTTGGTTAAACACCTTTCTTTTCAAACATATAGACAAGTTACATAAAATAACATATTATAATGTAAATATATACATATATATACTAGGGGGTTCTGCCCCCTGCAAGCTACGCTCGCCAACCCCCGTTCAGACACCGCAGAATCTAAAAACACGCTAATCTGAATGGTTTTAAAATATTAGAGAAGATTGAATTATACTGAAAAAAGCTGTGCAGATCTCCCTGTAAACGGGTTTCCATTCAATTCCCTTTGATTGCAAAAATTTAAGGGAGAATCAGTTGCTGTTAAGACATCGAATGGTTGTTTTCGTTTTTGATTAAAGAGGATCAGTTAAACATTTGAAAAGAAGCTAAAATAAAATAAATTAAGTAAAAGAGTCTTTGTCTCCCGGTATTTTAAAACAACCTCTGTAACAATAGCCTAAGTCATGTGACTATTATCAACAGTTCCAGGCGGACCACTTCACTTTTTATACTATAGGTGCCATTTTGGTACTTTAATGTTAGCCAGGCACAGGCGATAAGTCGCAAAATATTATTCTATCGCCATCATTTCATCTGTATTATAATAGTTCAAGTCATCAGCTGCCATAAACAAATACGGTCTGATCCCATCACCGTTCATATGAAAGTTTGGCACAGATGTCATATACGTCCTATATTCGCGCGATTTGTTAACGACGCCAATTTGGGGAACGCATCAACAGTATAAAAAACAACATCCGGCTTACCATATCAAGCAAAATAACGATACTTTGGCGCCAGTTAAATTCCCGTTCCGTATATGACATTGGCGTCAGAAAAAAAATCGTGCCAATATTGTACCGTAAGTTTTCCATTTTGAATAAGAAATCAATTTTTTTTTTCGAATAAAACTACATAAAATTTGCCATGGTTGCAAAGAATTCTTGATACTGTTACGCTAGCCGGATGCAAATCTCGCCAATAGCTTTTTTTCAACTCGGCAATTAGCATTTTTTTTTTTCGAGTGATAATATTTAGCCAGATGTCATATACGCACAGCAGGTTTTTTTTACCGAAAAAATGGCGAAAACCTCGTTTTCAAATACCAGTTACATATGCATTTTTGTTATTATTTAGTTATCCCGTCGACCAAAAATCTATTGCCAAACTATAAGATTAAATGCCAATAATGGTTGATCGTAAATGTCTTATTCACTTGACTTTAAGCAAGTTACACGTGTTTACGTCATCAAGTGATTTTTATTTCGACTTTTTATTTGTATATTTATTAATGTTATACTAATTTATTTGTTCTTTCGTTATTTAAAATAAAAATTATGTTAATTTGTATAATTTGACGAATGTTTTGGAGATTTATATAATTTGGCGAAATTGGTCGACGGAATAACTAAGTAGTACCGTATTTTTTTAATTATTTTCTATTATTTTCTAAAGGAAACATTATAAAAAATAATAATTATAGGACAAAATAATTTATATAATTTATAAAAAGAAATAAAAGTAAATAAACATTTATTACCAAATAAACAACAATAGCCGGGCTACCATGTCAACCTTTTCTGAAATATGAAAAAAAAATATATCTGTTTGATAAAAATTTGAGTTGCCATCATTAGAAAAATGTATATAAAATTAGAAAAAAAAAATAATATTTCGAAAACTAATTCGAATTTAATAATTCTAATACCAGTTTTGAGATCTGCGGAATAATGCTGATTTTGGTGTTAATTTCATCGCAAAGTATTCCATATTTTAGGAGAAATCGCTTGAAACATAATCAGTTGTTTAATCAGTCGATTCATATATCCGTTTCATAAATTCGTTTCATATATCCGCTTCATAAATTCGTTTCATTAGGATTTTATATATATAGGGTAGATATGAAAGAGATATACCATATATTAATCACAGTAATAATTGTTGCATTGTAATACAGAATTGAAATAAATCCCATCCTGCACGTTCTTAAAATTGCTACGACTTCCCATAATCAAATCCATAAAAATCCAGTTAAAGGAAAAAAAATATTTATTCTTTTCGAATTCTAAAATAATCATCTATATATTGTATTATTTAATTATTATAAAAACCTTTGTGAGGTCTTGCGTGAAAAAAAAAATAAATGCCAAATGAAATATGTTTACTTCATCATCCAACTAAATTCTTTTTCTCAATTTTAATCCGATCACTGTACCGGGAATGGCTCTGATGACAACAGTAACATATTCATAAAATCATCTTTGGAAGAATAACTTTAACAATTTTCGTGAATTGTGAAGTCAAAATAGTCTAATCTTTATTTCTTGCTTTTTGGGCCATTTTGGCGAACATGCTTGTTGATAAAATTGCTGAATGGATAACATCACTGCCTTGAATGAAAATAGACAAGAGTAACACGTTGAATGGTTTTGGAAGCGTTTATCTCATCTATTTTTATTGCAGTTGACCATCTCAGAAGATTTTATTCAGTCTTTTCTCAATTCTCGATTTCGGAAATTTTTCTCAATTTTATGAAGAACTGAATAGAGATATAAATGCAATTTGATTTGCACCCTCACTCCTATCAACTCGAGCTCGTCTGTCTATTTGATTTTGTCACGGATAAATCTGAGTTAGTGAGACTTTTTAACAAAAATTTGAAAAGGTGTAAATATGTGCCGCTATTTATTAATTCATTAAGTATTTGTTATAATTAAGAAACAATTAATATTGTAATCCTTAATTATAAAAATCAGCGATAGCTTAAACTTCCTCATTATATGTTCAATAATACACCCTATTATTATACAGGGTGTCCGGTCTCAACGGTGTCCAATGGCTAATTCCTAAACCGTTAGTCATAGACCTATAGTTCCAATTAGAAAAATGGTTTAAATCAGATAAAGAAATATTTTAAAAGCGATTTGGGTCAATAAAAACATTTCTCTAACAAAATACGAAATTTAAATTTTTATACGGTCCCCCGGTCCTATAAGTTATATTTAGTAAAATTTTCCTATTACACTGACAAGTAAGACAAAAAAAGTCCCATTCATATAGCACTAAAATTGTGCGAGTTATGAAACTTTAAAAATACATGACTTCTGCCACTTTTCTGCTCTGAAAACAAATGAGTTCGGCTTGGCTTTGAGGGGTCATATTCCAAGTGCTTAAAGTATTCGAAGATCTCATTTCATATGTATCTGCGCGTTGAAAAAAATCGTACAAGTATTACGATTAAGTTAACATTTATTAAGTTTCAGATTGGCTGAAATATGTTTTATTTTGTCAGGATTTGAGACTTTCTTTTATGATTTCTTTTAATAAAATTATGTTATTTTTTATAAGTTTTTATGTTACTTCAACGATCTTATGTATGTTTTTCCAGTTCAAAAATTGTATTCGAACTTTAACCCACTTTCAAATATCCGAACGAGATTACATTTTACATACTGGCGCAAATCCGATAACAATCTAATATTATTATGATTTTCGGTGGTTAACATTTATACGTACTTATTTTACAGGATAACACAAAAAATTTCGGATAGATTACCGCCAAGAAGTTTAAGAAAAGTTTTAGATTAGATAATACAAGACGGAGATTGTTGGGGTTTTTTAACTTTTATGTATTTTTTAGCACTGAATCCGAAAATTGCCTTAATTTTTAACCATCGTGTCAGGGTATTTCGCAAATCCTACATTGTCGAAGTTAAAGAATAACAAAAATCGGATACTGTAAAGTAGAGGACATGGTTGTATTTTTTAACTTTGATAATTGATTTTTACGTACTTTTTAACACTAAATCTGAAAATGACTCATTTTTAACCATCACGTTAGAGTTTTTTTGCAAATGTGTAAGTTAAAATATAGCGAAAATCTCATACTATAAAACATATGTAAAATATTTTTATTTTATTTTATTCAATAATTTATTCAATATTTTTGCTTTTCTTGGGATTCTTACAGCTGGGTGGTGTGATGAGATGGGGTGGGAGATTAAATTTTAACTTTGAAATTTACAATTTGCGAAAAATCCTGATGTGATGGCTAAAAATGAAGGTCAATCCCGGATTCAGCGGTACCGAATACATAAGAATCAATTATCAGAAGCTAAAAAACATGAAATAACCCAACTTTTGCACGCTAGTGTATTCTAATAATATTTTAAAATACGTATCATATTGTAAAGAATTGAGGCTGTTAATTTAGCATAATTTTATTTAACAAAAATTCTGTTTTTTTCTTTCTTCTTAAATGTTTATTACAAATTGTATATTTTGCATTAATATTTCAGAAGGATTAAAGATTTCAAATTTATATTGCAATGTTAATTTTACTCTCAACAATTTTTTAATATATCTGACGAAATTATATTTCGACTAAATTTGTGAATGACCCCCCAATTTGCAGCAAAAAAATATGCTCCAACTTTAAACAGGTATTACTCGGTCAGTTTTAATCGTAGAACAACGGGACTTTTTTTGTATTACTTGTCAGTGTAAAAGGAAAATGTTATTATATATAACTTATAGGACCGGGGGACCGTATAAAAATTTAAATTTCGTAATTTTTTAAGAAATGTTTTTATTGACCCAAATCACTTTTAAATTATTTCTTTACCTGATTTAAAATATTTTTTAATTGGAACTATATGTCTATGACTAACGGTTTAGGAATTAACCATTGGACACCATTGAGACCGGACACCCTGTATATCTAAATTTTTAAAACGAACATACTTTTGTATACATAATTTATTTAACCTATAATAATAAAATTTTAATTTTGTTACTCATGTATTAGTAGAATATATACAGGGTGTATCCGTACAGTGGTTACAAACTTTCAGGACAGATAGAGTACACCTAGATGACGGGAAATCATATAGCAATTCATGGGCGGAAACACTTTCCTGGCACGGTAGTGACGACGCAAAACACTAGAAGGACACGAAGAGGGAGAGAAAACATATTATTCTTAGTGCTGCAAAAATGCCGGGACAATGCTGGAAATTGCTGAACAACTCGTTGCACGCATCGTGGCAGCTGCTTGGGGGAGTCCGGGACAAACCCGGTGTTTTCGGGAACATTAGATCTTTCATGCGCCGGAGATGCGCTTCCATGCATCGGGGTCGTAATTTCGAACACTTAATTTGATAACAATCGTTGTCACTTTAATGTATTTTTTCTCAGTTTTTTGCTGTACTAACGATAATAAACATGTTTTCTCCTCTTATTCGTGTCCTGTCTTTCTTGTGTTTTGTGTCGTCACTACCGCGCCTGGAAATCGTTTCCGACCATATATTGCTATGTAATTTCCCATCGACTAGGTGTATTCTATCTGTTCTAAAATTTTCGTAACCGCTGTACTGATATACCCTATATATGAACTATTATTTTACCACAATCAAACAGATTGGAAAGTTATCACACAAATATTATTATGTTGAGCTGTCTACATGAAAGACCAGATGTTACAACCAATAAGGTTATCTTTGCGAAATATGCTGGCTAGTTGTCGGCCCAGTTAGCTTAAACGGTAAAGCATTGGCCTTGTAAGCCAATCATCTGGGTTCGATTCCGAGCCTGGACATCTTTTCGCTCAGTTGGAAATATTCATTTCGTATGATACCCTGTATATTTAAAAGTGCTTTCATAATGACAACTAACATACTTGGATAAACACTTAAAAACTAAGTATTTATATCTCATCATTTAACCGAAAAGTAAATTACAAATAAACTACAATAAAGCACAAAATACAGAGTTTTTTAAACGATATACAAATAGTTAATAATACCGCTTCATATTTGTATGATATCCATTGTACAACATAGTTGTAAATCAATGTACATATAAACACAAAATAAAAATGTCCAATGAATAGCATAATGGATACTGAATTGTTATCAAGCATCATTATTCAAACCGTAAAAGATATTAAAAAAATCAATAGCCACGACATTCTTTTGAGTCGTGGGTACGTTCTTTTTATGTAAGAACAATACAGCTAAATGATATTTCTTTGAACAAGTCAAAGCAGATTCCCCAATCTTTTTTGCGTAGTGTAAAATATATAAATAAATACTAATGTTTGAAAAACACACAGATTCTCCTTACTTATAGTTTGTTACGATTTTTCGAAGGTACGTTATAAACTGGTAAAACGATATCTGAAAAAAAAAGTGATTTCAAAAGGAGCAATTCTATGAATCGGGATATAATGAAAGAAAGAAGAACAAACGAATATGAACCTATAGAAGAACAAAAGTGTTTCAGAAAAACATTTCGAGACTTTTTCCATGAGCAAGAGAAATAAAAGAAATATATCGTAAGAAGTCCTTCCGACTGTATCGGAGGAAGAGTAAATTTGCGAGAAAACACGTAATTTAAGCTCGTAAATGAAGCCTGATTATGGAAAAAAGCAGTCTTCTATATCGCAGCCATTTTTTTGTAAATAGCCGTAAAAAGCTCTGGCTTTCTTTCATCTTATACCAGCTTCATTATAAAAACCTTTTTGGATTTATAATATTTTACATCTTTATGAACTTGAAAACTTTAAGTTATCGACATTTTGAAACAATATGGTAGATGAATTTGTCCAAAGAACTCGGTCGAGACCTTGGTAAATCCGACATACATGCCTAGTCACATCATAATCTATTCACAAATACGAGTGCTATCGTATGACAAAACAAATGGTATATAAATATATATACATATCAAAATTTGAACACAGGGTGATTTTGGGGGTTTGAGTTCTATGATCTATGAAAATATAATACAAATTTTCGGAATTGGTAATACAAAATAATGGCTTAAAAGTAAACAAAGGGACAGAGAAAATGTTGGCGATTGATGATCTGTAAAACTGTCTATCTTGCTGAAGAATAATATGAGGAAATTATCTGTAATAAATGTTTTTCATAAATCATCATCGAGCAAATTAAATAACCCCCCTTAAAATGAGAACCAAATGATAACCATTTACCAATAGTTGGCCACTAATTTTTAAAGTTTAAAAACAAGCCCACGATGCACAATCCACAATTTCTCCTCTAATGTTATGTTTTAATATGAATTAAACTGCTGTTGATATACTCTTTTATATTGTAACTGATTTGTTAGGTAAGCCCAAAACTTAAAAATCGTGCATCAGAAATTTGCTATGTCGACTACTGGAGTATAGAGAAAGATATTTTAGCTCCCGGTATGCTATTTCTTTCTCCCACCTATTAACATGTCGTCTCCAAAAAATAACGTAACGTTGTATTAGCCAGCCGTAAAAGAAAGCAGATGTAACATTGTACTGAATAATCTCTACTGCATTTATTTTTACTTCTAAGCATCACACATTTTCAATTTTTATACCGTCGTATTGAAAAAAAAAGTACTTTTAAATGCAATTTGTTTGAAAACTGCATCTCCATTTATTTTTGGATATTAATTTTTTTGTAGTTTTTAGCACATTTGTTTAATTTTGGTAACTCAAGCACTCCATTTCTCTTGAAAGTAAAGGGAAAACAGTTGAAAAATAGCAATTATCTTTTTGTTGCCATTTTCTCATAAAAACTGAAACAAAAATGTAATTAAAATACGTTCTATTTAAAAAAATATATATACAAATGAATGATTTCTGATAAAACATGGAGCTATTATAAACTATATTTAATTTTAAGTATCTATTTTAATATTACAAACAAATGAAGGTATATGAATCATGAGATAGCCGATTTTTTTGTCCAGTTTCTTGAATGACGAAATCTCTTTTTTTGGATTTGTGTATTATTCAGCGATAGTCACATCCTATGGATATTTTACTGCAGATGTTTAAGACTGGATCGTAAATGAGGTATTCTTTAGCGGATGTGGATGACATTCATTTTATATAAAATGAATGCGCGTGTTTGGAGTCTAAGAACTATCTATATTTACATACATACATTTTTTTTTTTTTTTCATCGGGGGCGACACTAAATTCGGAAGAAGCAGAATTCCTGTTTTTCTAGTTTTATTTTTCATTTTCTTCCAAAGAATATATTTTAAAACTTTGAACTTTTATTCTGATGCATGAAGGTTGGGGTTAGACTAAAAATACAAGGTGCGTCATGATTTCGTGAAAACTTAAAAAAATCATAAAAAAAGTAATGCTCGGAAAAAATTTCGGTTGCGCGAATATGATCAGAGGGACATTAGATTTGTTCCCAAATATATATAAATATTTTTTTTTTCATTAGTAACTAAAAGAGGGCTCTACACATCATACTGAGACGTTTTATGCAAATCGGGCTAGCAATAAAACAGCTAGCTGGAAATGGAGTCGTCATTCGATCTCGACAGATACTTAAGTACTGGACAAGGCGTTGGTTGTAAAACTTTTCTACAAGAATGATGAATTCACAACTATTGAATTGCGAAAGTTTCTCACAGAGAAAGGAGTGAAAGCACAAAAAATACCCACTTTATTAAATGGGATACTGAATTTAGTACGACGTTTGGAGGAGAGTTCAAGTGCATGCTGGACATTTTCACTGAAGACCGAGTTATAAGTCGAAGTTGTAAGTTTGAGTGCCCCCCCCCCCCCCCTTCACGATCTCCAGACTCGACCCCGGCATGTTGAACAATTTTTGGCCTTCAAATAAATATACCGTGTCATGTTATTGTGATTTATTTCATTGTCTGTTTGTGTTTGCCTGATTTTCATAAAACGTGTCTGTATGATGTGCGGGCCCCTCTCTCGATTAATTTTGGAAAAAAAAAAATTATACATGGAAAAAAATCCCAATATGCCTGTGATCTTATTCGCATATATACCTTTTCGAATTCACTAATACTTTAATAATAATTAGATAAATTTCCTTAACCTTTCTACTACGCAGCGAACTGATATAACTGTTCACTAAGCATTTAGTTATATCTACAGGTTTAATTTAGTTTAAAAAAGTTAAATTATGATTAAAAATCTCGAGGCTTATATGCCTATACGTAAAAGAAATGAAGTCAATACGAGTATTTCTCGCGCTCAGAGGGTTCCGTACAATAAATATATGAATTAGTAACTGGACATTACATTACACAAATATATCATAATAAAGTTGTTATTTAGGCTTTAAAAGTCCGATGGCGCATAGAGCATGCCGTCCTTGTCTTTATCTATGTTTAAACCGTCCGCGTTTTTAAGGATTAATATCTCGACTAATTACCGACATTTATTTTTCTAAAATCATTAACAATCTAAATTAATCTAAAATCCTTTTATATTTCTACGACGATAGGACCTCCAGCGTCCCTCAACTCCTTTGCCCAGAAATCGAAATTTATGTGTAACGGAAAAATACAATTTTCTCAAAAACTGTGTGACCTAGGGTGATCGTTATAGTTTGCTTGCAATGTTTAAATTAACTTCTATTAACCTTAATTTTTCTTAATTTTATTTTCAGTAGACTCTGAAATATTGGGGGGGGGGCGTATTTTTGCATTATATTTTCGACGATATCTCTGAAAAAATAATTAATAAATGTATTTTTCAGTTCGGCGTTACGAAAATATCCACACGATAACCCTCAAGATATATAAAGTAAAGATTTTTCAAGTAACTAAATTAGCCCCTCTACATTTTTCCTAAATATATTTGTTAATTGTCTATAACTATGTTGGTCAAAAGCCTTTATTAATTCAGCTGATTTGAACTTTTCACGTTAGAAAGTTTACGAATAAAATAGATGTGACAGACGGACACAGGAGTGATCTTATGCTCCGTTTTTACTTTTTAAGCACAGAACCCTAAAATATATATAATAGTGACAAAAACATCTTTTTTTTAGAATTTTTAAAAAATTAGAGAAAACAACATTGCAATTTTGCTCTTTTGCTTTGCGGTCAGGGTGTTAAGTGACCCACTACTGGTGCATTTACCTTAATTTGTACATATAATTTCAACCGTACTTTGTTTTGTTGAATACAAAAAAAAAAAGAAAAAAAAACATTTATATGGAATTGATTCGCTAATATCCGCCATGTTCCGATTTTCTTTCTAGGTTTAACTAACGCAGCGTTTCTTAAACTTTGTGATCTCGCGGACCCTCTTTGATATGATAAGCATTTCGGGGACCCCTACAAAAATTTGTTTAATGTACGATAGAAAAAAAAATATTTTAATGGTATAAACACTATTTATTTTTCATTGCAGATATTCCGTGTTTAGTTGTTGAAAAAATTAGTTGCATTAATAAGAAAAATGGCACACATTTTAAAACAGGTAAAATATACATACGACGATATTATTTTTCATTAGAAGGATGCTTCTGTTTTGTTTTTCTACGAGATGTGAAATATCTGGTGCAATGTTCGAAACATATATCCGCAAGCCTGGTTCGACATTCAATCTATTCCTATATTTGTTTTTCATATGCATAAGGCTGGAGAGAGTCTTCTTACGTAAACATGCTGTACATAAGGGAAGGAAATGCTTGACAGCTTTATCTGCTGGCTTTGCATATGTATTTCTCACGCATAACCAAAGTTTGAAGGCTATTGTTTCACTTGGAAAACAATTTTCATGGAATCATCGTATGATATCTCAGAAAATTGTTCATGTTCTGAGAATGTTAAAGATTCCATTTCGCTAATGTCTTGGAAATAACATGGATTTCTCATATACTCAATTTCTGACTTTGAGGGAGGAAAATAAAGTAGGAAAGCTTTATTCAAGTTCTTCGGGTGTACAACGGAATTTTCAACAATATCATGGGGAATTGTATCGCCAAAGATTTGTAAGAAATCAAATAATGTTGAGAATAATTCAAAATTATTCTTTTCAAGTCGATATGCCCACAAATCATTCTTTTTTATTGTTCCTTCTACGTTTTGCTGGACTGAAAATATATACCGATGTTCCTTGTAAGCTTAAATTAAGCTCATTCAAAAAACCAAGAATATCTCCAAATATGCCACCTTGACAAGCCAGGAGAAATCATTGAAATATTCTTTCAAATGGAGTCCAATAAAAATAGCCTTACTTTATCACGCAGAGCAAAAGTTCTATTTAAAAATTTTCCACGTGACAGCCACCTAATTTCTTTGTGCAAAAATAACTGCTTGTGTTAACTCCCAATTTCTTCGCATAGAATTTTTCTAAAATTAAATGGACGAGACTTGATATAATGTACTACTGAAACAACTTCGCTGAATGTAGACTTAAAATCTTCAGCCATTATTTCGCGACTAGTGATTAGGTGTGAATGCAACAGCGTGTCCAAACTGGATGTGATGTTTTACATTTAAACAAGCTGATCAAACCATTAATAGGCCCACTCATAGCTCGAATCCCATCTGACTTATTCCGACGCATTTTGACTAAAATTATTTCTTTTTCTTGAATGAAACCATCTAAACAAGAAGTAGCGCTGCACATGTTGTGTGAGATGGAATGGATTTGGAAAACAAAAAATCTACAAATACCTTAGCACCAAATTCATAAAAACGAAAGCTAACAAATTCCCATCATTGGAAAAGTCTAAACTCTCATCCATCTGTAATGCGAAATAAGAACTTATTTTTCACACGTTCAATAAATTGGCTTTCAATATTTTCACGTCAGTTGGTGATTCTGTTCTTAACAGTATCATTAGATAATGAAATGAAATTTAGATCCTTTGCTGTTTTTTCTCCTAGCGAAAAAGACTTCTATGCATCTCCTAGTGACCATTTCTGTTACAGCAGGTAGAATTAAATTCTTTGCAGTCGTATGAGGTTTTGCAGACTTTGCTACCATCAAGGATACCCGATACAGGTTAAAAACGACCTTTTCATTGTTGGAATCATTTACGGTCTTTTCAATCAGTTTTTGCCTTGTTTTTAGTTCTTTTAATTTTCTTTAAAGGAAAAAAAAAGTTGTTTAAATAAGCTTTATGTTTAGTTTGTAAATGTCTACGGAGTTTCTCTGATTTCATACATTCATTTGACAGCATATCGTGACAAATAACTCAAACAGGCTGTTCATTATTACTAATACAGGTACTCATAAATCCGAATATATTCTTCAGAGTACTTACGTTTTTTTTCCTTTGCGGTATTTTTATCGCAGTTAAATTGTGATGTATTAAATTATCATCATCTATATCCGACTCATCTCTTCTTTAGGTTTTATTTTACCAGTCTTTAACCACTCATTCATATCATAAATTAAAAAAAAATATGTAAGTATGTAACAAGAGACGATCAGTGCACTTAAAAATGACAATGGCTGGAATTCACTCACTACCGTTTTCACCTTGCTTTCGCGTGGCTTGATAAGATGACGTATGGTCACGTGATTGCTACTATGGCAGCGCGAAACAGAATGCATCTGTAAAGCACGTTCACGAGGGAAAAAAATTATTCGGTAAAAATGTTTGGATTGCGCAGAGATGAATTCAGAAGGTGGAGGGGAGGAGGGGGTTGGGGCTCCCTTCCCCAGTATTGAAATGTGTCCCACGAAATATTTAGATTTAGGTGTTTATTTTAAGCTTATTGATAGTCCTAGGTTAGACGCTCTACTCCTGCATTTATCCACAACTACAGCTAAAGAAATTTCTGCCAAAAAAAGGTCTGAATTCAACACTGCATCTGAGGACCCCCGGCTGTAAGCTCGCGGACCCCCAGGGATCCTCGGACCACAGTTTAAAAAACGCTGAACTAACGTAAAGGAATGACTGAAATGTAAGAAAAAATTACGTTGAGATCAAAAAAGCTTTGGAACGGCTGATCTATAAAAAAGACAATCCCCTTGACGAACACGAGAGGAAATTGAGTACCCTTATTGTCTTTGATCCATTTTCATCAAGCAACTAAAACAAAACTTCCTTAAAATGTACACAATATTTTAAATCCACTTTTGTCTTCGTAATTATTAAGTGTTTCAAGAAATGTTATACACAAAAGTTTTGATAATATGACATGTTCAGCTTTTATTTCAACGTTTGAGTAAGATAAAATAATGGCTGAAACCTGAATAAACTTTGACCAAAGGGAATTTACCCTAAAAGGAGTTTAAATATGAAAAATTACCTTCAACAAATATGTCAAAATTGCTTATTTATTGGACTCAGCAGGTAGACAAAGGAGGGGGAGAGTAAGGATTATTCGGAAGGATACGATTGTAAAGTTAGTGAAGTAATACAAAGTGACGGTATTGATCTGTACACGAAGGAATAAAAATGAACTCAACGATATTTTTTTTGGTCGAATAAAACAGCTACTTTCTGAAAATTCTTCAGACAGAAGAAAATTTAACCTAAATTGCTATCGGAATTTCGCAAGCGTAGCTAAAGTGAAAAAAAAATTTAAGAGACATATTCAAACTGATCCTTCCAGTCGATTTACATTTCATTTAGAGATAAGTTTGAAGCACAGCGCCTAGAATAAAATGTGTAGAAATGTGCTATCCAAACAGCGCTAAAAATTTGTATCCCTTAAATGTGCATTGATGCTGAAATCTAATGAGCAGATAGCAGCGACATCTGCGGTATATTTTTAAATTTCAATATAAGCATCGTATTATTACAGCTTCTAGATCAAATTGTCTTGGAGTTTTAGAATATATCCTGCAGATGTCGCTTCGATCGACTCTTTGGATTTCAGCATCGTTTGACTTTTATGGGATCCAATATTTTAGCACTTTTTTAAGTATTACTGGCATATCCGATTTTCACACGATAGGGAAATACACAGTGAGACATGGTACACATTGAGACAGCAGCCACTTTTATATAGTTGTAAATTTTTCTCCAAGCTGGCACACACATAAACGACCTCATCTTATGTAACACGTGGATGTATTTTCGGCACTCCAGTTACTCGTCTGACAAAATAGTAAATAATTCTTTATTTTATATTGGTTAAAGTTACATAACGTCTATTTTAGAGTTTATTTCCTTCAATATAACATATATTTACTTGACCAAACCGTAGTATATCTAATAATAGACTATATCATCAAAAGGACATAACTGTTTAAAGCGATGAAATCGATGTAATAAATGCGGCATCCATTTTGTTACAACGTAACGAAAGTACACAGTGAGACACACATTTATGGTACACAGTGAGACGTGTCTCATTGTGTACCTACTATGTGGTTCTGATGTTAAAAAAAGTGATTTATTAATAAAAGAAGGCTTCTCTCTCTCTCTCTTTCTGTGTGTGCGGGCGTGCGATGGCTAGGGAAATCTACTAAAGGTAAGAGGCTGAAAACTTGCATGAAGGTAGCCCAAGGTCTGCTATTGTCCACCCTAGGCTCATATTTTTAATATCTAGAAATATTAATTAGAAATCATAAACTGCAGAAAATTATTGCTAGAGTGTAAAAATGTATTATTTATGAAAATATATACATTGTCTCACTGTGTACCAATTGTGATATACAGTGAGACAATTTGCGATACTGTGTTATGATGCTTCTGTTGTTTTTATAAATAACTTTTTTAAAACCATTTATGCATTAATGTGTAGCGTATTTGTGTAGCTTAAAGATGTAGCAATTTTTTTTTCAAAAGAATAAAAATCGTTAAGTAATAATTTTCGTCTCACTGTGTACTATCCCCCCCCCCCCTTCTCTGTATTCTAGACTCTATAGTTTGAAATAAACGCTGAACTGTTGAAAATAGCCACCAGCAAAATTAGGGAAGACTTTGGTCGTCAATGAATCCCATAGATGAAGAGATGTTGGTTGGTCGATTTTTGTGATTATATCTCTTCACGTTATCGGCATTTCCTAATAAGAATTACCATATCTTAGAATACAGGCGTTACTTTTTTTAAATGTTCATTATTGTAATTCTACAGGGCGATATTTATAAGGCTTAATCCTTAGTTTAAACGCGGAATACTTCCACAAATTGTATCGAAGGGTATATCCGACTACTGGGCCGGTAACACTGGACCAATATACGCATGTCGCATTTCTGTTTATCCCGTCTGTAGTTCGATGCATAACGTATGACAAAAAAGTCCTTGTTAGTAGCCATGGTTTTGAAACGCGTAATCCATGCCTTTCTTGATGAGCATTATTAAGCCTTCACGTGTACCTAAACGTGCTTAAAAATTTTTCTGATGCATTTCTAAATGTACAAGTATCGAATAAGAGTACCATTAAATGAACTTTCAAATTTTGTATGTGCATGATGACATACGCAAACCACCAAATCAGCGATATAACCAAAAATTAACCCCGGAAATAGTTACTTATCTTCGTGCTGGGGGTCAATTTCAAAATTTTGTATGGCTGTTTAAATTATGTAAATAAAATTTTATCATAAATTGTGTGTTTTCTTTGTACCGAGTTGCACGTAAACTTCAATCGTAATTCCCAATTCGAAAGGAAGTGCGTTTTGAGAAAAAAATCACTAAATTAATGCGTATAGATTTTTTTTAACCTGGCAACATAATTTGTGTTTCATCCATTTTATATATTAGGAAATATTTGGAATACCGTACGCAAAGTAAATAATATGTAGAAATGAAAATTAATTGAGATCGTTCTTCAAATTTAAACATATTTGATTATAAGAATATTTTATTTTTCCGAAGGGAATTACCTAAATAAAAATTTTCAAACAATACATTAAAACGCATTGAACGGATTTTTCTGAAATAAAATTTTCCTCGATAATAATGGAATCAAACAATGAAGTATGCTAGTTATTTTGTTTAAAAGGCGCTCTAATAAGTATAATCAGTTTTTATTAGTTTTGTATTATGTTATATTTGTTTTGCTGAATAAAGTTTATTAAGCAGACAGAATTTTTAAGATATTATATACAAACAGAACTTCATAAAGTGTATAGTTTAAGGAAAATATAAATGGATTAACTTAAAAAATATAAGTTGAATTTCTTCTAGTTAACATAATAAAATATTACAAAGGCAATTCGGATATTTAATAAATATCCTTTTCTTCTATTCTAATTAAAATGAATACTATTTCTTCAGACAAACAAAAAACGGCATAAATATGAAAAGAAATGATTGCCATTTCAATTTAAAATTTACAGCAATTGGTGAAGATTTATTAAATAAGGCACAATTGTACTTATCTCAATCTTTTTATGAAATTTGCGCTTCATAGAATGCATTAATTTAATTTTACATCAAATACAATTAGATACTTATCTTTGTGAACTAATTACTCTAAAATTCAATATTTTTTCTGTTTACTAAAATAATTTAAATACAAAATTCTAATTTGTCACAGTATTTTCTAAGGATGGATACATTTACCCCCCCCTCCCCCCCCAAAAAAACGGTTATATTTTTCTGTTCTTTTCATATGCTCCTCTATTTAAAGAAGACAAACTGTATTAATAACAGTTAAACACAACAAATTATTTTATTAAATATTTATTAAATTAATTAACTATATTTATTAATTTAAATAATCAAACAGATTTGGAATCTTTTCAAACAATAATAACAAGCATTAGTGGAATAACTGACTCAAAATATTTTTTCTACATTGTATTGTTTTGAAGCATTTAAGAATAATTAAATCCTATTTTATGTTTTCCTAATTAATGTCAATACAGCCAATATACAAATGCAAATACGAAATTTTGAAAAGGATATTAGAATGTTTATGCTTTATAATACAAATCCCCCCCTTTTTTTTTTGCTCTAATTAAAATAAATATAATTTCTTCAGAGAAACAAAACAGAAGAAAAAGGAAATCGAACTGATAGCCTTTTGAAGTTAAAATTTACAGTAATTGGTGAGGATTTATTAAGCAAACAATTATACTTGTCTCAATCTTATTTACAAAGCCTTACTTTTTGTATTATTACATTATTAGAAAAATATTCGTTTTTTTCTCTGCTACAAAAAATAATTAAATTAAAAAATATAAATATATAATTTGTTTTAGTATTTTGCAAGGGATTCTTATGCAAGACAGAATATTTTTTTTTTCTAATGTGTTTTATAAGCTTCCTTTCTTTAAAAAATAGAGTCGGTATTACTAAGAGTTTTAAACAAAAAAAAAAAAATACTATGCTATTCAACAGAAATATTTAAATAGGTTTAAAATTTGCCCAATTAAAATAAGCAATTGTCAATGAAATAACCGACTCAGAAAATTGTTTTGCAATGCACTGTTTTGCATTTAATAACGATTAAATGCTTAGGGTTTTTCTTTGTTTTCAAATTAATCTAAATTCAATCTACTTAGAAAAGTTTTTTAAAAGTACAGTAAACTTAATTTCAAATGTAATAAATAAATTTAGTAATTTCCAAATTAATTAAAAAGAAATATTTTATGCACTCAAAAACTTTATGTTAAAATATATTTCGAATATGACAAAACGTTGCTTAATGAATTTATTTTTGTTCAAATTATTAAATAATGTTACAATTGTATTTTTTCATAAAACAAATTAGTTAATAATGTTATTTATATCATATTTTTCTTATTCATAACGCCCTGACCAGCGAACAAACAGGCAAAATTGTAATGTTTCCTCTGTATTTTTATTTTTAAAAAGGGTTCTTTATCCAACATTGTATACAAAACTTCATCTCCTATATGAATATAAACCTTCTGAGTATTATTTATTAATCAATCCATTAAAACTGCATTATAGCTACAGAATATTGATTTAAATAATGCTGCTATTGCAGTGAAATCTACAGCTTAGTGAATGGATATATAAGTTGACGATGCTCTTAAGTGGCCAGGAGGCTTTCAAACGAACAAATTACACGCAAATGTGTAGATTACATTATTTGTAATAACTCCAGAACTAATTAATTATTGGAAATGTATTTTAACCAACATTAAAAGATATATATATATATACTACTAGTTAATGTTCTAAAAAGAGTCTAGCCGCATACAAAGTTTTTACTTTAATTTGAAATTTTATGCTTTAATAAATAAATTCACCTCTTATGTTTTGCACGCAGCATTTCTCATAATTGAATTGTCACAGTACGTCAAATTTTGTTTATTGTGTTTAAAATGACCTACACGGCAAAAAAAAAAAAAAAAAAAAAAAAAAAATACTTCTTGAAAAATAAAAAGTAAAAATTCAAAATTTTGATTTTTTTTAATATAAAAATTGTCATAATTTTTACATTTCTTACTGGGTGATAATACTACTAATACATATCGCATATACAGAGGTTTATACTTGAGTCAAAATTTCCTTAAATTCTACCCATACATTTTTAAGAATTCATACAAGCAATGAATAAAATCACGGTTTTGAAAAAATAGACTTTAAACATCGAATTAAAACTTGATTATACAGGATGTCTGGTCTCAATGGTGTCCAATGGCTAATTCCTAAACCGTTAGTCATGGACATGTATTTCCAATTACAAAAATGTTTTAAATCAGGTAAAGAAATATTTTAAAAACGATTTGGGTCAATAAAAACATATCTTAAAAAATTACGAAATCTAAATTTTTATACGGTCCCCCGGCCCTATATGTTATATTTAGTAATTTTTTTTCCTACTAGGGGGCTCGGCCCCCTACGAGCTACGCTCGCCAACCCCCGTCCCGACACCGCAGACTCTAAATGCACTCTAATTTGATCGGCTTTAAAAATATTTCGAAAGATTGAATTATAATTTAAAAAACAGTGGCGATCTCCCTATAAACGAATTTCTATTCATTTCTCTTTGATTGGGGAATTTTAACGCCAAATCCGCTGCGGTACTACTTGATTATCCTGTCGACCAATTTCGCCAAATTATATAAATCGCCAAACCACTCGCCAAATTATACAAATTGATATAATTTTTATTTTAAATAACGAAAGAACAAATAAATTCGTACAACATTAATAAAAACACAAATAAAACGTCGAAATAAAAATAACTTGATGACGTATATACGTGTAACAACATTTCAAAATAAGCTAATATGAAAGGAATTAAGTAAAGAGAGTCTTTGTCTCCTGGTATTTTTTAACAAAGCGAAAAGAAAGTTCTTTTAAATGAGACATTTTAAATTAATTCTCAAAATATCAAATAAATGTCTAGCGCAATTTCTAAATTTAAACTTTTTTGCAATATTATTTTGTGTTCATTTTATGTAATAACTATAATGTGACGTAAATATGACGTAATTTCTCCTAAGACTTCTAACGCATGTTAATGAATTTATTATTTTACAATATCCTTTCTCTTTTAAAATTTACGTGTATACTTTTTATGACGTAATTTTTAATAAGTTTCTGCTTTTTATACGCAATTATTTAATTCTAATTTGAAAGTTTTTTTCCTGTTTATAATAGTCACGTGTAAATAAATTTTTAATTTGAAGCAAACATTATTGCTTGCGCTTTTTATACAGTTGGCAACAGTTTAAATTAGTACAATTTTCTGAAATCTGTAAAAAATATCTCTAGAAATGCTGAAAATTTGAATTTAAAATAGAAATAAAACCTGAAAAAATGAGTCAAAATAAAAAAAATTAATGCAATCTGCACTCCGGCAAATTCTAACGCATAAAATGATCTAAAAATGATTACACTGCCATGTATAGTTTTTGCTGCTATAAAACTTTTTTAGTGGAACGATTTTGTCCAACTTTAGCATTAAATAACTCTTAAAATAATTCTTCGATTTGAAAACTGTCTGCATCAGCGTGTTTATCAAACATTTCTGTATAAAACCACCGATTTTCATATTTTTGTATGCATTATTTTTGTTAATATTAACGAAGAAAGGCCTCTGGTCACAAAAAAATCAAAACCGGCGGCGGCGGCGGCGGTGACAGCGGTAGTTACTTTTTTTTTAGAATATAGAGAGATTACACTGACAAGTGAGAAAAAAAAATCCCATTCATATAAAACTAAAATTGAGCGAGTTATGGAACTTTAAAATTGCGTGACTTATGCCAATTTTCTGCTCTGAAAAGAAATGAGTTCGGCTTGGCTTTGAGGGGTCACATACCAAGTGCTTAAAGTATTCGAAGATCTTATTTCATGTGTATCTGCGCTTTGAAAAAAATCGTACAAGTATTACGATTAAGTTAACCTTTATTAAGTTTCAGATTGGCTAAAATAACATATTTTTTATTTTGTCAGGATTTGAGACTTTCTTTTACGATTTCTTTTAACAAAAATTATGTTATCTTTATAAGTTTTTATGTTACTTGAACGATCTTATGTATGTTTTTCCAGTTCAAAATTTGTACTCGAACTTTAACCCACTTTCAAATATCCGATCGAGATTACATTTTACATACTGGAGCAAATCGATAACAATCTAGAATTATTATGATTTTCGCTGGTTACCATTTATACTTATTTTACAGGATAACACAAAAAATTTCGGATAGATTACCGCCAAGAAGTTTAAGAAAAAGTTTTAGATTAGATAATACAAGACTGCGATTTTTGGGTTTTTCAACTTTTATGTATTTTTTAGCACTGAATCCGAAAATTACCTTAATTTTTAACCGTCATATCAGGATATTTCGCAAATAATAAATTTAAAAACTAACAAAAATCGGATACTATAAAGTAGAGCAGATGATTGTGTTTTTTAACTTTTGATAATTGATTTTTACATAATTTTTAACACTGAATCTGAAAATGACCTTCCATTTTTAACCATCATGTTAGAATTTTTTTGCAAATCGTAAATGTGTAAGTTAAAATATAGTGAAAATCTCATACTATAAAACATGTAAAACTTATTTTATTTTACCTTATTTTGTTTTATTTTATTTTATTTTATTCAATAATTTATTCGATATTTTTGCTTATCTTGGGATTCTTACAGGTAAACAGCTGAATGGTCCGATGAGCTAAGGGGGCAGATTCAATTTTAACTTTGAACTTTTTAACTTTGAAATTTGCAATTTGCGAATAATCCTGATTTGATGGTTAAAAATGAAGGTCAATTTCGGATTCAGTGGTACAGAATACATAAGAATCAATTATCAAAAGATAAAAAACATGACATAACCCAACTTTTGCAGGATAGTGCAATCTAATAATATTTTAAAATACGTATCATTTTATAAAGAATTGAGGCTGTTAATTTAGCATCATTTTATTTAACAAAAATTCTGTTTTTTTTTCTTTCTTAAATATTTATTACAAATTGTATATTTTGCATTAATATGTTAGAATAATTAAAGGTTTCAAATTTATATTGCAATGTTCATTTTACTCTGAGCATTTTTTAATATATCTGACGAAATTATATTTCGACTAAATTTGTGAATGACCCCCAATTTGCAGCAAAAAATAGGCTCCAACTTTAAACAGCCATTACTCGGTCAATTTTAATTTTAGAATAACGGGACTTATTTTGTATCACTTGTCAGTGTAAAAGGAAAATTTTACTAAATATAACTTATAGGACCGGGGGACCGTATACAAATTTAAATTTCGTAATTTTTTTTTAAATATTTTTATTGACCCAAATTGTTTTTAAAATATTTCTTTACTTGATTTAAAACATTTTTGTATTTGGAATTATATGTCTGACTAACGGTTTAGGCGGTTGTGATATATCCACTGTAGTTAAACAGCACAATCTACACAACATTTAACACATCTCAAGGACAGTGGTAAGTACTCGAAATACGAACCATTAGCCATTGGACATCGTTGAGACCTTACACCCTGTATAAAGAGAGCTCAAACTGATTTGGACATAACTTTCCTTATAAAGCGAACTTTTCCCATAGGGTTTCTACTAAAATTTTATTTGATAAGCAAATTTTAATGTAATCTATTAAATAATTTTTTTTTTACATTTTCAAATGGGTTCTTTAAGTGTTTATTTATATCTTCTCAAGCATATATAACCGTTAGTGATATATCCACTGTAGTTAAACAGCACAATCTAGACAGCATTTAACACATCTCAAGGACAGTGGTAAGTACTCGAAATACGAACCATTAGCCATTGGACATCGTTGAGACCTTACACCCTGTATAAAGAGAGCTCAAACTGATTTGGACATAACTTTCCTTATAAAGCGAACTTTTCCCATAGGGTTTCTACTAAAATTTTATTTGATAAGCAAATTTTAATGTAATCTATTAAATAATTTTTTTTTTTTACATTTTCAAATGGGTTCTTTAAGTGTTTATTTATAGCTTCTCAAGCATATATAACCGTTAGTGATATATCCACTGTAGTTAAACAGCACAATCTAGACAGCATTTAACACATCAAGGACAGTGGTAAGTACTCGAAATACGAACCATTAGCCATTGGACATCGTTGAGACCTTACACCCTGTATAAAGAGAGCTCAAACTGATTTGGACATAACTTTCCTTATAAAGCGAACTTTTCCCATAGGGTTTCTACTAAAATTTTATTTGATAAGCAAATTTTAATGTAATCTATTAAATAATTTTTTTTTTTTTTTTTTTACATTTTCAAATGGGTTCTTTAAGTGATTATTTATAGCTTCTCAAGCATATATAACCGTTAGTGATATATCCACTGTAGTTAAACAGCACAATCTAGACAGCATTTAACACATCTCAAGGACAGTGGTAAGTACTCGAAATACAAACCATTAGCCATTGGACATCGTTGAGACCTTACACCCTGTATAAAGAGAGCTCAAACTGATTTGGACATAACTTTCCTTATAAAGCGAACTTTTCCCATAGGGTTTCTACTAAAATTTTATTTGATAAGCAAATTTTAATGTAATCTATTAAATAATTTTTTTTTTTACATTTTCAAATGGGTTCTTTAAGTGTTTATTTATAGCTTCTCAAGCATATATAACCGTTAGTGATATATCCACTGTAGTTAAACAGCACAATCTAGACAGCATTTAACACATCAAGGACAGTGGTAAGTACTCGAAATACGAACCATTAGCCATTGGACATCGTTGAGACCTTACACCCTGTATAAAGAGAGCTCAAACTGATTTGGACATAACTTTCCTTATAAAGCGAACTTTTCCCATAGGGTTTCTACTAAAATTTTATTTGATAAGCAAATTTTAATGTAATCTATTAAATATATATATTTTTTTTTTACATTTTCAAATGGGTTCTTTAAGTGTTTATTTATAGCTTCTCGAGCATATATAACCGTTAGTGATATATCCACTGTAGTTAAACAGCACAATCTAGACAACATTTAACACATCTCAAGGACAGTGGTAAGTACTCGAAATACGAATAAAGGTGATATATTTTGACGACACAGATTTTCTGTATCTTTACAATCAGTTTTATTCGGTATGCTCGAATGTTCATTCAGGGACTAATTTTGGTCTGGGAACAATAGACACATACCTATTGCCTCTTATTTTAGACGTCCCTGAAGAAATTCAAGACTTAAAAAAAAAACCACATATTTCACAATGTTTTCAAAGCATAATAACCAAAAATGCTTAAGAATATTTCAAATAATTCAATAATACCCTTCAAATAACCATGGAACATATTTGCCTGAAAACTGTGCATTAACATAAAACTTTTGTAAAGACACATTTATGCTAGCAATTTACTGACATAAATCATTTTAATATGTGAATTTTTGTCTTTGTATTTAATTGAAACCTTAAATTTTAAATGTAATGAGTTTTAAGATATGTACTTTAATTCAAATATCAGAAAAATTTCCGAGTTTCCAGAAGTCATTGTTCAAACTTCATCTGTAATAAATTCGGAAGGAGGTAGGAATTTTAAGCTTTAAGTTTACCTGAAGTAGCGGGTGGAGAGCGGCTCTGAAATAATGTTCCATCAGGGATTTAGAGTACCTTAATCCGGTAGTAGTAGCCAGTGATGTGTATTCAGAGTAGTGGAGTCGTGATCGCTAAAAAACAAGCCGACTCCGGCTTTTTTGTTAGACAGTATGGGGTGAAGAGAAATTAAGCCAATTACATGTAATTTTAAATTTATAAATTGAATTATAATTATTTTTCGACTATATCAGGTTACTCAGTTTAAAGATAAGCAATATACTGCCAGGTGTACAGAGTACGTGAAATTACTTTTTAGGATAATTAGCGAATGTAGAAAATACTCATTAAGCGAAAGAACTAAATCAATGCAGGAAGAACTTCTAAAGTTTAATTATGAAAATGTGTTCAATTTGTAATTTTCTTAAGCTTGATTTTACTCGAGCGTGTAGAGTTAACGACCTTCTTTTCATTTAAAATTAACATTGTACCGAACATATAGGTAATACATTTTGAGTAACTGATGTAGTCGAGCTGTAATGGTGTCGTGTTACCGCATTTTCATAGTATTTTCTGTAATTTCTGATACCACTACTCCAACCCCGACTCCACAGACCTGGCTACTACTACCGACACGTGATGGACTGGACAACTCGGAGTATGTTGGCTCTATTTTCATTGATGTTGCGAAGGCTTTCGATACTGTTTGGATTATTGGACTCATTTACAAACCAAACTAATTAAATTTAAAGTTCCTACTGCATATATTTTGTTTATTCTCAAGTACCTTCGTAACAGAACATTCTACGTCCGCTATGCCAACATACTTTCCATACTTCGCCCGATTAATGCGGGTTTGCCACAAGGCTCGAAATTGGGTCCCTGGCTCTACAAAGTTTTTATATCTGACATTCCTACTTCACCTCGTACTATGTTGGCTATCTATGCGGACGACACTACAGTGTTGGCTCGTGACAAGGACTGCCTTGTTATGCACGATCATCTTCAACAACACATTAACATTCTTGAAAACTTTTTCATTAATTTGCGTATTAAAATTAATTCTAACAAATCACAGGCAGCCATATTCACACGTAAGCGCACACTTCCACCACAACTCTATCTGGACGGTTCCTTTCTCGGTTTCGGACGGGAAGTTAAATATCTGGATGTATTCTTAGATAGTACTCTCACTTGGCGCAAGCACATCGATTATAGCGTCCAAAAGTTCTACAAACCTAAAAATGATCTTGCCCATCTCCTGTACAGTGATGGGATGTGCATGGGAAACAAGTTGCTGCTATATAATTCAGTGTTACGTCCCATCCTTCTCTACTGTGCGCAGATCTGGGGCTCTGCGGCGAAAACGAATCTACAAAAAATCCAAGTCGTCCAAAATAAAACCCTTAGGGGTATCCGTCATGCACCCTGGTATCGCAGAAATACTGTCATCCATCATGATCTAGATACTCCTCCTATTCGCACTGTGATCAAAAAGCAAGACATCAATTTCTTTGGAAAGATTCACAATATCCAGAATCCTGCACTTCAAGATATTTCCACATATGATGAACGTGCCCGTTGGCGTAGGCCAAGAGCAACACTCCACCTGGCTGAAAACATCGACCCGGGATAATTACTCAGTTCTCCCCTGCCATGATAGGGAATACCTTCCTAGCTGTTCTCTATGGTCATTGCACTCTTGTATTTATATGTAAATATTTTTCTTTTCTTTAGTTCCTTCTTTTATATTAATTATTAATTATCATTTTCTTTTAACTGTTTTTATTATTATTAATGTATGGTGCCTCAAAAGGGCCTTTTTGTTATTTAACATCTGGGGAGTCCCTCTTTTCCGCGTTTCTGGCGTTCTGTTAGCCAGACATCAGCTATGTTGTTGTATTGTTCCACATTTCCATTTTCTACTAGAGGTGCGGAGCTTCGTTCCTGGTACTCTGCAAAAGTATTTCTTCCAAGTTCCAAGTTCTACCGACACGACTGATGTTTAAAATAACATTTCTATAATAATAGGTAGCTATGTGCTTTTAAAAATGCATTAAATATCAATATATATCAATAAATTAAACATTTGGAATGTTTCTATTTCATAAACTTTTTACCCGACTGCCAAGAAGGGTTATGTGTTTCACGCGTATCTGGGTATGTGGATTTCTTTATACCCTCGGAACATCCCAACGTCTGCATGGCTTTTAATGAATGAGGTCTCTATCGATTTGTCATAACCGTCCAATGATTATAGGCTAGGATTTGTTTTTATAAATTCAAAATGGCGGACGTAAAATACAAAATGGTGGTAGAGACGAATAAACATTTTTACGCACCATATTGAGTGGTATATCATTGGATAGGTCTTTCAAAATTAAGACGATGGTTCGTTGACTATTGTACAGTCAGAAGCTCCGTTTAAATATTATACAACCTGGAAATTGTGTATGTAGGATCTCTAGCTTTACTGCAAGTCTGACATCTATAGGTCTCATCAAAACAGTGTTTATAGATAGGAACTAACAATTAAACACAACTTAAAAGTCATCAATACAAGTAAATAAAAAAAATAGGTAAGTAATATAAAAAAAGTTCACATTGAAGAGAAATAATTAGTTCGCTTTTTACGCAGTCGGGTTTTTTGATTTTTTAAATTTAATCTCTTATTTTATAAACGGTTATTCTTTTAAGGATATTTTAAACTATTTAAGTTATTTATTTATTTATTTTTGTGTGTCTTTTAAAGTTATTTCATAAAGAAATTTCTGATTCGAACGGAAATATATTCATTTGGTAGAGGTCAAAATGACTCTCCACGTGTTAAAAGAATAACATTTTATGAAAAAGTGTATAAAATAGAATCATCCAACTATTTCATAATTCAGTTATTTAGACATTTTTAAAAAGCACATCGCTACCTATTATAGAAACGTTATTTTAAAGAGCAATGTTATAGTAGTAGCCAGTTTCGTGGAATCGGGGTAGTGAAGTTAGGCCCTTTTTTGAGGAAAATAGTCGGAATCGCTAAAAAATAAGTCAACTCTGATTCCGGCTTTTTTTGTTAGACAGTATGAAGTGAAATTAAACCAGTTATATGCAATTTTAAACTTTTTAACTTAATTATTAACTCCCGGTATGCTATTTCTTTCCTCCAGCTTATTTTGAGTCGCCTTCAAAAATAATGTTACCTTGTATAAGCCGACCGTAAAACAAAAGCCGATGTTTCATCGTGCGGTTAAATACTCTACAGCATTTTTTAAAGCTTCTAAGCATCGCATATTTTCAATGTTTATACCGTTGTATTGGGGAAAAAAGTACTTTTTAATGCAATTTGATTGAAAACTGCATCTGCATTTATTTTTGAAATATTAATTTTTTTTATAGTTTTTAGCGACATTTGTTCCATTTTGGTAACTCAAGTACGCCATTTCTGTAGAAAGTAAAGAAAAAAAGAGTTTAAAAATAGTAATTTTATCCTCTTGTTGCCATTTTCCCATAAAAACTGAAAAAATGTAATTAAAATACGTGCTATTTTGAGAAAAATATAAATGAATGATTTATGATAAAACATGCAGCTATTATAAACTATTTAATCTTAAGTATCTATATTAATGCAAATGACGTCATTTTACATAAAATAAAAGCGTGTGCTTTAAATCTTAAAATTGAAATATGTTTTGCACTACAGTAGAGTCCCGATTATCCAAGTCCCGCTTAACCGAGTTATTTTCTTCTGGTGGACTGGTGGTTTCTATTATAAATGACCAGCCATTATAAATGAGCCGTTAGGTGAAGATGAAAGAGCAGTCGTAAAAAGTTAGAACTCTGATTTTCTGGTCAGAATGGGAAAAAAATGGCCATACGACTGCTCTTTCATCTTCACCTAAACGCTTCATTTATAATGGCTGTTTTATAACAATAGAAACCACTAGCCCATCAGAAGAAAATGAAATAATGTAAATGTCGGGGGCGACACAAATTCTGAAAAAGCAGAATTCTATTCTCTAGTTAATTTTTATTACTATGCCAGGCTACCCAATTTAAAGGTGACCAATATACTACCAGGTGTACAGAGTAGGTGAAAACCATTTTTAATTGAAAACTCTACTAGATATTTAACATATAGTATGTAGTCGTTTATCTCCTATTTTTGGGGGGTTTGCAGAAAGCCTGGAAGGTTTCATGTCCCGCAAAATAAAGGCAATTTTTCAAACAGGCGGACCGGCTAAATAAATACGAGTTTTGTTAATGAGCCGAGACAATAAAAAAATAAATGGGCCGGAACGGACCGATAAACATATTAAGCAGGCCAAACGGTCCGATATAACAAGTTTAAAAGGAAAAAAAAAACAACGTCGATAAAATAGGAACAATTTTCAATGAACATGACGGGGATTTGAATAAGTATAAATGTGCTGCATGAGCTGATGCCAGTTTGGCAAGATCAATACAGAAATATATGTCCAATTCAAGATTACATTTTTTACTAGATACTAAAGCCAGAACAAGCCATAAATGGATTTAATTAGTACAAGGTTTTGTCCAAACTTGTTTTGTACAAATAGTAATAGAAATAATGAATTTTAGTTAACGAAATCTTTATAAATGTACTATAATGAATTACGGAGAAATATTTTCTAAAATGTAGTTTCTTTTAATGTGCAGCTTCAAAAATTATGATTGTTTCAAACACTTTTTTCTTTTATTCTAATAGAACGATGAGGTGGCAGCACACACCATTTCCTCATCAAGTTCACTGCTGAAATTCCAGAATTAGTTAAAATATGATTCGCATATTAAAACGCAATCGATCTTTCAAGTCACATCTTGGTCGAAAAGACCTGAAAACCCGATTAAAGCGGTTCACTCGTAGGTTTACCATTGTGTTTTCCTACTTCCTGTCCTCCATGTTTTCATATCTTTGGGTGCAGGAAAACACAGTAGTAAACCTACGAGCAAACTGCAAAAAATCGGGTTTTCAGGTTTTTTTAACCAAGATATGACTTGGTAGACCGATTGAGTTTTAATATGTGAATCGAGTTGTAACTAGTTCTGGAATTTCAGCCGTGAACTCGAGGAGGTGATAGTCTGTGCTGCCGCCTTCCCGGTCTATAAACTAATTTAATTATTTTCGATTAGTCTTTATTTGAATTTAATAGTCCAAGAGTCTATGTAATCGTTAGTGTTACTATTATGTATTCTATGGCTTATGAATTCATCGTAATCTAAAAGGAAGTCTCAAATTTTTCCATAAATATGTATGCAGTATTCTTTAAAAGAATCTTAATTGTATATTAAGAAAAATCGGAATTTGTATTGTAGAACTTGAGTTGGAAAGCTCCGGGCCGGGCTTGATTGCAAAAAAATTTGTATGGACCGGACTGTAAATTTGTATTAATTTTTTCCCGATTCCACAATACCCAAAATAACGGTTGAAAAATGAAATTTCATTATATTTCTCCTTTCATTTTTGAATATTTCCGAAACCAAAATGGATCTGAAATTGTAAAAAAATGCAGGAAATATAAAATTTTCACTTTTCCTTTTGAATCCGCAGAACCGGAATTACTCCCAAAATAGTAAAATTTTAATGTGTATTTGTCTCCATTTCCATCGAAATTTTTCTGCTCTGATGGACACCAGATAGGGACCAAATAAATGTAACTTATCGCCTTTTCTCCGAATTCCGCGAATTCCAAATAAGTAACCGCTTTTTACTTGTTGAACTTTAAAACCTAGTATAACTTTTACGTTAGAATTTAGCTGAGGTGCGATTCAGAATGAATCCGAAATGTCCTTTTATATTGTTTTTATTGTTTTTATCTAATAATCTTGATTGTATTTTTTTTTTTCCGTTTGCAATTTTCAAAGTGTTCAAACATTTTTTTGATGAAACAGAATTTGAAATATATTATAAGGACATATTGTAACACATATTGCAAATACATTATATTATTTGTTTACAATTTCAATAATTTAATTACATATTTCCTTATTGTCTTAAAATTCCATATATGCATAATATAAATTCTTATGTTTCAGCTATTTTGTAAAATCTTTCTGTGTCATTCAAAGTAACATATTAATAATTGTACATAGTATTAATTGTCACTATGGTATAGTCTGTACTATTACTGTATATAATTATTATTACAAATAATTATTCTTACGGTATATATTACTTACTTACAATTTCATTAATTTAATTACATATTTCCTTATTGTCTTAAAATGCCATATATGCGTAATATGTTATGTTTCGGCTATTTTGTAAGATCTTTCTCTGTCATTCAAAGTAACTTTTGGACATTTATTATTTATCAAATGTTGTTCTATCTAATACCTTCTAATTTAATTTTTCGATTATCATTGGCATTAGTATCAATTTTTTAATTATATATGTAGTTTTGTTTACATATTGATATAATTACATTTTACCGAATTTAACATTTAACGAATGGTTTTTTTTATGTATGTGCTTAGTGTATCTGAAGGTGGGAATATTTTCAAATATTTTCAGTCTTGAACGGAGCCGATTAAGCCATTTATGCCAACGTGCCATTTTTGGGACGCTTCAAATTTTAATAAATTTGTATAGTTTTTTTCTTATTTATAACATGAAAATTGTCTAAAATTATGATCTATAAATTTCTTTATCTGTTACCAAGAGATGACAGTATAAGATGTATATTTATTTGCATAAATGACCGCTTTTTTCGGTGTTTATAAATATTTCAGTTTTTAAGATGACGAAATGTAAAAAGTAAGCTTATTTGTATTTTTTCTATCAAGCATCCAAATAAATTAGTCATAATCTTAGCTTGTAGATTTCTTTGAAATTCATATTTTCTTAATTGTGATATTATATGTTCAAGCCTATTTTTTATGCATATTTGTAACACACAAAATATAGAGCCCTAGGCTCGAATGGGTACATATTTCTGTTAGCTATTTTGGGAACAGTTATTTATATAAAGTCCTTTTCAAGATTATTATGAAATAAATTGTTTTTAAGCCTGAAATACGATTATTCTTAGGTTATTAATAATAATAGATACTTAAACTCATTAGTCTCTGTAAAGAAATAAATATATTTTTTTAGTAGTTCATAAAAATACTAATAGTATATATAATACACAATTTAAAAGCATCATTTATATAAATTTAGACAAAACGTATAACAATGCATTTTATAATATTATAAATATTATGCATATGCCCATACGTAGTACGTTTACTTTTTATCTAATAAGTACAAAAAAACATTGTGTAAATTTTTTTTAGTATTTTTCCAGTTCATTTTGGAACGTTTTAAAATGATTTTACCTTCAAATTAGAGAAAACAAAAATTCAGGCATAAATGAGTTAATATAAGAAAAAGGTTCAACTGATATTTGGTAGGAGTGTTTTTGCTCTGTTTAAAACAAACTTCCTGCGTTTAAAAACTACGAAATTTTCTATACTACTTTTGGATGTTCCAGCAGTATCGAGGCCTGGTCTTTCTGTGACGGCTTGCACCCATGATTCATCCAAAGAATCGAAATGAAAAAAAATATCGGTCGATATGCTTATCAAGCGCTTCAAGGTCAATCAGAAATGTGTCAGTAGGTTGCAGTGTTGCCAATTTGATATCCAGATTGCTTGATTGCTACCACTTCTTAAATATAGTAAAACTTCCTTTATATAATGACAAATTTAATAAGGTGACTATTAACATTTCGAAACAAGATGTAGCAAAAATGCTATCTGAATAAAAGGAATCCAACATATCAGACACTTATAAATTAGCCTTCATGGATTCTTTAATTTCAATGGTCAGAGTTCGCCATTTATTCCACCGACACTGCAGCCGTGGTTTTTATAGTCAAGAAAGAAAAGAATACTCCAGTACAAACTCTGCGTATCATCCTTTAATCATACGACTCGTGCCAATCAATTAGAGAAAGCATCTACTAATCAAGTCTATACATAAATTTTGAAAATTTGTACGAAAAAACTAAATTTTAAATAATATTTGGATACTTTGGCAAATTTTCCATTTAGATACCAGACGGGAAGTAATTTCGTATAGTATAATTGGAATTATGTAAATTTATAGTTTGGTAATCCTAATGTTAATTTCATTTTTACTTTTTTATAAAAACGTGGCAATGCTAGTAGTAGCACAACTCTAGAACCACCTTTCGAATTGACCTGTAATTTCGGATTAACTTGTTAAAGTTTCGAGAAATCGATTTCTTTAAAAAGTCAATTGGTTACATTTCATAATTTTCGAAAATTAATTTCTAAAAAAAAGTTTTTCAGATTAATCTTCGACAAAAAAATAGAGTTGTAATCGATGAACATTTAATGTAAAAACAAATATTCAGAAGTTTATAATATGCGAATCCAAAAGTTACAGCTGATCCCGGACAATAATTTTATAATTACGCTTAAAAAAACTACCGGCATTGCAGTGAGTTTTGTAATAATTAAAGAGTTTAATATTGAATTTCAAAATATAAATCTGCAAAATTCCTAAACTATTTGGTCGAATGACTTCCAGTTTCATATCCAAATCCAAAAGTTACAATTTACAGAAACATCCAAATATAGTGTCAAATTTAGGTATGAATCTCGGAAAATATAAAATTTGGCGTGTTATGGATGCTTCATTAATGCTTTCCTTTTCAGTTACCCCCCAGCCTTTTTCTCTGAAACTCAACAATTAAAGCTGGTGCTTTTTATTTAATAAATTAAAATCCTTTTACATTCATTAATCCTTCATTTTTATTTTAATTGGATAAACATATATAAACCTACCTGTGACAAGAAATGAAATTCTTAAATAGCAGTTCTCAACATGGGCGAACCAGCTATTCTCTTTCTATATTGAATGGGAAAGCGGGTGCTATAATTGTTAACATGGAGTTTTTAGACGTTTTAATGCTGTAAAATGATGCAAGATACCCATAACTTAAAAGTGCTTGGTCAGTTTTCCTCATAAAATAGAACAGTTGGTCACATGAACTAGATCTTAAGGTGAAATTTTATTATGCAGCTCGATTTCCATAATTTGTTTGGTTATTGCTATCCTTGTGGACGAGAACCAACTGGACCGAGGTCAAGTGGTTCTAATTCACAGGGGACAGATATGGTGATGGCGAAGTTCATCCAGTTCGATGTGCGTCTTGTGCAAAGACTGAATGAGTGCGTTTCTAAGATGTTTTTTTCTCTATGGGGATAAGTAGAATGAAGTGGTGCGTTGGCAGTGACGGTGTGTAGTTGTATATGAAGATCATTTTTCTTAAAGAAAAAGAAGAGCGCAGATTTGCCCCCCCCCCCTGATGGCGGGCCGGGTGCCTGGACCTAAACTGGACCCCTTCTGCAGTTTTGGGGACTCGGAAGTAATATTACTAGAAAATTTTAAATGAGAAAAATCAGTTTTTAGAAATGTCTAATTTTCGTGCTCGACAGTTACAGCTTACTTGTAACTTGTAAGCGACTTCTCAATTATAAGCCATATGTTAGTAAAAAAAAAACTATTCAAGCATTCATTTTTTATTTCGTGATACGGCTTCACTTCCATTCGCTCGGTTCAAACCGCATCGTTTTAACTTTATTAATTTTCGAATTATTTATTTTATTTTAAAGTTGTTCCTGACTTTTGGGATCATCCGGTATATGCATATATAAATTGGTTACGTTAGGGAAGATATTTCAAATTTGGAATTCTTTCGTCTCGTGTATATTTTTTTGCTCGCACTTACACTGAAAAAAATGGGTTCTCAAAATTAAACAAAAGGTACTCATTTTTAAATACGTCACATTCTGAAAATAGCTCCAATCCAAATGTACTCAAAATTGAGAAACACATTTACTCATTTTCGATCCCATGTATGTATTCAAATATGAACTTCGAAAGTAAATACTTTCTGTTAAATATCCAATACATTTTTTTCCTTACGTTATGCAATCGTCTGTACTTTCTATAAATCTTACATTAATGCAAATATTAAAATTATGTACAGTATCTATATATTTAAAAGTCCAGGCTGTTTTTTACTCATCACCACTGAGCTTTCTACTGAAAAAATTTTGATAATTATTTTAAATGAAAGCCGTTCATTTGTAGATTTGACCATACTCATTTTTTTTTCAGTTTTATATTTTACTTCTAATTTTAAAAGTGTTTGTGAAGTTTCTTTAAAATGGTGGCAAGCGGATTACTTCCATTGTTGCTGAGAGAAAAGAAAGTGGATTTTCAATAAAACACGCATACCACAATATATAATATAACACACACAAATTAAAATCGGCTGGAGTAGCTCAGTGGTTAAAGTGACAGGCTGGAATGCTGTGGTCTCGGGTTCGATTCCTGGCTCTGGCTAATTTTTCACTCCAGTTGGATTTATGGTATTTATTGTATGTATGTCTGTATAATATTTATATATACTGCTAAAAGTGGATTTTTTTAATTGGTTATATCCTTACTGATGCCATTTTCTCATAATAATAATAATAATAATAATAATAAAGCAATTTAACAAATTGAAAAAATCATTTTCCAAATGGTCGTTGTAAAGACTAAAATTTAAGACATAAAAAATCGCACGGAGTTTATCCTACATTACGTACGCCATGAATTAAACGATAACATTCCTGGACACATCATGAACAAATTTTAAAAGAAATTTCAGTTTTACAATTTTCGGTACTGTAAATTTTTAAACTTCTACGGAGCTGGTCATACATTATGTACGCCATGAATTAAAGATTAATAGTGTTATTACACATAAAAATTGGAAGCACGAAAAATCGCCTGCGACTCGACAGATTTCCTATGAAACTTAAGTAATAGCCAAGCATTTCATTGGCTATTCGGGAAAAGGCTTTTCTATCATCAGATTTCCAAAAAATCTCACGACCAATTTTAAATAAAATTTCATTCTTAAACTTCTAAACATCCGACAATATTACTTTTTATATCGTCGGATAGAGAAAAAAATGTACTTTTAAATGCAATTTGTTTGAAAGCTGTATCACAATTTGTTTCTGATTTATTAATTTTTTTTTTGTAGTTTTTATTACTTTTTTGTCATAGTGGCAACACACTGTTGTCCATCGTTGTTGAAACCAAAGGGAAATACAGATTACTGGATATACCAATCAGATAACGAATAAATTGCGGATTAAACCAATGAAAACGTTCAGATATGCTTTTGATTTCCTACCCTGGCGAGAACAATAACCATTTTTCCAAATGGTTAATAAATTTAAAAAACTGAACAGAGAATGACGCCATGCTTTAAAAAATCCGCATTTACCTCATAAAACTGGTATATTTCAATATTTTTTCGTTCCGTTGATACTGATGAGACGCTAAGCGAAATGCTTCATTGAAATGACAGAAATACGAGAGAAAATGTCGTCATATTTAAAAAAATAACATTTTGTTTGATAAAACTAAATATTTTACCACAAATGAGTAAAAAGATTTCTGGAATTTTTACTCACTGGTACTGAGACGAGAACCTCAAGTCAAGAGTGCAAATGTTCATATGTAAAGTTGTAGCTGACGAAGGAGACTTCAAGTTTGTGAAACTAATTAGTAATAAACTATTGCGTGCCAAAATATTATTAAAAAGGGTGAATACGGGTATGGGAGGTGCGTATGTAAATTTTGCAGATGGTAAAAATGACGTAAGGTTTTATTTCATCCAGAAAAAAAAAAAAATCTTATGATTGTTTCAGAGTGAAATAATTTTTGCTGAGTTTTCATATCATACGTTGCATATGAGCCTTAATTGATAATTTTATCATATTTACTTATCTTGTTATTATATATTTTACTAATTACGTATACAAACTAGTATGTTGTGGCCATCACAAAACTTTTTTCTATCTCATACTTGTCAATACTTCAAAATTCATTATCACAGTGCATCTATGCTCATCATGAGGATTCTAAAAAGATGAAATTCCGTGCATTAGTTCTTGAGATATTACTGTCCATGAAATCGTGTAAATCCATCAAAATGCAGCATAGCAGCGCCACCTATTGGGTGATTTACACCAGAACCTAATTATCATCAACATATGTCAATGTCTAACTGAATATGAAGTTTGGGGAAAATCCGTGCATTAGTTCCTAAGATAGAGCTATTGCGCAAATCATGACAAATGCAGCATAACAGCTCCACCTGTTGAGCGATTTACACAACCACATAATCAGTATCAACATTTATCAAGGTGTACTTGAATCTGAAGTTTGCTGAAAATATGTGAATCAGTTCTTAAGATAGAGCTATTGAGGAAATAGTGCAAAATGCAGCATAGCAGCGCCACCTATTGGGCGATATTCACCAATACGTAGTCAGCATTATTTCATATCAAAGAGTAACTGAATCTGAAGTTTGATGAAAATATGTCCATTAGTTCTTGAGATACAAAGATTGCAGAAATCGTGAAAAATGCTGTATAGCAGCGCCACCTGTTGAGCGATTTACACCAAAATGTACAAAATGTCAATTCATATCACGGATTAACTGATTCTGAAGTTTAGTGAAAATTGTTGCATTAGTTCTTCAGATATCGCTATAATGGAAATTCTGAAAAGTGCAGCATAGCAGCGCCACCTGTTGAGCGATTTGCACCAAAACACAAACAGCACTAATTCATATCAAAGTATACATGAATCTGAAGTTTGTTGAAAATCCAAGCATTAGTTGTTGAGATAGAGCTATTGCGGAAATTGTAAAAAATTCAGTATAGCAGCGCCACCTGTTGAGCGATTTACACCAAACTGCACAAAACTTCAATTCATGTCAAGGGTTAACTGAATCTGAAGTTTGATGAAAATCCGTGCATTAGGTCTTGAGATAGAGCCACTGCGGTAATTGTAAAAAATGCAGCATAGCAGCGCCACCTGTTGAGCGATTTGCACCAACACGTAATCAGCATCAAGCCTTATCATGGACTAAGAGAATCTGAAGTTTCATGAAAATCCGTGCATTAGTTCTTGAGATAGAGCCATTTCGGAAATCATAAAAAATGCAGCATAGCAGCGCCACCTGTTGAACGATTTGCACCAAAAACTAATCAGCATCAATTTGTATCAGGGACTAACTGAATATGAATTTTTATTAAATTCCGTGCATTAGTTCTTGAGATAGAGCGCCCACAAAATTTGTGTCACATACACAGAGACAGACAGACAGACAGACAGACAGACAGACAGACAGACTCACAGAGTCACAGACAGACATTTTGTAAAAACATGTTTTTCGGGTTCTCTGACCTCTAAAACGTGCAAATCCGTCGAAAACCGGAATTTGAAAATTTTCATGAATCCAATACTTTCTTCTTGTAAAGATAGAAGAAAGTAATAAAGTGTAATTTTTCAGTAACTTGGAACAGTTGAAGTTTAGGGAAATAATATTTTGGTAACTTTAGATTAACGTAATATTTGTTTTAAGAGTCAGACTAGCCAAGGATTTTTTAATGCAATTAATTTTGAAGGTTTATCATTATTCAATGTAAGTCTTCTTTAATCATTTTCTTTCGTCGAATTTCGACGTGTTCCACTTCGTTTTAAATTAATTTGAAAGTGTTTAAAAACAATGCTCGTTATAAAAATATGAAGTAAGACAAGACGGCGTTCAAGATGGCAGATTAGTAACACGTGCGAAGCCAAAATAAGGTACTGGGTTAAAAGTTGTGTATTTAATAAAGCACTTTCAAAACTAAAATACGTTAAATGAAAAAAAAATAGTATTTTTTCTTGTCAAAGGGGCTTCCACACCCCGGAGACATTTTACTACAGATTAAGGTAAAAATGCTCTGACATTTATTTCCCGCTCAAAATTATTAACAAAAACATTTAATTGATTATTTATTAAGAAAAAATAGTAAAATTATTATCAAGAAACGCCAGTGAATTATTTTTATTGCAAGAGCATTGTTTCAAAGAACTTATAAATCATTTTAAAATACTCTGCATAATTTAATAGGAAGAAGGTTTTTTAGAGAAGGTACAGCTGATTTCATTTAACAGAGATCACTTACTTTCAAAGATGTCGGCAAAATATTGAAAATCACATGCTTCTTATTTTTGTTTTCACGGAAAAATTCATCTAGCTTAGCACACAGACCGGACCGAATGTACGAAGCATTGATAAACAGTAACACAATGTCACCTTATGCATTATAAAGGAGACACAGGATATAGTTCCTTCAAAGAAATAAAAATGTAATATTATACCCTGACTTCTAGGGCACATTAAATTGTATTCATGTTAAAGAACATCTTTTAAGCCACCATTAATGAAATAAACCACTACAAAGTACAAAATTATCGTTTCTATTGGGTTTAATAACATATGAACTATCAATATAAAGAAAACATAGGTTCATTTTTTATCCAAACTTACACAATTCGATACGAGTACATTGATTTACTCATTTTTGAGTACTTTATATTTTCAGTGTAGTACGCACTTTTACTGTCCTAAATTTCTTGCCTTCGCAAGCATGGTAAATCGATATTTTCTGCGGTGTCAAGTTATCGAGGCTCCACTGTGCATAACAATTCATAGAATTTTGTCACATAAGCTTTTTAATAAATGACTTTTTATAGTTTTTGACAATTAGGTTTCTTTTTTTTTTAAAGATAAAATCATCTTTTTAATATTATTTGTACCTAATAAATTTATTGCTTCGATTAATTATTTTGCACTTTTGTATTAAAATTTTCACGAATATTTCTCTCAAATAAATACTGTTATTTCTTGTTATATTTGTTTTCTTCTTACAAAATGGCGTATAATGTTTTACATATTTCCCCAAGCATACATAACCGAACAATTAATAACATATTCCAAACTTTTACACACCTCCGGGGCATTATATAAGCTACTCTAATTACGTGCTAAGAGGATATATTGTAAATGCACAAAGCTTTTCTAAAGCCCAACAAGTAGTTATATTCAGTATGGAAGAGTTTTCATGCGTTGATGAACATGTTTATTAAAAATACCCATTTCAGAGTAAACACTTTAATTATTTAGTAGTGTTGTTAGTTCAACTTTTCTAATATTAAACGAAAGAAATCATCATATATACCTCTAGAAAATCTGAATTTTAATATTGGATAAGTTCGTAATTATTAGAATGTCGTAATTATTAGAATATGGTAACTTTAAAAAATCTGGATATTTGGATACAATTATAAAATATATTAGAATAGAATAACTTTTAAATAATCTTCATATGAAGAAAAAAATACCGGAAACATATTTAAAAAAAAAGATTTTATTTTTATTTAGTACATAATTTAATGCGGTACTTAAAATTTATTGTTTGTCCGATTTAAAATTTTTTGTCCGATATTAATATGTTTAAGCAAAATCCTTTTTGTATTATATTTTCATCTAATAAAGCTTTAGCCGCGAGTATTAATTTTGCACTTTTACATTTTTGTTTCAAATATTCCAAACAAATAATGTTACTTTTTATAATATATTTTTTGTTCATTCTTAAGCGCATATGATAAGTGTTTAAACTTCTTAGCGTATACAAAACAAAACTAGTTAGACATATTCCAATTTTTTTCAATTCTGCCCAGCTGTATAAAATGCTCACACCATCGAACAATAGCATATATTTTTATTACATAGAGCTTTTTTAAAGCTCCACCAGCAGTTTCTCTCAGTGCGATAGAATTATCAACCGTTAATTAACATGCTTATAAAAATACCTTCTTCGAATAAACATCATTTGCTTAGAATAGTTATCAGTTCAACATTTCTAAAATTAAACCAAGGTAATCCAAGGCAATTCTGGAAAATCATAAATATATTACTAAAGAAGCTCGTATTTTTTAATCTCTTGCAATTTAAATATTCTGGATAAAAGGATAGGAAATAGCTAGAAAATATAAGAAATCAAATGTATTATAATATTCCTATTTATATTTAATTTGTAAAGTTAATTCAATTTTTACTTTTTTGTCTGTTAGATATGTTTTAAATCATTTTTTAATTATATATTACTTTTATGTAAAAAATTTCTTGCTGCAATAAAATTTACAATTTTATATTTGTTTGCGAATATCCAAGAGAAATAAATTATGATTATTCTTATTATATTTATTTTCTTCTGTCTTAAGAGCGAATACAGAATGGTTTTTGTTTACTCAAAGGAAACAAAACAGAAATTCCCTAAAGAAAAATTTCCGAATATTTACATGTCTCCAGAGTAGTGTAGAAAGTTCGCATTATAAACAGCATATAATTTGACTGCACAAAGGTTTTATGTTATACAAAGATTCACAAGACTTTATTCAGTATGGTAGAATGTTTATACTTTTATAAACACGTATATTAAAAATACTCTTGCAGGAGAACACACATTGTCTAGTCCTGTTCTTTTTAAAATTTAAGAGGGTCCAGGGCTCAAAACTATTTTTTCTATTATTATTTATGGAGATTTTGTTAATTTTTTTTCTGAAATGTGTTTCAATATAATAAGAACATTGCATGTAAAAATCTGAACATTTTTAAATATTAGTTTTTTTTTAAACATATTAATTTTTTTATATAACTCTGGAAGTACTTACTCGATTTACAAAATTTTAATTCTTTTGTGTACAGAAAATGTGTCATTTTAATTTGTCTTCTGGATTTCTTAAAATATTGATCATGAATTTTATTAGAAAAAATTAAGTAAAAAAAAAAATATATGAAGTTTTTTATGAGTTAGTTTTGCATTAATTAGCATATTTTCACAATTATCACTCAAAATTAAAAATCCTGAAGACAATTTGTTGGAAATATATCATAATGTCTCTGTTATATATTTCATACATATATCTTGCAAGGAACTTAGATGTATTTTTTAAAGTCGACAAACCGCGAAAAAATTCATTCTGAGATAAATGAAGTTAAAGTTCTCGTCAGAGTGCAGCTGAGGGCACCTTCAAGGCAAAAGGTGTTATATCTCTGGATATAATGAAGATAAAAACATGCGGTTTGCGGTATTTAACGCTAAAATACTCAGTATTTTTTAAAGCCAGTAAAAAAAAATTGCATTTTTCTTTCGCATTTTTATCCACGGACCCCCTAAAATAACGTAACCAAGACAGTTTCCTCCGAAATATCGTATATACAGACAGGGCTTAATTTGCGCCGGAGCTCACCGGAGCTCAGCTCCGGTACTTCTCTGTTTTCAGTAAATATTTAAATATTGGTCGAAAATCACCGGAGCTCATAAATACAGGGCTCCGGAGCCCAGTGCTATAGCACTTCCGAAAAACCTATGCCTAAATTACCTTTCAGTTCGATTTTTTTTTCTGACAGTAGGATAAATTTAATTGGATCATTTATTTTTTTATTTAGATATCTCAGATGAAAAGAATATTTTCATTTGTTTTTATTCAACGAGCATCAGTTTGAGGTTTTTAGCCTTCTATTTTGTAAGAGTATGAAAAAAACGTTAGTAATTTTTCCAATTATTTTTCATCATGAACGCTGCCCATGTAAAGGCTTTTCTCTGCACATTTAAGAAGCCACTTTCATTTGTAAGTAGATATAATTGCTATATATTGTTTGTTATTCTGAGTGAAAACAACCGAGCAGTGTTTCGTCTTTTTCTATAAAAGCTTCGAATCTTTTTTTTTTTTTTTTTTTTTTGTGTGCTAACACTATTTCCGAATCATAATTCTTACATTATTTAATAACAGAATTCTGCGATTAATTAACATTAAAATTAGGCAACGATTTCTATTCGGAAGGAGTGGTAAACTAAAAAGAGGACAGTTAAGTATATGCAAGTAGATATATTTAGAATTTTTATTTTACTAAAGAAAAAACAAGATGATTAAATTTTGCAAATATGAAATATGTACATGTGCGGATTGGCATGGAGGCCGGGGGGGGGGGGGGGGGGTGGCACGCTACGCTTTTAGTACTGCAGAAAATTAGGGCTCCGGTACTTTTTTTGGTAGAAATTAAGCCCTGTATACAGACATCCATCAACTTACGTAATAAGCGACTTACGTAATAAATCTCGAAAATTACATTTATGAACGTACCTACGCGCTTGATACGCATTTGCATACTTTTGATAATTGTTTTATAAATAAAATACGCAGGTAAAATACCACAACCATAATATAGTTTTATATATCAGAGTTATATTTTTATTGGGATATACAATTAAATCTTTAACTAAGCAAACACAAATCTGATTAAAATAAGGCAAAAAAAAAGAATCTGTTTTGACCTTTACAATTTTGTTAGCTGAATTTAACTCCTAACGAAACCTAATTTTAGAATTTGGATGAGGAGGAACAAGTGTATTTTTTTCTAGCTTCAGCTGTTCGTTTGATGTAGATTCAAAATTCATAGAAATTAAACCATCAATGTTACATTTATAAATCCTGTATTCTACAAGATATTTTTTTATTTGAAAAGTGTTCTTTCAGTTTGATTTTATATTTTTTCTTAATTTTATAATTTATATCCAACTAAATACTGCTACATGTTGCTTTATTTACAAAATAATACTGTGTAAATACTGTATAGGTTATATGTATATAATAAATATTGCGAAATTTTACCTAAGCAATTCACAAATTCGACTTACGTAAAATTCAAGCTACGCAAAAGTTTACGGAACGCATTACTTATGTAAGTCGTGGGATGCCTGTATAGGTACACTTGAAGATTTGTACTAGCAAAATAAATCAACCATACAAATTTTAAAAGTAAAGATACGGCAAACGAGAAAAATAGGTGAAAACTGCTTTCCTTTAACTCAAGAACAGGTAGTAATGTATTTATAAAATTATAAAAATATTACGTATTTTGTGACGCCATAGTTAATCTGAGAGTAGTCAGCGTGTTTTATAGCATGCGAAAACATAGATAAATTTTGCAGGAAGACTAAACAAGACAAGAAACGAGGGATAAACCGTCCAAAGTAGCTGTAAGAAGGATTTTTTTTTTTTTTTTTTTTTTTTTTTTTTTTTTTTTTTATCGAATTCCTTTTCTTTCACAGAGTCTTTTTTTTTTTTATCCTGCTACAAAATTTGGCCGCATTCTTGCATTTAGACCCCACAACAGAACACGCAGAAGGCTATAAGTTTAATTATGGCTACGTTGTACGTATCTGTTTATTCTTTAAAAAAGGTAGCTAACGCTTGTCACCGTCGCCGCAAATTAATTTTTTTGTGCCCGGAGGTCTTTACAAGATAATATTAAGAAAACTACTGGATATAAAATATGAAAATTAGTACTATTATAGAGAATTGTTTGATAAGCACACTGAAGTAGAAAGTTTTTAAATTGACAAATTATTTTAAGAGCTATTTAATTTTAAATTTGATCAAAATCATTCCATTTTAAAAAGTTCTACAGGAACAAAAACAATAGATAAGAATTTAATATTTTTCCAAGGATATACTTCATAAGCTTGCGGTTTTCAGATTGCATTTAATCCTTCAAATTGGCAATTGGCAAGTTTATGTTTTTTTTTTCATTTTTTTATCCTAATTTCCATCATTTTAAGAAATATTTTCACATTTTAGAAAAGGATATTTAAGGAACAGCACAAAGAATAGGATTTCCTTTCAATTAAAAATGTGCACATGACTATTAAAATCAGAAAGTACTTTAAAACAATGCTTAAATGATTACGTGTTAAAAACAGACAATATTGAAAATTACGTCATAAAAATTGCATTTACAAGTAAATATTAAAAACGAAAGAAAATTTTAGAATAATAAATTCATTAATATGTTTAAAATCAGTAAATGTGAGAAATTAAGACATATTTTAAATGGCCAAATAATATTACCCAACAATTTAAATTAAAATATATATTTACACGAGAGATTTATTTTATATTTCGAGATGATCTTTATAGCTATTATTGCCTATTCAAAGACCGCTCAAATAATATTTCTTTTCTAGCAACAAAAGTACTTTTACCGGAATGTTGAAAATATATAGAAAATTTTGGCAAAAATTACGAAAGATTTAAAACGATACATTTAAAATATCTTATTTTTAAAAGTTTGCTTATAGCGTTGTTAAAAATAATTTGAGAGGCAAAGATTTTACTTAATTTTACATTATCGGATTTTAAAATGTTTAATAATCTTTATTTAATCAAACACGAAAAGAGCCATTACATGTCTCAAAAGCAGTTGATTCAGCCTTAAAATCTGCCAGTGAAAGGTAATTGAATAGAACACATTTACAGGAAGATGGTGACTGTTTTTTAGCTCACAGGCTATCAAAGCTTGAGAGCTTATGTGCCCGCGGTTCTGTATGTATGTGTGTACGTACATATATACGTAACGCGATAACTCTTAATAGAAACATCCCATTTGCTTCAAATTTTTTTTCCTAGTTTCATTCTGATAAGGCGCTTCCCTGATTCGTTTTGGGGGTTCATTGGTTAAGGAAAAAGGGGGGCTAGTCCACCCCCCTTAATATAGATAAATGGGTTTTTCATGCAGAATTATTCGATTTGCTCCGAATTTGGTATACCCATTTATTATGTTAAGGAGCTTCCTTTATTTGTTTTGGGGGTTCATTGGTTAAGGATAAAGGGGGGAAAGGGGGGTTGTCCCCCCCGTTAATTCAGATAAATGGGTTTTTCATACAGAATTATTCGATTTGCTCCGAATTTGGTATACCGGTTTATTATGTTAAGGAACTTCCCCGATTAGTTTTGGGGATTCATTTGTTAAGGATAAAGGGGAAAAAGGGGATTTAGTCCACCCCATTTAATTCAGATGAATGGGTTTTTCATGCAGAATTATTCGATTTGCTCCGCATTTGGTATACCGGTTTATTATGTTCAGGAACTTCCCTGATTAGTTTTGGGGGTTCATTGTTTAAGGATAAAGGGGGAAAAGGGTGGATAGTCCTCCCCCCTTAATTTCGATAAATGGGGTTTTTTCAGGATTATTCGATTTGCTCCAAATTTGGTATATTGGTTAAGAAGCTTCCGTGATGAGATTTGGAGGTTCATTGGTTAGGCATAAAGGGGGAAACGGGGGCTAATCCCCTTCACTTACTTTTTTGAGGGGCATTATTCTTTAAAATAAGAGTATAATGTACAATTAGTGTGAATGAAATGTTTTAGCTCAATGAAATCAATTTAGCTGGGCACTTCCCTTTTTTATTTAATTATAATTCCGTCTTCAGTAATCTTTCTAAACCCAACCGAATTAGCGTGTTTTTAGATTCTGGGGTATCTGAACAGGGGTTGACGAGCGTAACTCGTAGGAGGCAGAGTCCCCTAGTTATAAAAAATAAATGAATTTTTGAAACAAATAATACTGGCGACCTTTTTACATTATTTTAACACAAAATTTTAAAAGGTCCAAGCATTCGAATCCAAAATTACAGTTAGGAGCTGTACATATATAACGTACATATATAACGTTTTATGTAATTTTGGACCCCTTTCCCCATTACGACATACGCTATCATACCTCGAGCCTCCTCCCACCCCCCTCGTAATCATATCGTTATTAATGTCTAAAAATTCTTTTGATTTTTTTTTTTTGGGGGGGGGGGGGGTTCGTTTGTTTGGTTATTTATAAATATGGTTACGTATTTTTCGCATACTTCATTGATTCAAGAGACATCAATAAAATATCACTTTATATATATAAATAATTTTATCTCAAATAACACGTAAAGGAAATAGTTACTGTTTAAAAGTATTTAGCAATATATTTTTGCTACATAATGCATTCAACTAGTTAAAATATCTTCTGGTTCTTGCCTCCAAAAGTGTGTGTGTTGTGTGGGGAGGAGATAGAACTTCTTATGAACAAAACAGAAGTTCTAAGATTCTTTGTCTTTTATTTACTATTAAACACACGCATCCTTCAAACGTGCTTCGCATATGCTTCTCGAGCAGCGTATTATGCATGCAAAAGATATGACAGAAGAATCGTAATGCCGAACATTGGGGTATTCCATATTTTGAAATTAAATAGCAGTTTTATAATCATTTAATGGTTTTAATAATGTCTTTTTTTTTTTTTTTTTTTTTTTTTTAATAAAAAAGATAACTAAAATAGGTAAAATACCATTTTGATGTAAAGACAAAGCTACAAGAAAAGATAATATTTTGGTTGGATAAAAAATGATAACAGCATCAAAAGACAAACACTCACTCCCCCTAGGGATATCTTACGTTACCATGTGCCAGACCCTACCTCCCCTCTAAAATGATAACGATATATATGCACAGCCCCTTATTCCAAAAAGAAATTTTGGATCTATGCGAACTCAAAACTACCCTCATTGCAATTTGTTTTCGATTAATTAAAAATGAATTTAAGATTGCGAGTTTAAAAATTTAAAACTTCATTATTTCTAAACTATTTGACCGAATGGCTTTCTATTCGATATTCGAAGATAACATTTACCTAAAACTGAAAATATGTTAAAATTAGACGACTGTTCTGAAAACTTCAAAGTTCAGTAAAATTTCCCTATGAAGACGAGCACACTGAGCTTAGTATTTTTAACAAGCTCAAAGACAACACAATATACCAGTGAATGGCTCTCTTTTTCTCTGCGACATTTAGAATAAAGGTGAAAAAAGCATTCGGATTTTTTTTATTGAGGTTTTTTTAGGTAGCTTTTATTACAAAAAGCTACCTATTGCAGCCGTTCGGAGGAAAGCGATTTCAAAAAATTTTGGTATATTTTCATCGATCATGTCCCCCAGACCCCGAAACCACCCTCCGTTCAAATGTTGATATATATCTGATCTTTGTCATACTGTAACTCTCGTATTTATGAAACGATTTGGATGAAACTCTGTGTGTACATAGTACATACCAATGTCTCGACCGAGTTCGTTGGCCAGCTTCATCCGCCATCTTGTTTCAAAATGGCGGCCATTTAAAATTTAAAAAAAACTTAAAATTTGAAATGTGGTACCAAAAAATTAAAAATTGAAAACTATTTTCTTCTTACGTATTTGACCTTCATACAAAGATTACGGAGCAGTTTTTGTTTTGTCTATATCTTAAAAAATGGTTGAGTTATAGCACTTTCAATTTCTAGCGTGGCTGACATTTTGAAACGACCTGATATTTGTCACGTGATAACAGACGCATTCATGAACCGATTTAGATGAAACTCGGTGTGTTCATAGTACATACCAAAGTCTCGACCGAGTTCGTTGGCCAGCTTCATCCTCCATCTTGTTTCAAAATGGCGGCCATTTCATTGTTTTTTAAAGTTTTAAATTTGAAATGTGATACCAAAAAATTGAAAATTGAAAAATATTTTTTTCTTATGTGTTTGACCTTGATACAAAGATTCCAGAGCAGTTTTTGTTTCGTTTATATCTTAAAAATTGGCTGAATTAAAGCACTTTGAATTTCTAGCGTGGCTGACATTTTGAAACGTCCTGATTTTTATCACCCGATAACAGGCCTATTCATGAACCAATATGGATGTACCTTTGTGTGTACAAAGTACATACCAATGTCTCAAACGAGTTCGTTGGCCAGCTTCATCCGCCATCTTGTTTCGAAATGGCGGCCATTTAAAAAAATTTAAAAAATTTAAAATTTAAAATGAGGTATCAAAAAATTGAAAAAGATTTTTTCCTTATGTGTTTGACCTTAATATTAAGATTCCGGAACAGTTGTTTCGTCTATATCTAGAAAAATGGCTTAATTATAGCATTTTTAATTTCTATTGTGGCTGACATTTTGAAACGACCTGATTTTTGTCACGCGATAACAGGCGTATTTATGAACCGATTTGGATGTAACTTGGTGTGTACATAGTGCATACCAATGTCTCAACCGAGTTCGTAGGCAACCTTCATTCGCCATCTTGTTTCAAAGGGGAACATTTAAAAAAAAATTATTTAAAATTTAAAATGAGGTATGAAAAAATTGGAAAATGAAAAAGGTTTTTTTTTATGTGTTTGACCTTGATACAATAATTTCAGGGCAGTTTTTTTTCCGTCTACATCTTAAAAAAAGGTTGAGTTATAGCACTTTGAAATTTCTAGCATGGCTGACATTTTGAAACGATCTGATATTTGTCATGCGATAATACACGTATTTATTAATTATTTGGATGTAAGAATGTATTTGGATAGTATATAGCAATGTCTCGACTAAGTTCACTGGCCATCTTCATCCGCCATCTTTAATCAAAATGGCGGCCATTAAATTAAAAAAAAATTATATTTAAAGTGAAGTGCAAAAAAATAAGAAATTGAAAAAGATTTCTTTTTTAAGTATTTGACTTTGATATAAGGATTCCGGAGCATTTATTATTTTGTCTTTATCTTAAAAAATGGCTCAGATACAGCAGTTTGAATTTCATTATGTTGTGACATTTTGAAAAATCTGATTTTTTGCCTGTGACAGCACTTATATATATCAAGCGATTCCGATGGGAGTGAGCGCGTGCACAGGAATTACTAAGGTCTCGACCAAGTTCACTGGTTAGCCTCATCCACCTTGTTGTCTTAAAAGGGCAGGCACTTCAAGATATCGCCGAATTTGGATACCAAATATAACTTTAAATAAAATCAGCTTGGATAAAGCTGACTAATGACGCGAAATTCTCATTCATAAGGATTTAGTATTGATAAAAATTAGTATTGAATTTTCTATAATCGGTTTCCACTAAATTGAGCTTCGTGTGTTTGAATAACATAAGCTAGCTTTTTAAAAATAAGGAAATTAAAAGCTACCTCTTCCTCCCGGCACTGGCCGGAAGGACTTTTTTTTTTGGGGGGGGGGGGTGTTATATAGATTTATTTGGAACTCATCGGTTGCAAGCATGCAATTTTAACTTGATATGAGGTTACTTGAAATTTACGCAATAGGAAGATTGTGATAAGTTTTTTTCTATAGCAGTTGTTGCATAATAACAGAATAAAAACTTTAAAAAAATCAATAAATATATTTACATAAAACAATATATCATTCCTTTTCAAAACAACTTCCCTCAGATGATATGCAACGGTTCCATCGTTCAACACACTTTTCAAAATAAAGTAGAGGAAATGTTTTCTGGAAGCTGCTTCAAAAAGAACCCTACACTGCTAAAATAACTTCAGAATCTGTTGTTGAATCTGTCAGAATCACTTGTTGCGGACTTAATAAGGGTATCAAAATAAAAAATGATCCGAATTTCCTAAAGACTGTAATAACAGGTGATGAAACTTGGATGCATCAGTTTGAAATTTTTTGATTTAAAGATATTTATTGATTTTTTATGTTTTACTCTCAGCTATCATGGAACACCCGTAGTACACTCGTAGTAGTAGATTTGCAATTTAAGAATGTTTTTTTATATTAGGTATTGCACTGATTTTCCAATAATTCGTGAGAGAAAATGTTAACATTCAGCGTATTAATATTTAAAAAAAATCACTATAATCAGATAAATCGATAGATCGGGATTAATAGAGATTTGATACGCTAAAATGGAATAATAAAATAATGCGAAAAAAATACAATAAGCCATAAAACAAAAGTTACTTTAAATTGAATTATAATAGAGTAGATAAACAGAGACAGATAAACAGAGTTAAGCTATCTGAATGGCGTTTTTCATCCAGATATAGCTGCATATGTGTAAAGAAAGAGTGTCAAAAATAAATACAGTAAAATTAAAAAATCTAAATTTTGTCCACCAAATTCCGTCGCTTCCTCTTCAACAACAGATCACAAAGACTAAACTCCAGACGACCAAAACCTTCATCGATAAACTCTCCAAGTCCCGTTTTGAGAAAAAAAAACAGTTTGCAAATCGAAAGCAGTTCCACCGAATCATCCACAGATTGCGACATATTACCTACGTTGAGCTCAATTTTCCCCGGTTAGAATAGACCAATTCTAAAACGCCGTTGCTAGTGGATTGGAGCCCCTCGAGACATGGCATTTTACTATCAATCGATTAAACATTAGATTGTTTCCTTTTTCGAGTTCGTCTTTTATTCTGTAATCGATTTTCATGGGTTACATAATCAGTTGAAGATCTCGATTTTCATGGCCTACGTAATGAGTAGAAGACCTCTATTTTTGCTTTGCAAGACAATTTTTATTTCGGCGTCGCTCTTTGGCTTTGGATTTTTCCATATCTGATAATTTGCGCCTACCCATTTTGTAACTTTTTCAATTTTTAACGGTTTTATGCCTTTCCATTACCTATTCAAATAAAAATTCTTCTAAAAGTAATGAACATCGTTAAATTTCGTTAAAAAAATATATAATGCGAGCATCATTTGGCCCCATCCTCGACCGAAAACAACAACCATTTCCAAATGGTTAATAAAATTATGTTGTTTAAAAGACATTAAATAACAAAGCCTCAAAATAAAAGCATGTATGTTTTTAGAAAGTAAAAACTATTTCATGGAGTATTTCAAAAATGAAGTGTGTCAATGTCGGTAATAATAATTTTTAAAAAAATGTCATAATCCCGCACTGTCAGTTAACAGGTGAATAGTGAGTAGCTTGATGTGACAGCAAGGTTAAAGATTCCACAGAGTTTTGCCCAATTCTTAAACGAAAAAGTTAACATTCCGCATATTATTATTAAGCAGAGAAAAAAAAAAACAATAATCTGCTGGATGGATGGATACATCGCGTTTAATAGAGCTACAGGGATATGATGCTGTAAAATGGAATGGTAATATAAAAAATACAATTAGTGATAAAACAAAGTTTCTTTAAAGAGGTTATTGTCCAGGCAATAGAGACCGTATAGGGGCTCTACCTAGCAAAATTCATGGTAGTTTTGGAAAAAGGCTTACTATATGTTTTTTGGGTCGCTGAATCCGAATTTTTAACTTCCCACCAAAATTTTTCCCCGGCAAACCCCCCCCCCCCAAATTTTGGTAAAATGCCCCCCAAAAATAGGTTTTTATTAAAAAAAATATATTTTTTATTGTTTTAGGGAAAAAGTGTCTTGAAAGTCAGAAAGTAGATAAAATTTGCAACAAATAAGATATATGACATAATGACGTAGCAAGAATGGGGGGGGGGGGGATCTTCCTCGGAACATGACCGAGGTGCTGCGTTTACATTCGCCTTACCGTTTCCCCTCCGAACTTTCTACCGAAGAGTATTTGGTTCTACTTAGTTATCCAAAGTCGATACCTTAGTCGACCAAAAATCTATCGCCAAAATATAAGATTAAATGTCAATAACGGTTGATCATAAATGTCACATTCACTTAACTTTAAGCAAGTTACACGTGTTTACTTCATCAAATGATTTTTATTTCGAAGTTTTATTTGTATTGAAAGTAATCCGGAATCGAAATAATTTATAGTTAATTTTTAATTAATAAAAAACCACCAATTTAACAGCAATTTACTATCAAATTTAAACATTTTTCGTTATAGCAGTTGCCAACAAATAAAATCGAGAATAAAAACCTTACTACAACAATTAATTTTCTACTGCAAGATTTCCTCGTGATAAATGAAAATGAAATAAATAGTTTGCCAAATTTAAAAAAAGGTTTATATTACGTCATAACTTTTGTATTGCAAGATATTTACGTGAAAAAATGAAAATGAAGCAAATAGTTTGACGAATTTAAATGAAAGTGAATATTACGTAATAACTTTTCTATTTCAAGGTTTCCACGTGAAAAATGAAAATGAAATAAATAGTTTGACGAATCTTAATATTCCCTTTTTTATGTCATACTGGAAACATAAAAAACGTGGTGAATATAGTATAACGTCATATGAGTGTGAAAAAACGTATTGAAAAATGATAAAAACCCAATTATGGAAATACTGGAGTATTTCAAATACGCCAATATTTCCATAATCGAGTTTTTATCGCATTATTGCTCCCATGATAAATTGAAATAAGCTCATTTATAGCTGTATTCTTTTGCATCTGTTACATAAATTTATACATTTTTATATTGTGTTTACCTGTGATTCATGTGTACAACGTTTCGACTGCTTTTTTTATTGTTTTTTTTATGTTGTATGGGAAATTTTGAAATTGGTTTTTCAGAACAAACATTCTTCAAATTCCGGGCAACGCCGAGCACTTTAGTTAGTAATAGATAAGTGGCTTCTGCATCTGTACATCTATACTAATATTATAAAACTCTATAATATGACGTATTAATGTTTGTGCGTTTGTGAGGTGTTATCTCTGAAACTACCTAGCCGATTTAAAAAAAAAAATGTTGATTAGCCATCTCTGCTCGGAAAAAAATACATTTTATGTCAGTGCAACAACCTCCATCGGTGCAGGAGCAAAAAAATTCTAAACTTGCTATTTCAGAGATACTGATTGTGTTAGAAACTTTAAATTCGGCGGGGTGGTTACTTTTAAGATGTAAGTACTCGTTATGAACGCTCTGTAAAAGGTTTGAAAATCCAGTTTGACAAATAAGCGTAAAAATTTCTAGAAATATACTAAATTATGTTTTATTTGGAATACTTCAATATCTGGGGTAGTGTTGGGGTTAGAAACTAGAACTTTGGCATGGCAGTAATTTATAAGATGTAAATGCTCGTTATAGAAGGAAATCTAAAAAAATCGAAAGACTAAAGGAAACGGGAAAAGATCTAAGAAAATCTACTTAACGAAGTACATTAATTGTTAGGAATATAAACATAAAAATTGACATCGTTGTATTTTTCATGTCGTAAATTCTCGTATTAGAACAATTTCTAAAAATGTCAGTATATAAAATAGTGCAGGAACAAAAAACTTTCGAAATTTTCTATTTCTGTGTTACTGCTGAGCGCAAAAACTTGAAATTTTGCTTCGGGTCAGTTTTAAAATATAAAATTGTCTATGAATGGTTTTTTAAAAAGTTTAAAATTTAAAAAGATAAAATAAAGCGTTCTCAATTACCATTATTTTGAAATTATTATTACGTATAGAAACTTTAAATATTTTATAATATTGCATTTCCTCTACAAAACATGCAATTTAAATGCAACATAACGTATAGCTACACACCTAGCATTAAATAAATTGTGCAAATATTTAATAAAGGCCTGTATGAAACAGTGTATGAGTAGGTTACACGAAAGTACTTGTTAAAGTATTCCTTTTTCAGACTTTTCTCTCTCTCGCCAAGGCCACTAAAGGAGGGAAGTGTTTTAAATTTGATATGAATTTTTTTTTTCCTGATTCACTTTTCTAGATCTTTTATCATGAGGTCATATTCATAATTGTCATTAGCAGATTTTTTATATATTAACTTATTCTGGTGAAATTTCATAATCGAGTTCATATTGGCGTATTTTTGCTTGCATGATTTGCTAAATAAATATGTACGGATTTGTAAATTACTTCAAATGACACTTTGACAGCTCAAGGGTTATGCAGACGATATTTTCAGATCTTGTGTCATACTTTATGCTGCAAACAGTACCGATGTCTTTTATTTAATACATGCTAAATACAGCTCAACTTGTGCAGAATATGTTTGAAAACAAAACAATACAGCGTATGTAGTGACCATGCATTCTTCATTAAATCCGATCTTGCATATCGAAAACACTCTAATGACACATTGCATACCGCTGTTGATGTGTTTGGTACTTTGATATTATATCAGTTTTTGAAAAGATAATTCCTTAACTCTTATCGACAACCTCATTGCATCCATGGAAAACAGATAGTGTACAATATTAACTATTCCGAGGGAGCACACACCATATAAAGCATAGTCCATTCTCTTAAACATCATATTTTTTGTCATTTAGAGTTACTCAAATTGGTTCGGAGTGTCTGATTATGCTCTTGATATCATTTCAAACCGTTAAAATTCCGATATAAGATAATTTAGTATTTTATTTTCTGTTTTACTTTTAATATATTGCGTACTTCCAATTTTATACCCATGCATGGCTGTCTTGCATGGATTGTTTCGCATTTTGGAAACAGTGTATACGAATTTATATATAAGATTTTGTAATTCTACAATTCGCTTATTTTCATCATTTCAATTTAACGCAGTAAATGGACAATTAAAGATAACATCTCATTTTCTTTCCTTCCAATGTTATTATTATTAAATCTATGTTCTCAGCAATATCGCTCAGATTAATCCCTCTGACGGAAGTCCTAGTATAAATATGTACTCCTAAAAGGATTTACGTTTATTTGCATTTCCAAGGATTTTTTTTTTTTTTTTTTTTTTTTTTTTTGCCCTAAAGTTCGGGTCAATATGACCCAATTAAAAAAAAGTATTTACTTTTACTTATATACTTTCATATTTGTTTGGAATAAATCAACAGAAAAGAATAACAATAACTGCTCTAACTTATCCCATTTCCGAACTTGTTTAAAATTCGTTGACATGTGTGTGTAGTCAAGTGACAGTAGAGCAAGTGCAATGTCTGGTTGATACATTTGGCATGGTGACCAAGTATTCGTACCTATTGTAACGGTGTGTTTCAGTTTCTAACATTCTGCAAAACAGTTGTCCTTTTGAGTGTGTAGCAACAACGTGTAAATTACAAAAAATGGCGAATCATAGACATTTGAGATATGTTGATATAGCTGTGCTAATAGAAGGCTCTGACAGCGAAGAGAAAGATGTATCTGAGTATGAAAATCTCTCAAGTGATGGAACAGAAAATGAAAGTTCTGACAATGGTTTTCATATTCAACTAATGCGTAATATACAGAGTACTCAGTTCAAGAAACGTAAAATAAAATGAAAATTGGACCCTCGTCCACATTCTCCTCGATTAGCGTCTGCTAATATTATAAAAACTACTGCAGGGTCCACAAAATGCAACGGCAAGGATAACAGACGTAAAAAGTGCATTTGAGGAAGTATTCAATTCCACATTTGAAACCGAAATGATAAAACTGACAAACATTGAAGGGGGAAAGTGCATGGAAAATAGTCGAAAAATATCGAAAGAAATTTTGAAGCATATTATAATCCAATAGGATTATTATTATTATTATTAACTGTCGTTTACAAATGAAATGGATAATGAACAAAAAACTTGTGGAATAAAGAACATGGCAGAAACATATTTCGAGCTACAATGTCCTTCAAAACCTTTTACCCCCCCATATCGAATGTTACTTATTTGATAGTAAATCCACCCGCCAAGAAAAAATGTCTATGGGTAAAATAGCGTCTGTGTGAGATATCTTCGAAAATGGGTAGAAATTCTACCAGAATTGAATTATCGAATGAAAGTGTTACTGTAGATGAATAGGGTTTCGTGCCAATGTTCAACTAAACAGTATGTGACAAGTAAGCCATCTAAATGAGATAAAAATATGGATTTTATATGACAGCAAAACTTCCTATGCACTGAAAACACAAACTTATACTGGAAAAGAAAGAGGATCAAGAAGAGAAAAATCGGGATATGCGAGTAGTGAGTGATTTTACTTATGAGTATTCCGGACACAATGTTACGCACAATATTTTCTCATTCTACATAGCTTGGGACAACTTCTAAAATGGAAAATGACTATGACTGACACCATCAGAAAAAAACCCACAACTTTCTGAAGAAATGCAGAAATCATCGTTTTATTTTACAGAGGACGCAACAGTTGTAAACTACATTCCCGAAAAGAACAAGAATATTATTCTGTTTAGCACATTGCGTCATGAGAAAGATGAAACAACAGACTTGGCAAGAAACAGCAAATGATATTAGATTATAATGCAGCTACATGGGTTGAATTCTTTTGAACATATACACTTGTAAGATAAACACATATTGCTGGCCCATTGTATTATTCTATAAAATGCTCGATACTTCTGCTAACAATGCATATATTCTATGGACTTCAATACACAACAAATGGAATGAAAACCAACTGACCAAACGAAATCTATTTTTGGAAGAATTGCAGAAAACATTCATTTTCTGCACATTGAGGCAAGACAACGCCTATCAAGAATTGAGAACTTAATGTAATGAAAAGAATTCAGAGTAAAATTCAAAACGCACCTTCGGAGTCTGCTGTGAATACCTCATTGTGTATCAAACGTGCAAGTTCTGTCCATCAAACAATGAGAACAAAACTAATATAGTGTACTATAATTGTGAGAAACACATTTGCAAATCTCATGCAAAATATTACCGTCTATATCCAAATAAATGTAGGTTTTAAATTTCTTTTTTTTTAATATGTTTTATATTATTTGATTTGTATTTAAAACTATTTTACTATTTAAAAATTTTTTTAACCATTTCTAAAATGGGGCGTTTTGTTTTATGCTACAAATTCTAATTTTCTGATTTGGGTCATCCTGACGCGAACACTACACACGTATTTTAAATTCGAAAAAAAAAAAAAAAAACAGCAGGGTTAAAAGTATTGCGCAAGGTACTTTACATTTAATTTTTGGGTAAATTATTTAGAAAATGTATTTATTTTTACGGCAACATAAAATACCTAGAAATTTCTTATATAAATATGTAAAAAAAAAAAAAAAAAAGGATTCGGTGTGCCACAGTCCGCATTACATTTCAGTCCCGACGCAGCGGCTTAAAACTTTTCAAAACTATCTTGGATGCGGTTGCATTAATAAAAATAATAGTTTTAATTTAAAAAAAGCTTTATTTTATAACATCTAAACTTCAGCTTTGTAGAAAATATTCTGACATTGTTCTACACGTGGCAGCAACACACGTGTTCTACACTGGTCATACAAAATAATGAGAAAATATAGTTAATGTTGCAACCAATGCCCAATGCTGCAATTATTTATGTTAACTAAATACTATTGAACTCAAAATTGCACTTCCACGCGTACGTTAGCGTCGTAAATATGCATGAACGTATGTTGAAATTCTGGTCTGTAGTGTTGTTTAAAATGAATCTGATGTCTGAAAGCAATCAGCATTCATTAGGAATGGCTAAAAGGCATTATTTAAGTTAAGGTCAAGAGTGGCGAATAATTGGTAGAATCGAGGAAGGTCAAACACTATTGGAGGTCGCCCAAGATTTGAATAGCCCACAAAGTGTCATATCAAGAGCTTCGAGATGCTTTTTAAGCACTCCGCTTATAGACAAACTGGACAAGGGAAACCAAGAGTACCAACTGCAGACGAAGGCTGTTTCCTGTCATCGTAGCACGAAAAACCCGCGAAGCGACTACAAGAGATTTCGTTTGAGACATTCTTCCTGCCACAGGAATTAAAATAAGCCATTCTACTGCTGCACGAAGGCTTAATAAGGGTGGACTGTATGCGAGAAAACCAATAGCTGTGTTCCACTCACTCCAGCTTCCAAAGGGGGCCGTTTAAACTGTTGCTCTCGTGATGATCAATGGAGCCAAGAAGACTGGGCTCAAGTACTATTTACTGACGAGTCCAGATGTAGTCTGAACACTGATTCTAGACGTCATTTGATCTGGAGAGAGGAAGAAACACGCAACTTGCCCTTCCTTGTCCGTGAAATATCCCGTTCGAGCACAGTCTTCTTGGCTTCATTGAACATTTACGACGGCAACAGCTTTCGCGCATACAGTCCACTCTACTTAAGCCTTCTTGCTGCAGCATAACGGCTAATTAGAGTCCCTGTGACAGCCAGGTCTGAAACCAAATCTCTTATATTCGCTTCGCGGTTTCTCCGAGACGACAATGACAGAAAACGGTATAAGGATACGGTTGTTGCTCTTCTACGCCCTTGAACATGCTGTCTATCAACGGATACAGTGTTTAAAAATCAGCCCAAAGCTCTTGAAATGACACTGAGGGGTATTCAAATCTCGGACGACCTCCATTTGTGTTTGACCTCCATCAATTCCACCAATTATTCGCCACTTTTTACCTTCATTTAAATGATGCCTTTGAGCCATAACTAATGAATACTGATCACTCTTAGACAAAGCATTCACTTTAAACACTCGCAACACTAGAGACTAACTAGAATTTCAACACACGTCCATTGCGCACCATATTATCAATCACCTAATTTGCATATTTCCGACGCTAACGTATGCGCGAAAGTGCAATTTTGTATTCAATAGTATTTAATTGAGATAAATAATTGCAGCATTGGGTATTGGTTGCAACATTAACTTAGTGAGCATAATTTCTCATTATCCTTTAATTTTCATGACAAGTGAACTTACCGTATTTATTGCATTTAACGAATAGCAAATGATTTTAAGCAGATCACACACTCATGATACCTTTGAGGACTAATAGCTTTATCTTAACTTAAGAAGTATATAAGGAGCTAATAATAAGCTTCTTAAGGAATCTACTAAACAAGCAGATTAGTAAAATTGATTTTCCCTGAAAGTACATTTTGCCATTTGTTTAATTTTCATTAATTTAATTATAGGAAAGTAAATGAACCTATTACTGAAAACATAGATATGAAGGGATATGCCTGATATAAATTGTAAATATAAAAAAAGTTATGAAAGGAATTTTGGTTGCGTAAATAAAACAGTTTACATTTTTTAAATCATTTTTTAAAGCATAGCTGAAAACTGTCTGGTAAGACCTATATTTTTGACATATATAATGAAAAATATTTCGAATAAGAATAAATTAAACCGAAATATCTGCACGATATCGCGATAAACAATTATAGAATAGCCAATTAAAATTAATTCACTCTACGTATTCACTCAACAGTACACCACTGAAAAGTATAAATGTATTACACTAAAATCTGTGAAGATGACCTATCTAGGAAAACAATTCAAGTTTCGACGAAAACAATACTATATATTTATGCTTGCTAACGTTTGAAACCTATCTGAAATAGAACTTGTTCTAATTGAGATTCCTTTTTGGCAGGTTTTCTGTGAACGCGGAATTCTCTCGTAAAAGGAAACATTTTAATGTCCCGAGACGGAAGGATAACTACGCATGTATATCTGCTATTCCGTTAACACAAATTTACTGCAACTAGATTAAACATAAAACTTCTTTATCTTGGACATTGATGGGACTAATGTTGCCGACACTTATGGCGAAAAGCGAGTTTACACAAACGCAATAACGGCACATTGGGTTGAGTTTCGTGACCCTTATCTTTGTTCATTTTATAACGGACAATATTATCAATAACTTTAAAACTGCTGCCTGCAATTAATAAAACTAACTTTATTTTTGGACTGATTATTTGTTACCACATTCAAAATTCACCGGCGAGAAAAATTAAAGGAACAACCATAAAATGTTAATTCTATTAAGGGAACTTCAATGAAAAGTGATTGGTTAGTAACTCAATCTCAACGTTATCACGTAGTCTAATAGGATTAACCTTCGCTACAGACAAATATGCAAATTTTCTTGTCCGTTCTTTCAATTCACGTGTGAAAAGGAGTGCACATGGGTAATTTGAAGTCTAATTTCAAAGATTGTGCCTGTAGTAGGGTAAAATTATCGCTTGTATTAGGTAGAATGTCATCCAGAAGACATTTGACCTATTGTGAGAAATTGCGTACGATAGGGAGAATGAATGCAGGGCAAAAACTCTCAGAGATCTGTAAAGACTTAAAAACAGCCAAAAGAATCATGTAAGGATTCTGGAAACGGTTTAAAGACACTGGTAATGTGCTCAGACAACCAAGTCAAGGTAAAAAAAAGTGCCACAACAGACTCTCAGGGCCGCTATTTGGTAACAACTGCTAAAAGAAACAAGCAATTGACGTAAATTCACATTGCAAGGGAGTTCGCTGCAGCAATTGAACTCAAAGATCCAAATTTACTGTGAGTGACAGTTTGTGTGCATGGAAACCCATGATTGTATTCCACTAACTCCGGCAACAAAATGCGCCCGGTTAAAGTAGTGCATAAATCATCGTCATTGGAGTACCAAGGAATGGAGCCGAGTTCTCTTTACCGATGAATCCTGATTTTGTTTGCAGAGTTATTACAAACGTGTTACCATATGGAGGAAAAAAGCACACGCAATAAGGCTGCAAAACTCTGAAAGGCATCGAAACAAAGGTTGTGGAATAATGGTATGGGCGGCCATGATTTTGAATGCCGCACTGATCTACACATTTTTTACTAGTGCAACTGTGAATGCTGAAATATATAGAGATGAGGTTCTCGATCGTCATGTCAAGTTGTTTAAAGGTGCAATCGGAAAATTTTGGATTTTGTGCGTATTAATGATCTAGAAGTGCTACCACCTCCACTTAACTTCAAAGTGTCCCTTCCAGATTTGCAGAAATCCCACCAGCAAACACATGTCGGGATTCAACATTACCTTTGACACCAATTACAACTTGTGGATGCCCAGTTTAACATTGATTGAAGAAATTTCATGGTAGCAATAAGAGTTTTGCGTATGGACAAGTTCTTGTATGACATTTTGTCTTTAACAATGAGAAAACGAAAGGAAAAAATTGAAGATAATCCATGCACCAAAGACCAGAGCTTACTGCTGAGCTTGGAGAATGCTTTAAAACTGTTTCGAACCATCTAAAATAAATTGGTTGGGAAGTGCAATAACAGAAACCGCCATTAATTTGAACACATCCGAATACTTTCAAAAATGTGCTAATCCAACACAAATTTGTTACAAAAAATTAACTTCCTTAAAGACGCCCAGATATCGGAAGCAACTATTAGATTGAATAGGGTATCAAAAATGGTGAGAAATGAAATACAGAAACGCAAAAGAATTATGGCTGTTTTAGACAATTGTAACAAAATTATTTTTTCAGCATAAACTATATTTGATGCGTGTGCATTAGGGTGGTCACAAGAAATCAATTTTTGATTATTTTCGGGGGACCCCCCCCCCCCCAAAAAAAAAAAAAAAAAGTTGACAATTAACTAGAAAATGAGATTGGCAAAGTTTCAGCTCATTTGGATAATATTAACCCGCACCTCATTGACATTTAAGTTTTTTAAAAAAAGGTGATTTCTTTCGACTGTTCTTAGAAAGTAGTTGCATCTTGTAAGTAAATACCATGCCATATTTTACAATGTTAGGCCCTTCAGTTACGCACAAAAACGCAAATTAGAACATGTTTTGCTCTTGCACCCCGGAATGGTAGTGACAGCAACATAAAATATAGCCTATGTTGGAGCAGGGACTGTAAACATCAATTTGCAACCATTACTTTTGAAATAGTTTGGTATTTTCTGAGATTGAGTAGAAATTACAATTTACAACGTCTTTACAACGTTTTTAGAACGATTTTCGCGCATTTTAATCCCTTTTAAATTTCCAATTTTTTTCGAAACTGTTCTTAAAGTTCATTTATATTTAATAAATATGTACCTTGCCTAATTTCAAGTTGCTAGTCCTTACCGATCACAAAAATCGAAATTTAGGACGTTTTTTACTCCTGCAACCTCCAGGTGATAGTGACACCGAAATGTCATAGCGTCTATGTTAGAGCTAAGGCGGTCAGCGTCAATTTGCTTACTATTACTTTTGAAATCAGTTTGATTCTTCCTGAGATATTGGTGACAAATCGGCATTTAGAACGTTTTTAGAACGCTTTTGGCTCATTTTGCTCCTGCATCTCCTCTGGGGTAGTGGAAATAGATATAAAATATAGCCTATCTTGGAGCAAGATCTGTCACTATCATTTTAACACCATTATATTTGAAATCGGTTCAGTATTTCCTGAGATTGCATAGAAATTGCAATTTAGAACATTTTTTTGCAACGCTTTTTGCACATTTTGACCCCCCTTTTAAATTTCGATTTTTTTAGGAAATGTCCTTAGAGATCATTGATATCTTATAACTAACTACCATTCTAAATTTCACGATTCAAGGCCCTTCCGTCACGCAAAAACCGCAATTTAGAACGTTTTTCTCCTGCACCCCCTTTTGGGAAGTGGCACAAAACATAAAACATAGCCTATGTTGGAGCAAGGATTTTCACCATCATTTTGACGCCATTACTTTTTAAATCGGTTTGGTATTTCCTGAGATTGTGAAGAAACCACCATTTAGAACGTTTTTTAGAACGCTTTTCGAGCATTTTCACCCCTTTTAAATTTCGAATTTTTTACGAACTGTTTTTAGAAATCCTTTATATCTAATAAGTAGCTAATATTTCAAATTTCATATTTCTAGGCCCTTCAGTAACACATAAATCGCATTTTTGGAAAGTTATTTGCTCCTACTTTGGTGTAGTGGCACCGACATAAATCATAGCCTATCTTGGAGTAAACGTTGTCACTATCATTTTGACACCAATATTTTTTAAATCGGTTTGGTATTTCCTGAGATTATGTAGAAACTACCATTTAGAACGTTTTTTAGAACGCTTTTTGTGCATTTTCAAGTCTTTTAAATTTCGAATTGTTTAAGAACAGTTCTTAGACATAATTTATATCTTATAAGTAACCAATATTCCAAATTTCATGTTTCTAGGCTCTTCAGTAACGCAAAAATCGCATTTTTAGAACGTTTTTTTGCTCCTGGACCCCCTTTGGGCTAGTGGCACCGACATAAGATATAGCCTATGTTCTAAGTTGGGCGAACACCATCATTTTGATACCATTACTTTTGGAATCGGTTCGGTAGTTCCAGAGCTTACCTTCGACAAATAAACAATTTTTTCCTCTTTATAATATGAGTATAGATATAGATAAAAAAATTGCTTTGAAGAACCACAAACAATTTTTTCCTAAAAATGTACGTATTTAAAAAATATGCGCTTTTTTCAGGACCAGACTTCACCCGAATCCTAAAAATTTACTTCATGAAAATGCGAAAAAAAGGTGTAACATTCCATTTCATCTTCTTTCCACCTTTTGTTTTTCTTTTTTTTCCATTTTGTACATAAGAGAGGGTTTAATTTGAAAAAATTTCGAAAAAAAAAAAAAAAAATTAAACAGAAATAATTTAAAAAAAGGGGGGGGGGGCAGAGAATGTATAACAATGAGAACAAATAATGCTCAAATGCATTTTATTATTAAAGTTATGTTACAAGTTGTGTAAACATAATAAAGAAAAGAAATTATTATCCCTTACAGTTGTCACGTTAACCCTTTCCAGCACAGAAAAATTCTGTTCGTAAAGTTATGAATTGATTGGCTACAGTGGAATTTACAAACGATTTTTTTAGAAATTAAACACACATTACTTTAACACTTCATTGTAAAAGGGAAATTTTATTAAAATATTCTTGGTGAAACTTGTAAGTTTCAAATTAAAATTAGCTTGTCCGGACGTGGGACCACTGCGCCGGAAAGGATTTAGGTGGTCACGATCTTTGGTGGTCTTAGATAAGGTGGCTCTTGAAGAATCTTGAAAAAATTTTCTACATTCAGATACAACTTTTAGCATATACCGTTTTTGTTTTTCGTCTTTTGTTAAACAGGAATTGAAATCTCGGGTTAATTTTATTCCCCTATCAACTGTGTCATTGACAACTTTAAAACCATTCACTGTTTTTTTGCTTTCAATTAAAATTTATTTTCACACCATACATTGGGATCAACAATTAAAAAATGCTTATTAATAAAAAATCTCTTTAAAAAATTACAGTTTGAGATGAAACAAAAACATCGACGTCTGTGTTAAATAAATAATGCACTTCGTTGAAACCTTTTGTTGCTCTTAAATTCCTATCATCATTTCTTCTTCAAATGACATTAATTTTACAGTCATGCTTATATTTACTCCCTCCCCCCTGTAAAGAAGTTGTTGTTGCACAGGTGGTTCATTTTGCTAAGCTTCAATACTGACTCTAAGGCAAAAATTCAATTGTTAATTATTTTAAGAAGGAGGCAAGGAACTGCTGAGATAATAGAAGGCAGAAATTTTCTGTAGGTCTTTGTTGTGCACCGGGATCGTTTCCACCACCGCCGAGAATTACACGGCCAATGTTGGAGAAGGGAGCGAAGAGTTACATTTCTTTTTATTCACATCATGCGAGTTCAGAAGCTAGTCTGACTCAAAATACACTTTCTCGAAATCTTGAGTGTTGGCAAACGTACATACAGAATTTCGCCAAATACATATACTATATGGCGATATTAAAAAGAGAGGAAGACATGTGGTCAAAGTACAATAATTGAAATTGAATGGGGAATGTAAAAGAGCAATAAGAAATATTTAACGCCAATGGCTGTGTAGGAATTCTAGCTCATAAACCGCGAAAGACATTCTATAGGGGTTGCTAAAGTTCTCATGGGATTGAAGCGGCCGAAAGAGCACGTTATAAAACAAAAACAAAATAAAGACAGGGTTAATAACTGAAATGACACATCTATCTAACATCTGGATCAACGGCTAAAAATGTAGAAGTAATATGTCTGACCAATTTCTGCATATCATCAAACTAAGGCAGACGGATGAAAATTAGAATCCAGTTATTAGGCGAGAAAAGGAAAGGATTTCTTTTCTTTTAACTGCAGTGCGCTGCGGTTAAAATATTAAAGAGACTGAGAATTGAATGCTTAATTTATGAAGGGAAAAAAGCGCTAAAAACAGATTGAATCCGAATTCAGACAGATAATTAAATTTAAGAATTTAAAAAAATGTAATTTTAAAGGGGGGAAAGAGGAAAGGTCTTAATATTAATATGTGAAGGTAGGCGCCTTCAACCCCCCCCCCCCCCCAAAGTATCATCTAAAAATGAAAATGCAACTTTATCCGACTTAAGATACCAAAGGTGGTTATCATTTTAGCGAGTGCTTTGTCTGCAACCTATTTATCAATTTTTCTGTAGCGAACAAGTAATTTTATTATTTGCAGGTCTTGGATTGGAAGTGGGAGTGGGAGTATTGAAGCCCGCTTTTACATAAATATTGATTAGAAATATGCAAATGTCTCTAATACCTTTTTTTTTTTCTAAATTTGTTATTGAGAGATGATCCCTGAAACAATATATTTTGAGAGAATAAATGGCCTGTGCCATCCATCTGACATGATTAAAAGCACCAAGTGCTCTGAAAAAAGTCTTTTGGAGATAGAAGTCAAATAAAAATTAAACAATGTTTGATAAACTCTTTATAATCATCCCTGAGCTGTTATTTTTTAAAAAGATCCTGTAAGAAATCTTGAAATCTCTTCTGAATTAACTTTTTATATCAAGTATTTCTTCTTCAGTAGCATTTTTATACCTAGTCTGGTTTAATTTAGACCACCCGATCAGAATGTTTATACATCTGGCTGAGGGGCAGTAATTATGTCCACTTTAGAATCAAAAACAACTTTTAGGATAATTTATAAATTATGGTGGCAGCATGGTAAATACAGAAGACTTTTCCTTTAACAATTGCTATAGAAAAATGCAGATTTCTCTGACGCGACCAGTGTTTACTGCAGTGGTATCAAAGCACATTGCCTGGATTTCACCAACTTCCTGCCACTCTTCAACTGCTGAAAATACAGCTTTCGCTTGAATTATTCCGATACCATTTTCATGATATTGAACTTTTAATAACTGTTCTTCATCCCCACAACTAATTAAAACTTCTATCCACTCTACATTTTCTGTATTAAAAAAATGATGAGGCAGTTTTCCATCCCAGTGAACAACAGTTCTCTGTAAACCGGAATTTTTAAATCTGTTTTTGATGAGCTCAGTTCTTTGTTTACGAAATAGTTATTTGCAGAGTCGATTGCACTTCTACTTAAAATTAATGTCTGTGGCTAACTGGAGTATGTATTATAAGTCTAGCATCTTCTCTGGTTTTCAGTTTCACTTAGCGAATATTATAACATACAATACATAAATCTTGACAATTACATGGTAGCTTACTGTCGACGATTTGATGAGACATGTGGGCATTTTCAAAAATCTTACATTTCTGCCATCATATCGAAAGGGGAGGGGGGGGGGATTTTACGGAATTTTTCGTTAATTTTAAAAATAGATAACGATAACAGGCAAAGAAAAACAGTTTTGTAATAAAAAAGAGAAATTCAGAGGTTCAATTGCAATACAAATCGAGAAGCTCTTTCTTCTAGACACAGAACTAGATAACTAATAGTAATCAATTATAATTCGTGAAATATTTTTAAAGTTAGAAAATTGTTCATTTATTTTTACCTATTAATGCAAATACAAAAATATCAAAAGTAATATAATCATTTTTCACTTATGTTTCAAAAGCGCAGAGTTTGAGGGTATGGTTCACGAGCTGACCTGAAAAATACTAAATGTTCATTAAATATAAGTTTTAATGAAAGTAAAATTTCAATGCAACAACAGTTTCTATGAAATAAAACAAGAATCAGGTTTCTGAAACAAATAGTTTTCACTTAAAGAAGGAAAAACTACAATTTTTTGCCAAAAATTGCAAATTTTTAAGAATTCAAAACCTCGATGAGGCACGAGTTAATGTTATTCAATTGAACTGAAACTTTGCCAATCTCATTTTCTAACTAATTGGCAACTTTTAAGAGGGTCCCTCCAGAAGAAAACGTTAAAAAAAAAATCCCATGTTGCTTGTGACCACCCTAGGTGCAACTTACATTACTAGTTTCTGTAGCTGAAATTGCAAGATCTTTTTCTTAAAGATTAAAACCTTTTATCAAAACTCTCATGGGGAATTAACGGTTCACGCGATTGATACTTATTTGAAATCATTATCAAATATCTGTTGCAGCACAAGTTCTTAATTCAATGGCAAGAAATTATACATGTAAATTGTTGTTTTAAACTTAACCACTTGATCCCAAATTTATTGTAGACAAATTTTTATGTAATATGAAACTTGACTTAAATAAATTTAACTCTTCAGTATGCGCTCGGTTTCTTACATCATAATGTTAGTAAAATCTTTTTTTTTCCACTGGTAAATATTACTATAACTTCAATGTATTCTTAGCTGCAGTTATAGGGATTGATCTTACTTTCTTTTATCCATGCTTTTTTTTTTTAAATTAAGAAATTAAATAAAGGTTATTACTAAATTATTAAAGCCACTCGAAATACTTCTATTATACTTACGCAGTCAATCTTGTCAAGACGTGACCGCAAGGGAGACAGGCTTCCATTTAAAGAAGTGTAATTAATTATAAGATACACTACTTCAATAAGATCTATTGTTCGTTTCGTCGGGATCATGAAACTCTTCCGTTTGAGACAGGATTTAGGTATAGAAAGGTTCCGCTTTCACAAGTTTTACTGTGTTTAAATAAAGATTTGTGAAAATCCCGTTTCAGACAGGATTTTAGCAAATTGTATGGCAATTCATATTAAGACTATGTAACGCTTCCTTTTAAGGCAAGATTCTGTTATAGATAATTACTATTTTGACTGGTTTTAATATTCATATAACATAAATAAGCATATTTATATGGATACACAAAACTTGTGAAAATGGAACCTGCCTATAACGGAATTCTGTCTTAAACGGAAATATTCCATTGTGCTATCGAAAATACTATACAATTACATATACAATTATTACCGTTAACACAAAAACCTGTGTAAAGCGGAATTTTACACCAACGTTTGCGATTTTAGTTTGAAAGGTTTTTACTATGTATAATAAACTGAAGGAAATTTTCTAGACCCCTCCCTAAATGAAATGCTGGCTACGCCACTGATTGGATGTTATGTTGCCGCGCAACTTGGTAATCCAGTAACCTTAGAATACAAATGCGTTGTCTGTCAGATTACTCGACTAGGGCTGAAATTTCGCCGATATTTGACACTGTATGATTCTTCACACTATAAACGTATGTCTTAATATGTAATAAACATGTTTTAATGGTATTTTGAGTTTATTATGAATTTACCCGGAGTAGTCTTACAGAATGCGCACGCCTTAGTAATAGCGATTGGGGAAAATAGCCTTGGTAACCTAGTGTTAAGATGCGTACATTGTTCCATTGTACTATTTCTGATCGTCTGGTTTATTCACAGAATTTGCCACATTTTTCTGCAGTTAAATAATACTAAGAAATTTTAACATTTGCAATTACAACATTGTGCTAACCTAATTTCCAAATGGGGGGCGAATTCGAATATTTTCAAACTTGATTTTTTTAGAAATGCAATTAATGATGTATTAAATGAATTTAGGATGTATTTAGAAAATATCTTACTTTGAAACATTATAGAATGACCACAAAATTTGTTTTCCTAGACACAAATTGCAAAGTAATTCTGTTTCTAAATTAAATATAAGTACAGCGAGCAAGTATAAATATAGCAGTTTA